>NW_026847438.1:251300222-251316036 GCF_025583915.1 Anolis sagrei ordinatus | reverse complement strand
TTCTGATATCAAGCAACGTAGCCAGAAGAGCAAGAAACTCCTGCCTTGATTCTTGCTTCAAGCGAGAACCAAGTCAAGTTTTGCTTTAAGTCTTGGAGATTTTACCATGGACTCAAGCCCATGTCCTGGTCAAGTTTTGCTTTAAGTCATGGGGATTTTACCATGGACTCAAGCCCATGTCCTGGTCAAGTTTTGCTTTAAGTCTTGGGGATTTTACCATGAACTCAAGCCCATGTATTGTTCTATGATTCTTGGATTACTCAAGTTGATGTTTTATTCCTTGTCTTTTGGATTAATCAAGCACATGATTAGACCCTGCTCCTTGGATTTATGTTTATGTTTTAACCTTTGCATTGGAGATTTATCTCAGGCTTTTGGGACTCCTTTTATCTTTTATCCTATTTGGATTTTTTACTCTTTTACTGTGTGTGCTTTTTCAACCAACTCTTTATTCCTATGTTTGGCTTCCTGGTGAGTGTTTGAGCAAGGTGAACCCTAGCTGAGGTGCAACAGTATACTTGTTACTCCCTCTGATTTTGAACAGTCTGATTGCTGTTCAATGTTGTCTGAAATTTATATGTTTAATAATAATAATAATAATAATAATAATAATACATGAAAAAGTGGCTAGTGTGGGTGGAAGCCTGGGAATGTCAAGACCCACCTGTTGCAACCCAGAGCAGGAAACTGGACCCTCAGACAACAATCCACCACACTTGACTTCAGGAAAACAATCCTTCTTTATTGATGAAAGATGAATACAAATTAGAAGAAATATGCAAAGGTAAAAAGTCACAGTAAAAATCAGCAACAAGAAATGTCCATAAACAAGATCATGAAACCCACAGCAAAACTGCTGAATCCTGGAACCTGTTAGCAATCCACTAACCGTACTTGGAACAACTAGAAAACCTCCGAGGAACAAGGCCACTTGAATCAGGATACCTGCAAAAGCTTGCACATGAATCTGGAACGTTGTCTGGTCTGAAGCTGCATTCAGGCCAGGCACACTTAAGGCAACATCCTTGCAGACGGCCAATTCTCTCACACTAGAAGCGACTTGCAGTTTCTCAGGTCGCTCCTGATACGACAAAAAAACAAAACAAAACTTAAGGCCAAGAAATCTATTGTGAGACACACCTGAAGACTTTGTTTGTATTTCTCTTAATCTAGCTGACCTACATAAACTTTGTGCTTCCCCCCCGGCTCTGCCAAATCTGCCCCCGCCTATCCTCATTAGGGAGACCAGGTGTCAGATTCTCTGGAGAACTAAGACTGGGAAGAAAAGGGAGTGAAACATCTCTGCTTGGCTCGGAATGCATGTTCTCATGGGAATCTTGACTTTCACTTTCCAAGGCTGTAGGATTTTCACTACTCAAACCATCCTCATCTAAATTGGCCTCAGAATTCACATTGACATCTACATTGGCATCAGGAAATACAATCAGAGAATCAGGTTCAGGTTGACACACAGGCTGAACCCCAACACCACCCTTGCTGTGGCTTTTAACAGTTTCCTCCTGCCTGCCCTTCCTTCCCTCCTTCCCTCCTTCCTTGCTTACAGGACCGTAGTGACCATGAGGTGGAGAAGGTCAAGAGCACGCTGATCCTGTGCTACGGCCACGTGGCCAAACACGCCCCGGGGGAGCTGGTGCTGGCCCGCATCGAGACCGACATCCTCCGCAACGTCTTCCTCTACTTCAACACCAAGGTAAGGCCCCCTTTCGCCAGGCAGGCCTCCCTTTGTGCAGAAAAAAGGTTGTGAGGGGGTCTGTGCTCCAACACAAGCCTTAATGCCTGTCTCCCTTTTATTTTGTTCAGGTTCTGGGAATAAAGGTAGAAACCAAGGTACAGTGTTAATAAGGCCCTCTGGCCCTCTTCTGTCCTTTCCGTCTGCTTCTCTCTTTCTGTTGTCTAACAAACCTTTTAGGAGAAGAAGATGCGGAAGGCGGGAGGAAGCCCTTCCCTGCAGAGCCTTAGCTTATCTTGCATTGAAATATTTTTAACGTAAGCCTCCTTGTGGAGACACAAAGTGGGGTACAAATAAACATAATAATTAGCATTATTATAACAGAATCGTAGAGTTGGAAGAGACCTTGTGGGTCATCCAATCCAATTCCATTCTGCCAAGAAGCAGGAAAATCTCATTCAAAGCACTTCCGACAGATGGCCATCCAGCCTCTGCTTCAAAGCCTCCAAAGAAGGATCCTCCACCACACTCTGGGGCAGAGAGTTCCACTGCTGAACAGCTCTCTCACGCAGGAATTTCTTCCTCATGTTCAGGTGGAATCTCCTTTCTTTCCTGTTGTTTGAAGCCATTGTTCCATTGCGGTCTAATCTCCAGGGCAGCAGAAAACAAGACTGTTCCCTCCTCCCTATGACTTCCCCTCACATATTTATTCATGGTCACCGTGTCTTCACTGAGTCTTCTCTTTTGAAGGCTAAACATGCCCAGCTCTTTAATCCGCTCCTCATAGCTTAAGCAGGAAACAAACACTCACTCAACTGATAGCTTCAAAGATCAGGGAACAATCATCCACTTAACTGCTGACTTGAAACTGTCAGTCACTGTTGGCTGAAGTATCTAGCCTCGCCTCCAAAACAAAACAAACACTCACACAGCTTTCTGGTGCCCCTAGCATAATAATAACAACAACAACAACAACAACACTTTGATTGTGCTTTTCCTGTATGGCAGGGGGTTGGACTAGATGCTCATGTGGTCTCTTCCAACTCTGGTATTCTGTGAGTCTAACACATTATAAACACCATAAACATAATAGCAACAACAACAATAATAATAATACTTTTTTGTCGTGTCAGGAGCGACTTGAGAAACTACAAGTCGCTTCTGTTGTGAGAGAATTGGCCGTCTGCAAGGACGTTGCCCAGGGGACGCCCAGATGATTTGATGTTTTTTATCATCCTTGTGGGAGGGTTCTCTCATGTCCCCGCATGAGGAGCTGGAGTTGATAGAGGGAGCTCATCTTCCCCCCGGATTCACACCTGTGACCTGTCAGTCTTCAGTCCTGCCGGCACAGGGGTTTAACCCACTGCGCCACCGGGGACTCCTATAAAAAACAAAAAACAACCAAAAACAAACAAACCCAGATTCTCTCATAAAAACATGAAAAAGTTTGTTAAATTCCAAAAACTTTGTTTTTGTGGGACGTCTTGTTATAGCACATTTTGCAATAGGTTTTCTGTTTGGTGGTCCCTATGGAGACTTGTCCACAGCTGCATGGTATACGGTAGACTCCTGCAGAAGGGATCCTCTCGCTTCTGCAGGAGTCTACCGTATACCATGCAGCTGTGGACAAGTCTACATAGGGACCATCAAACACAGCATTGCCCAAACACGCATCAAGGAACAGGAAAGGCACTGCAGACTCCTTCAACCAGAGAAGTCAGCCATAGCAGAGCACCTGAGGAACCAACCTGGACATAGCAGATTATCTGAGAACACAGAAATGCTGGACCACTCTCACAACCACCATGCTAGACTACACCAAGAAGCCACTGAAATCTATAGGCATGTATGTGGACAATTTCAACAGAAAGGAGGAAACCATGAAAATGAACAAAATCTGGCTACCAGTATTAAAAAACTCTAAAATTACAACAGCACAACAACAGAGAGGAAACAAACAAGAACATGTAATCACCTCTCAACAAAAGTTTGCTCCAGGCACTGCCAGGCCATTGTATGCTAATCAAGGTGGTCAGTTGAAACATTCACACCTAGCTCCAGCAGACAAGAGTCCTTTGCCCCACCCTGGTCCGTCCACAGATATATAAACCCTTTTCCCTAGTTCCAACAGACCTCACTACCTCTGAGGATGCTTGCCATAGATGCAGGCGAAACGACAGGAGAGAATGCCTCTAGACCATGGCCAGATAGCCCGAAAAAACCTACAACAACCCAGTAAAGCAGCAGCAACATCAGTAGCAGCAGTTCAGCAGATCAGAAGCTTCTTGAGCCAGCAGTAGAGCAGAACTGCGGCTACTGAAGTTTCTGCAATTCAGGACCAGAGTCAAGCTTTTAAAAGTTATTAAAAACATTATTGAAATAACTACATAACTAGATAGGAAAGTTAACACAGTGTGTAGATATCCTAACTAACTCACAGCAGGTATCTTGTCCTTCTCCGTGCTCACAAAAGAACAAAATGGAGGCCTCGGCGGGCTCAGAAAAGGAGGCATGTCCCTGAGAAATATCAGTCTCACCAGCAAAGTGATGGGAGGAGGGAATAGATTGACAGGCAGAGGCCAGTGGGGAAGGGCTTTCTCTGCCAACTAACTCATTTGCTCATCCTTGATGAGGACTACAGCCTTGTGCAGGATGTGGTTGAGTTGAAGGTGAAAATCTATGCTTCTGTAGCTTTGTCCTGTTCTTCAGGGTCGCAGGGAACGGGCCTCTATGATGCGGCCCTTGAAATGTGGGAAAAGTCACAACTCTGCTTCCAACTTTGGCAAACTTATGGGGCCGGGGAGGTTTTCTCGAGGGGCAGAATCCTTCTCAGGTCTCACTAATGCCTTTTTCTTCCGGCTTTGTTTGCACTAACCTCTGTGGGGAATGCTCCAAAACTGGGGGGCTGAGAGAGTGGCCCCTTTTGCTTTCTGATGTTCCCATTGACTGGAATGGAATAAGTTTATTGTTATTGTACAATGAAATTAAATGCCACCCCAATATGCATTATATATGTAGAAGTACAAAAATAAATAAGCACCCATTCTGATCACTTTTGCACAGTCCCAAATGTCACATCAGTGTGAATCCAATATAGTCACCGCTTGTGCTGTCGCACGCTGGGCCTGTGCATCAGACTGTAGACAGGACATAAATTCTGTGTGCCCAACGGGATGCCGGGGCTGCCTCAGATTAAAGGCCCTTGGACCTCCCCAAAACAAAGTTCTGTAGAGGCTTAAAGTAAGTCCAACAAAGTTCTTTATTGAAGAAAACAAACAGGTACTTTCAAGCTTTCTTGCGATCTTGTTCACTGGGAACAGGCACTATCTTCATAACTATAACTAACCAATGGGGAAATGCTTAACTTCTAATCTGGACAGTCTGTACTTGCCTCTGTTGGCGTGGAGCCCCTGCACCCGGTACCAACTGCTTCTGGCTTCCGCGAGCGACCCTTACCAAGCAGAGATTTGTAGACTTCAAGGGGAAAAGAAGGAGTTCAGGTTTCGCTGATGGCTGGCTGAAGTCCCTCAGCGAAGGAGCTGTAAGGCTGCAAAGTCTTCAGCCAAGCTGTGGGGCCTTTTCTCCCTGGCCAAGCTGTAGGCTGTATATCTCCCTGGCCAAGCCGTGGAAGACGAAGCTTTCTACAGGAGCTCTTCGTTTTATGTGCAAAAGGCTTCTCTGTGAGAACTGAACTCAAAAAGGCTCCTATTCCCTCCAAAAACCCCAAAAAGGGGGCAGGATCAGGGAACCTAACTATAATTGACAGGTGGCTTGCCCTATGATTGCAGCCAAAAGAAGCCACCTATCTGCAGAGTCCCTGAAACTTAGGGCTGCAACAAACATTCAATGCAAAGCAAACAAAATTGGAGCTCCTCGTGCAGTTGTACCAGGACACCGCTCTAGGATATAAGCTCTCTCTCAACCTATTTGTCCTTGTTTTTATCATCCAGATTTGTATCAGTGTGCACAAACCTGGTTCCATGCATTCAACCCTTTACGATTGTTGAGCATAAAGTTAACATCAGGCTATGTGTTTATTGAAATATAAATACATTTTATGTGGAGACACCCATCTCCAAGAATACCCCATTGTGTGTATGCACATATTCCAAAACCCAAAACATGCCTCATCCCAAGCATCATGGATAAGGGAGAGCCAACTTGTATTATCATTGCTTTGTGTATAATTGCTGCACTGTAGCACTGAAACACCTTTTCATCCAGCACCACACCAGAGTCCAATATGACTATCTAGAAATGTTTATTAAGGAAAGCAGGTACAAAGGGGGAAAGGGGGCATTTTCAAAAGGGTCAGTAGAATAGGAAATACAAAATATGAGGGGTATTTTTTAAGTAAGGTCCGTTTTGTTGTAGACACTAGTAGTTCGCGCGCATACCGCAATGAGCGCGTGCGTCGTGTACCGGCATGCCTCGGGAACAACTGTGCTCAGTTTCCGCTCTGTAGCTAACCTGTACGGTTCTGTTCTGTGCTTTAAAAATGTTTAAGACTATCAACTCACCCTCCGCATGTGAGGTTCGCTCAGTGACACGGTTTTTGTCAGCAAGGAACCTGCCTGCTGCAGAAATTCATCGACAGATTTGTGAAGTGTACGGTGATACTGTTATGAGTGAAAGCAAAGTGCGTAAGTGGGTACGACAATTCAAAGATGGCCGTGACAACGTCCATGATGAGGACCGCTCCGGTCACCCTTCTTTGATTACAGACGATTTGGTGGCTTCAGTTGAAGCGAGGATTCGTGAGAACAGGCGCTTCACAATAACAGGTCTCTCAAACGAATTTCCTGACGTGTCGAGATCAGTGCTTTACAACATTGTTTCTGAACACCTAAAGTTTAGGAAACTGTGCTCCTGTTGGGTCCCGAAACTCCTAACAGAGGACCACAAAAACCAAAGATTTGAGTTTGCGATCAAATCAAATCGTCTGTAATCAAAGAAGGGCGACCGGAGCGGTCCTCATCATGGACGTTGTCATGGCCATCTTTGAATTGTCGTACCCACTTACACACTTTGCTTTCACTCATAACAGTATCACCGTACACTTCACAAATCTGTCGATGAATTTCTGCAGCAGGCAGGTTCCTTGCTGACAAAAACCATATCACTGAGTGAACCTCACATGCGGCAGGTGAGTTGATAGTCTTAAACATTTTTAAAGCACAGAACAGAACCATACAGGTTAGCTGCAGAGCGGAAACTGAGCACAGTTGTTCCCGAGGCATGCCGGTACACGATGCACGCGCTTGTTGCGGTATGTGCGCAAACTACTAGTGTCTACAACAAAACAGACCTTACTTAAAAATACCCCTCATAGCAGTAATTCAGAAATAGGAAATACAAAATAGCAGTAATCCAAAAATAGCAAAGTACATAAAGTCAAGAGAACCAGAATCCACAGCAGTTATCCAAGCATGAATCCATAAGCCAGAAAACAGGAGCTTTTTCCAAGGCAAATCCTTACAGGAACAAAGACATGAACTTGAGAGCAGAAACAGGAAAACCATCCTTTAGCAACGTTGTCTCCTCTGAGAGGTTTGAAGCCAAAGTACTTAATTTAAACCCGTACAGGAACCCATGACATCATGCCGAACACACTTGGACTTCAAGTCTTCCAACAGATTCTTTGAGAATATCTAGGTTTTTTTTTTTACTCCCTTCGTTCTCAGGCCTAATCTAGTTTCCCGGGAAAACTCCCTATCAGTCCAAGGACTTTCACTCTTCCCTGTTCCTTTGGAACCAGCACTGGAATTCCAAACATCAGCTTCCTCTGCCTCAGCCTCATTTGCCTGCAGTTCCCTCCGATCTGAGGGTTGCAATTCTCTCCAATCGCACACAGACTCCTCATTTTTGAAACTTATCACACACACACCCTCCCCCCCCCCCCTTGCATGCTTGCTGTGCTACAATATCCAAACATAAAAACATTTTGTATGGAGACTTGGATCCCATCTCCAAGAACACCCCATTTTGGATATTCCAAAATCCAAAACACGTCTTGACCCCAAACATTTTGGATAAGGGAAATAGATGTATATATATGTATGCACAAAATCCAAAAACCAAAACACCTCTCGTCCCGAGCATTTGGAACAAGGGAGACTCAACTTGTATTGGCATTGCTATGTGTATAATGAAATATGAATACATTATGTGCATACAATATGCAGATATTCCGAAACCAAAAACACTTCTTGTCCCAAGCATTTTGGACAAGGGAGACTCAACTCATGTTAGTATTCCTTTGGTCTTCAAACTGCTGCAGGTGTCCAGCAATTCTGTGGCCTTGAGTCCATCTCAGGGAGCAGAGCCCTCCTTGCGTGTGTCCAGCCCATGGTCACTCTTCTGCTGCCCCTCCCCCTTTCTTCTGCCCGCAGGACTTGACCCTGAAGCTGTGCCTCATTCGGAGCGTCTGCATGATCTGCCAGGCCATTTGCGCCAGCGACCAGTCTGGAGACTTCTCTTTCTCCCGAAAGGCAGAGCTCGTTTTGCAGATGATGGTAAGCGGCAGTAAATGGAGGGAGGCATGACTTAGATGAAGGGTTAGAAGGCAGGATCATCACGTTTGCAGACAACACCAAATTGTGAGGGATATAGCCAATACTCCAGAGGACAGGAGCAGGATTCAAAATGATCTTGACAGATTAGAGAGATGAAGGGCCAAAACTAACAAAATGAAGTTCAACGGGGACAAAGGCAAGAGACTCCACTTAGGCAGGAAAAACGAAATGCAAAGATACAGAATGGGGGATGAGGCCTGGCTCGGAAGCAGTACGTGTGAAAAAGATCTTGGAGTCCTCGTGGGGAACACGTTAAACATGAGCCAACAATGTGGCGGCAAAAAAAGCCAATGGGATTTTGTCCTGCATCAATAGGAGCATAGTGTCTGGATCCAGGGAAGTCATGCTCCCCATGCTCTATTCTGCTTTGGTTAGACCACACCTGGAATATTGTGTCCAATTCTGGGCACCACAATTCAAGAGAGATATTGACAAGCTGGAATGTGTCCAGAGGAGGGCGACTAAAATGATCAAAGGTCTGGAGAACAAGCCCTATGAGGAGCGGCTTAAGGAGCTGGGCATGTTTAGCCTGAAGAAGAGAAGGCTGAGAGGAGATATGATAGCCATGTATAAATATGTGAGAGAAAGTCACAGGGAGGGGGGAGGGAGAAAGCTTGTTTTCTGCTTCCCTGGAGACTAGGACGCGGAACAATGGCTTCAAACTACAAGAGAGGAGATTCCATCTGAACATGTGGAAGAACTTCCTGACTGTGAGAGCCGTTCAGCAGTGGAACTCTCTGCCCCGGAGTGTGGTGGAGGCTCCTTCTTTGGAGGCTTTTAAGCAGAGGCTGGATGGCCCTCTGTCAGGGGTGCTTTGAATGCAATATTCCTGCTTCTTGGCAGAATGGGGTTGGACTGGATGATGGCCCAGGAGGCCTCTTCCAACTCTAGGATTCTAGGATTTTATCCATTTGAAACTGTTGTGCAGCAAGCGAATCTTAGCCACGTCCCATGCACGAGACACACAGACAAGAGTGCCTGTGGAACCCAAGGGTCATTAGGAGCTGTGTTGACTCTTTTGTCAATCCCCTTCCTCCTCTTCCTCAGGACTTCATCAAAGCGGAGCCTGTGGACTCCCTGCGAACGTCTGTCCGCCAGAGAGCCATGATGGCCTGCATGTACCTGGTGTATCCTTTCCTTCCTCGGCCTCCAAAGTGACCCAGAAGTGTCCGGACGACAGCCACCAACCATGAGACCGCCCAGGAGTTGCAAGGGCAGTCTGCGGTCTCTCCCAGGAAGGCCACAGAACAGCTAGTCTGGGATCTGTGGTTTGGTGAGGCGCAAGACATCTTGGTCAGAGGAGACTCAAGGCTTTGCAGCTCCAACTCCTAAGATCCTATCGCATGGAGCCATGGGAGTGGCATCAGATTTGCATGAATTCTGTCATGTCGATGTATTTAAAAACCTTGCAAATCTGCACTTTCCAGGATTCCATAGCAAACTATATTAATTATACAGTGTAGATCAGGCGTGGGCAAACTTTGTCCCTCCAGGTGTTTTGGAGTTGAAGTCCAAAACACCCGGAGGGCCAAAGTTTTCCCATGTCTGTTGTAGATGCACCTGACATTTCTTGTGCAATGACCCATACCTTTGGCGGTCTCCTGCTGGTTTTGTCTTCCTTCCTTTCTTCCTTCCTTCCGTCTGTCCTTAACTTCCTTGCGCAGCGTCCTGGAGCCCCCCCTGAGCGACGTGGAGAAGGCCGAGCTGGTGGAGTCCTGCTTGAGCAGCGTCCTCCCCCTGCCGCTTCCAGACACCCCTGAGGTACATTGGGGATTTTGTGCTCCATCGATGAGCAATGGAAGTCTCCTAGTAATCTGGTAGTACCTAGTCAGACAGGCAAGGAATTGTGGGAGTTGAAGTCCAAAACACCTGGAGGACCCAAATTTGTCCCATGACTATTTCAGGCTGTTTGTGGCATGCAAAATTGCCATATAACTGGAGAGTTTCGGGGGCCATACTTTGTGGTCCCATTTGCATTCATAGCGTTGGAGCTCAGCCTGTGTTTGTGTTAAGGCCCAGGGTGCTTTAGATGTGGGGAGTGATGATAATGAGTTTCAAGAAGGTAATGGTCTGGTCAATGATATGTCAGAGTTTGGCGGTGCACAACAGAAAGATTGCTACATCAGCAGACACTGTGTTGCAAAATAAGGACTCTGCAGGCTTTGAGTTACAAAAGAAACTAAGTTTTACTAAGCACATTCAATAGACACGTCTTACTACAGCGAGCTACAATTCAGAAACTAGTCAAAACAAAAGTCTCTTCACATCTGCTTATCTCTTCTTGCTGAGACTAGTTACTCCCTTCTGTTCCCAACAAGAGCAAACTTTATCTTACTTCTCTCAAGGTTACATAATCACAGCCTCATGGAATAAACATTCTGCACAGCATTTCTAATACACAGTGGAATCCATATTGGAAATACATAGAAGCACATTTAAAACACACACATAACTAAATCAATCCTGACATGATATTGATGCAGAGAATGACCAGGAGATCCCTGTTCAAAGTGTATTTTCTCATGAGAATGTCCCTGAAGGGTGCTGGGATGATGGTGTGCTCCCTGAATTGCTACCAGAGAGTTCCCATGATTTGGAGCTTGAGAACAGCTCGGCACCTGGCCCAGCTGCAGAAATTAATATGCAAACAGATAGACAGGTTGTGATTAGTCAAAACAGGCAAGCAGATCAGTGGCTTTGGCGTTCTGCCAGGCTCAGAGAAAGAAAGATAAGGGATTCAAGGCTAAAGCAAAACCAATTTCTGGCTGCTTGGGACATAGCTTAATGAGGAGATAAAAGTCCCAAGTACAGGATCTGTAGTCAGATGAAGCATCGTTTGGAATCAAGTCAAGATCTTGTCCCTGTTCCTTGCCTTTAATTCATGTTTTTAATTCTTGGCTTTTATGATTATGTGTTTAAGTGCCTTGGATTCATGTTTCCAGTTTTTTTGGATTTTACTATAGAAGTTTCTGCCATTGTTTTTCATGAACTTTGATGGACTGGACTATTTTGTTCCGGCTTATCTTCCTACCTAATTGGATCTACCTATTCCTTTAAAGTGTGTTTTACTTTTCAGTAAACGGATTTCAGTTCTACTCAGCTGTGTGGGGTTTAAAATCAGAGGGCTTTTCCTGGTCTGGAGCGCAACACATGGTTTCTCTTCCTTTCTCCCCGCCGCAGCCTTTATGGAGCAACACCCTGCATGCCCTGAAGGACTTGCTGAAGAGCCTCCTCCACCGGCACATGACGCCACACGGCCTGCAGAGCATGTTTGAGGTGAGGGAGGGCTCCGAAATAGTGCGGTCGAATGGGATTGGGGGACACCTGGGACACCTGGGTGGGTTGCCACCTTCCCCCAGGCTCTTCAGCTAATACAAAAGGGAGATGGAGGAGTTGCTGTTTCACTCAACTTTGAGCTGTCATGGCTTGATGCACTGGACTCCTGGGAGTTGTAGTTTGCAAGGTATTTAGCCTTCCCTCACAAAGAGGGCAAGCTACAATTCCCAGGATGCCATAGCATTGAGTTAAAGTGGTGTACATGGATGGAATGGATGTTTTAAGGCTGCCTTGAGGTCCCCTCCAAGCTGAGAAAGGCGATATATAAATATGGTAAGTAAACAAACAAACAAACAAACAAATAAATAAATGCTGGGTACGACTCCCTTCATTCAAGACACTGAACTCTAATGGATGCAGCGTGGAATTACATTGGCTTTTTAAACTGCTGGCTTATGTTCAAATCTGGACGCAGGGTTGTTATTCCAGGTGACGTCTCACCAAAGCAGAATAGAGCGAAAGGCTTGAACTCAAAACGATCTTCACCGATGACAGAGATGTGTTAGCGCTTGCAGAAGTATCGCAGAAGCTCAGAATAATGGGCTCTGGAGTCACCGGTAAAAAGCAGGTTTCAGGTTTACTTAAGCAGTTCAGAAATCCAACATACACCATCAGTGAGCAGACGTGAAGAAACACAAAACCGAAAGAAGATAGGCACGAAAACAAAACTGCAGCTGGAAAAGAGTTTATCTCTGGCACTCTCTAATTTTTCACACAGCATGAACTCAGGGTCACATTCTCACAGCTTGTTACATTTGCTGTTTAACTCTTCTGTGTAAACATACATCCTGGCCATACAATTCTATTACAACCATAATCCTATCACATAAAATTATATTTAAACATACATCATACATTATACATGAAATACACACTGACAAGATGATGGGCCAAAACTAGCACAATGAAGTTCAGCAGGGACAAATGCAAGAGACTCCACTTAGGCAGAAGAAAGGAAAGGCAAAGAGACAGAATGGGGGACAGTGCCTGGCTCCAGAGCAGGGTGTGGAGAAAATGTCTGGAAGTCTTCGTGGGGAGGAAGGAAGGGGAACATGAGCCAACAATGTGATGCTGCGGCAAAAAAAGCCAATGGGATTTTGTCCTGTGGGCTCTTCAGCGAATGCAAAAGGGAGGTAGAGGAGGCTTCTACACTGCAGAATTAGACACTAGGAACATGGGGGGCATGACTTCCCTGGATCTAGACACTAGGGGTGTCTTCTTTCCTTCCTGACTTATTGCCCCACTCTTTCCCTCGGCAGCACCTGAGCCCCTGGATCAAGTCGGCCAAGGAGCACGAGCGGGAGCGGGCCGTGGACGTCAGTGCTGCCATCCTGGAGTTCTACCGGGAGAAGCTGAACGTCAGCGTACGTCTCTCTCTCTCTCTCTCTCTCTCTCTCTCTCTTCATGCTGTTTTCATTGGCCGGCCTAAAACCAGGGGCTGGACGAAGGGGGTCTCGGTGGCCACGTGTTGTGACTCAGTTAGAACCACAGAGTGATAGTGTTGTGACTCAGATGGGATCTCAGAGTGACTCTGATGAGGATGATGGGATTCAGGTTCATAATCAGGTTCAAAATGTCCCTGTGGTAGACAATGAGGAACAGGGTGTGCAAGTTCAGTTTCCCACAGCAGGGAATGAGGTTATTGATACTGAAACTAGCCAGGTGTAAATTGACCCAGAAAAGGAGGACAGTTCTCAGCCTGATAGTAAACAGGAAGGCAAGCAGGCTGACACTAACGAGCAGCCTGACCTTGACGAAACGGGAATCTTAGATCGAGCTGACTGTTTGGAATTCAGAGTTCGAAGGAGTGTGAGAATAGCCAACAAGAAGGAGGTCAGAGGCCAAAGAAACGCTTTCATGTCTTGCAAAGGGTATTAAGCAGTGTGTTTGGAAACAAACCTTTGTCAGGGCAACTTTTTGTTCAACCAAGAAGCTTGTGCTCATTTGTCTGGATTATCTTGCAGTTCTTGTGTCCATGATCTCGGGACTTCGTCATGTTCTCATGGGATTTTGCTTTGCTGGTGCCTTTTTGAATTATGCTTCAACGTGCTACTTTTTATTGATCTTTTCGAACATTACTTTTGCTTTTAAGAACTTTTTATCTTTTACTTTTAATAAACTATAAAAACTTCAGGCTGTGTGCAGTTTGGTGATTTCAGCAAGGTGAATCTATTTTGAGGTGCAGCACCACGCTTCTCACACCCTTGGCCTTCTCTTCCTCTTTCTCTGCAGACGGTGGTCCCGTTCTACAACCTGGGCTTCCTGATGGCCCTCTTCTCCCCACGCTGCACTGACTCCCAGCCCAGCGTCCGGCAGCACGCCGTGGACTGCGTCTACTCCCTCCTCTATGTCCAGCTCTGCTACGAAGGTAGTGGTCAGCGGAATTGGGGAGCTAGGGGTTTGGCATCCCGTTAAGGCTTCCAACAGGTTTCAGGAAGGCAAAGTCCCACACAACCTACTGGCAAGGAAACTAGTCCAATGTGGGTTTGTAATTGGTTAAGTGAATGAATCTGGGGGTGATTCTCCCCAAGGCTTCCTCCTCTTCATCCAGGAGAGAAGTGACTCCGTCCTGGGACCAGTCCTGTTCAAGATCTTCATTAACGAATCTTAGATGAAGAGTTGGAAGGCAGGATCATGAAGTTTGCAGACGACACTAATGCTCCAATGGAGAGCCAATATTCCAGAAGACAGGAACAGAATTCAAACGATTCGAGAGATGATGGGCCAAAACTAACACAATGAAGTGCAACAGGGCAAAATGCAAGAGACTCCACTTAGGCAGAAAGAAGGAAATGCAAAGAGATAGAATGGGGACAGTGATGCCTGGCTTGAGAGCCAAGTACGTGTGAAAAAGATCTTGGAGTCCTCATGGACAACAAGTTCAACATAAGCCAGGAATGTGGTGTGGCGGCAAAAAAATTCAATGGGATTTTGGCCTGCAACAAGAGGAGTCTACTACCTAGATCCAGGAAAGTCATGTTCATCTCTATTCTGCCTTGGTCAGACCACACCTGGAATATGGTGTCCAATTCTTGGCACCACAATTGAAGGGAGGTGTTGACAAGCTAGAATGTGTCCAGAGGAGGGCGACTGAAAGGATCAAGGGTCTGGAGAACAAGCCCTGTGAGGAGCGGCTTTAAGAGCCTGAAGAAGAGAAGGCTGAGAGGAGACATGATGGCTATGTATCAATATGTGAGAGGAAATCATAGGGAGGAGAGAGAAAGCTTGTTTTCTGCTGCCCTGGAGACTAGGACGCAATGGAGCCATGGCTTCAAACTACAGGAAGAGATTCCACCTGAACATTAGGAAGGACTGCCTCACTGTGAGAGCTGTTCAGCAGTGGAACTCTCTGCCCCAGAGTGTGGTGGAGGCTGCTTCTTTGGATGCTTTGAAATAGAGGCTGGATGGCCATCTGTTGGGGGTGCTTTGAATGCAATTTTCCTGCTTCTTAGAAGGGGGTTGGACTGGATGGCCCACCAGGTCTTTTCCAACTCTAGGATTATGACAGCAAATGGGGAGGGAGAGCCAATAACCTAGAAGACAGGAGCAGAATTTAAAACCATCTTCACAGATGAGAGTGATGACTGGCCAAAGCTAACACAATGAAGTTCCACAGAGACAAATGCTAGAGACTCCACTTAGACAGGAAAAAGGAAATGCAAAGAGACAGAATGGGGGATGATGCCTGGCTCGAGAGAAGGATGTGTGGAAAAGATCTCGGAGTCCTTGTGGTGAAGGGGGCTTTGGGTAAAATTATCAATAGCTAAAGCCTTTAACAACAAAGGAGAAATGTACCCCTTCCCTGAAAAAAAGGAGCAGCATGGAGGAAAATGTTTTAAAAACAAGAGGTGACATGTACAGGTCATACAAAGTTCAAGCTTACATAGGAAGTTGGTTTGTGGTTAAGTGCGAAGCCTGCAGGTGCAAGAAGGTACTTTCCATCAAGAGGTTGATGGGACAGGAAGAATAAAGGACAAAGTACTTTCCATGACAAAAATATTCTTGTTTACATGATGGTATAAAGGTTTGCAAAAAGCCAAGGAGGGGCACGGCAGTCTGTAGGAATTAGGCTTGGGCGATCAAGAAAAAAATGGGTTCTAAACTCGTTTCGTTTCTAGGGTGCGCTAGCATTTCGAAATTGTGAGGACTTCCGAAATTTAAGATTTCAAAATTTTGAAATTTCCGAAATTTCGTAAATTACAAATCGATTTGT
>NW_026847438.1:251277799-251294390 GCF_025583915.1 Anolis sagrei ordinatus | reverse complement strand
GACCAAAGTTGGCCCAAGTCTCTCAATGTGCATTTGCAGCATGGGTCCTCTAAGCACCATGCTCCCAAGCTGCCTTCAAGTTGCCCTGTTCCTGCCTGGAGTGGTCCCAGCCCTTGCACTGACCTTTGCCCTTGCCATGGCCTTTGCCCTCAGGTCCCGGAGATCCTGGAGATGGTGCACGCCAAGCTGCAGGAGGTGGACGAGGAGCCCGTCCGGAGGGCGGCCCAGCAGACGGTCTGCATCCTGGCCACGCAGCACAAGGCCGCCGTGGTGGGCACACTCCTCGGACGCCCGCTGCCCCTCGACAGGTACCCGGAGGACCCTCCCCCTGCGGACTCCGGCCCCTCGGAGCTGGGAGGGGGGTCTCCCTGACTGGCTGGCTGAGGAGGACTCTTGATGATGGGATATTCCTTCTTTCGCCCTAGCAGTCTCTTTCTCCAGTGTCTTCCTTCTTTTCTCCAGTATCCTTTCTTCCTTCCTTCCGTTCCTTTTTTTCCTCCTTGCTTTCTTTCTAGCCTTCCTTCCCTCCCTTTCAGCAGCATATTTCTCATCTATCTATCTATCTATCTATCTATCTATCTATCTATCATCTTCCTTTCTTTCTGTCCTTCCTTCCTTCCCTCGTTGCTTGCTTGCTTTTCTCCTAGCAGCCGATTTCTTGAGTATCTCTCTCTCCTTCCTCCCTCCTTCCCTCCCTCCCTCCTTCCCTCCCTCCCTCCCTTTCCCTTTCCTCCAGTTGCTTGTTTGCTTTCTTTCTTTCTTTCTTTCTTTCTTTCTTTCTTTCTTTCTTTCTTTCTTTCTTTCTGTCCCTCCTTCCTCCTTCCTTTCCTTTACTCCCAGAAGCCTATTTATCTCTCTCTCTCTTCCTTTCTTTCTGTCCTTTCTTCCTTCGTTGCTTGCTCCATCCATCCTTCTATCTATTCATCCATCCATCCATCTATCCATCTATCCTTTTTCTATCCATCCTTCTATCCATCCATCCATCCATCCATCCATCCATCCATCCATCCTTCTATCCATCCATCCATCCATCCATCCATCCATCCATCCTTCTATCTATCCATCCATCCATCCATCCATCCATCCATCCATCCATCCATCTATCTATCCGTCTATCCATCTATCCGTCTGTCCCATCTATCCATCTGTCCATTCATCTATCCATCCATTCATCTATCCATCCATACTTCTATCCATCCATCCATCCATCCTTCTATCTATCCATCTGTCCATCCATCCATCCATCCATCCTTCCTTCTATCTATCCATCTATCCGTCTGTCTATCTATCTGTCTGTCTGTCTGTCCGTCCGTCCGTCCGTCTATCCATCTGTCCATCCATCCATCCTTCTATCCATCCGTCCGTTCATCTATCCATCCATCCACCCATCCATCCTCCTTCTATCCATCCCTCCATCCATCCATCCATCCATCCATCCATCCTTCTATCCCTCCATCCCTTCTATCCATCCATCCATCCATCCATCATCCTTCTATCCATCCATCCATCCATCCTTCTATCCATCCATCATCCATCCTTCTATCCATCCCATCCATCCATCCATCCATCTATCCACCCATACATCCATCCATACATCCATCCTTCTATCCATCCATCCATCCTTCTATCCATCCATCCATCCATCCATCCATCCATTCATCCTATCCATCCATCCATCCATCCATCCATCCATCCATCCATTATCCATCCATCCATCCACCCATCCTATCCACCCATCTATCCATCCATCCATCTACATCCATCCACCACCCATCTATCCACCCACCCACCCATCCATCCATCTATCCACACACATACATCCAGAAACCTCATCCATCCATCCATCCACCCATCCATCCATCCATCCCTCCATCCACCCACCACCCCTCCTCCTCCCTCCCACCCTCCCTCCCTCCCTCCCTCCCTCCCTCCCTCCCTCCCTCCCTCCCTCCCTCCCTCCCTTCCTTCCTTCCTTCCTTCCTTCTTTGGAGTCTGGTGGGGCCAATGAGAGGGGGTGCTGGGGGTCATCCCTCTTGGGCATGTGTCAGTGTCTTTGTGTGTGAGCCTTCCTTGTGTCCTCTCCTTCTGTCGTGAATAGGCCAACCAGTCCACAGATGGGGACCCTCTCAACCTCTCCCTCGGGCTCTTTGTGGGGGTGCCCCAATGCCAATGATGTGCCCCCTCCCTCCCCCCTACCTTTTTACAGCTTCACGGGCACCATGTGGCAGGCGCTGGCCTCGGACCCCCCGCTGACCTCTCAGGTGCTGGAGCTGCTGCTGGAGAAGATCCACCGGGACGTCCCGTACAAGGAGAACAAGTCCTTCCTGCGCGGAAGCACCCCCGAGCGCGTGGCCACCCCCTTCCCGCTGGCCGTGAGTCAGGAACCTTTCCTCCTCCCCCCCCCAGCAATTCCCTGCCTTGTTTTCCCCATGGACCTCCTTTTGAACCCCATTTATGGCCACAGACCCCCAGGACAAATGGAGGGCTTGGATGGTGTCCTTGCTGGCCGAACTCTGAGGGAAACGAGCCCGTTTCTTGGAATGCCGAGGCTTCCCATCTGTTGCCTCTGTGAAGGCTCCCAGATCTTGCCAAGGGAAGCCAAGCCTTGGATGTCGGCCGGACGCTGGTCAGTCCGGCCGCATTCCTTTGCATGAACTCAACATTTTATTGAATTTCCCAAAATAAAAGCTCCCAACAACTGGAATCCAAGCTTGAGGGACCCATTCTTGGAGAGCAATGATGGCAGAAGTAATATGTCAGCTAGGAACAGCTTTGGAAAGAGGACCTACAAAAAAGACCCTTCTCTGGAGGTTTCCAAGCAGAGGCGGGATGGCCATCTGTCAGGAGGGTTTGGATGGGGTCTTCCTTTGAGACAGAAGGGGGTTGGATTGGATGGCCTTTGGGATACTCTTCCGACTACGGCTGTGTGACAGGCTGGATGGACATCTGTTAGGAGGGTTTGGATGGGGTCTTCCTTCGAGGCAGAAGGGGGTTGGATTGGATGGCCTTTGGGATACCCTTTCCGACTATCTAGGATTGTGTGGTAGGCTGGATGGACATCTGTCAGGAGGGTTTGCATGGGGGTCTTCCTTCGAGGCAGAAGGGGGTTGGATTGGATGGCCTTTGGGATACCCTTCTGACTATCTAGGGTTGTGCGACAGGCTGGATGGACATCTGTCAGGAGGGTTTGGATGGAGGTCTTCCTTCGAGACAGAAGGGGGTTGGATTGGATGGCCTTTGGGATACCCTTCCGACTATCTAGGATTGTGTGATAGGCTGGATGGACATCTGTTAGGAGGGTTTGGATGGGGTCTTCCTTTGAGGCAGAAGGGGGTTGGACTAGATGGCCTTTAGGATACCCTTCCAACTATGAATTTATGACAGGCTGGATGGTGTTGCTGGATGTCTATCTGTCGGGAGGGCTTTGTGGCCATCTGTCGGGAGGGCTTCAATGGGGTCTTTTTATGAGGCAGAAGGGCGTTGGACTAGATGGCCTTTAGGGGACCCTTCTGACTCCATGATTCTATGACAGGCTGGATGTCTATCTGTCGGGACGGCTTGGATTGTGTCCATCATAGCAGAAGGGGGGGTGCACTGGATGTCCTTTGGGGGACCCTTCTGACCATCTAGGGTTCTATGTCAGGCTTGATGTCTATCTGTTAGGAGGGCTTGAATGGTGTCCTCCATCGTGGCAGAAGTGGGTTGGACTGGATGTCCTTTGGGTGACCCTTCTAACTGTATGATTCTATGACAGGCTGGATGTCTATCTGTCGGGAGGGCTTGAATTGTGTCTTCCTTTGAGGCAGAAGGGAGTTGGACTGGATGGCCTTTGGGGGAACCATCCAACTCTATGATTCTATTACAAGTTGGATGTCCATCTGTCAGGAGAGGTTGGATGGACATTGTGGAAGAAGGGGGTTGGATTGGATGTCCTTTGGAGGACACTTCCAACTCTTTGATTCTATGACAGGATGGATGTCTGTCTGTTAGGAGACCTTGGATGCGGTCTTCCTTCAAGGCAGAAGGGAGCTGGACTGAATGACCTTTGGAGGACATTCCAACTCTTTGATTCTATGACAGGCTGGATGGCCATCTGTTGGGAGGGCTTGGATGGTGGCAGAAGGGGGTTGGACTGGATGGCCTTTGGAGGACACTTCCAACTCTGATTCTATGACAGGCTGGATGGCCATCTGTCAGGAGGGCTTGGATGGTGGCAGAAGGGTTTGGATTGGATGTCCTTTGGAGGACACTTCCAACCCTTTGATTCTATGACAGGCTGGATGGCCATCTGTCAGGAGGGCTTGGATGGTGGTAGAAGGGGGTTGGACTGAGTGGCCTTTGGGGGAACCATCCAACTCTATGATTCTATTACAAGTTGGATGTCCATCTGTTAGGAGAGGTTGGATGGACATTGTAGCAGAAGGGGGTTGGACTGGATGTCCTTTGGAGGACACTTCCAACTCTTTGATTCTATGACAGGATGGATGGCCATCTGTTGGGAGGGCTTGAATTGTGGCAGAAGGGGGTTGGACTGGATGTCCTTTGGAGGACATTCCAACTCTTTGATTGTATGACAGAATGGATGGCCATCTGTCAGGAGGGCTTGGATGGTGGTAGAAGGGGGTTGGACTGGATGTCCTTTGGAGGACACTTCCAACTCTGATTCTATGACAGGATGGATGGCCATCTATCAGGAGAGCTTGAATGGCCTCCTTTATCATGGCAGAAGAGGGTTGGACTAGATGTCCATTGGGTGACCCTTCTATGATTCTATGACAGGCTGGATGTCTTTCTCTCGGGAGGGCTTGGATGGTGGCAGAAGGGGGTTGGACTGGATGTCCTTTGGAGGACACTTCCAACTCTTTGATTCTATGACAGGCTGGATGACCATCTGTCGGGAGGGCTTGGATGGTGGTAGAAGGGGGTTGGATTGGATGTCCTTTGGGGTTCCCCTCCAATGTCTAGACTGCTATAGGAGGAGGGTATGTGTGGGCTGACCCCTTCTGACCCTGTTCCCCCTGACCTCCCCTCTCTTTGCCCCCTTTGCAGGCCACCTGCGCTCTGCACGAGATCCTCTCCGTCCGAGAGTCCGGCCCGGCCGTGCTGGGCCTCTACGCGGAGCTCTTCGTGTCCCTCCTGCTCCGGGTCAGCTGCACGGTGGGCGTCCACCCGCCACGGAACCTGCCGCACAAGGACCGCAAGAGCCTCGGAGGCAAAGGCGGAGGGCAGGCCCCTCGCGCGCTGGACCCCTGCAGGTAGGCATGGCGGGAAGGGGCCCCCAGAGGTCATCCAGCCCAGCCCCTTTCGACCTAAGCAAAGCCCTCCCAACAAATGGTCATCTGAGCAACTGGTGTTGTGCCTCTGCTTGTAGTCTGTCTGCTCCAGCTGGAGGAGCCCTGTTTCCAGGCGGAAGGTGGTCCCGGTCAAGGTTGGCTTGACATGCCTTCCTCTTGGCACGTTTCTCCCTTTCGCCCTGCATTCGTGCCTCTTTGAATTATGCAGCACTGCTGGTCACAGCTGATCTCCAGCAGGAGCAAATGGTCATCTACCATATCCTGTGGCAGCAATGTGTCTTGGACTCTGGTTGCGGGAGCCCCGTATTTGTGCAGTTGCACAACAGAGGCTCTTCCTCCTCCGGCCATATGGAACTCATTTCGTGCATGTGTGTTTCCCCCCCTCTCTCTCTGCTCACGGATGCAATCACAAGTGCGCTTTCTGTGCGGCGCGATGGCGGGCGAACGCTCCACGGCCCATAACGCCGGCCTCCTTGTGGGGCAGGGATTAAGCCCTTCTTTTCCGCGGGCCCCTCTCCTCCCCTCCGCCAGGAAATATTAAATCGCGCTTCCTGCCGCAGACAAGAGGGGTTTTGCGGCCTGCCTCCGCATTCCTCCGGGTCGGGTTTCGGGGCTCGTTCCAGAGCACCGGAACGGCACACAACACAAAATGGTGCTTAGGAAGCATCTTCTCTGCACAAAAAGGGCTTGCATTTGTGCCCAAGACAGTCCCCGTTCCTCCCACACAAAGGAGAGGCCTGAACTGGCAGAACGGGGCTGGACTAGATGCCCTCTGGGGGACCCCATTTTGGAGAGGGTCCACCTTCAGCGCTTTGCACCCAGAGGATTCATCCACATATTTTTGGGGCTATTTTTAATTGGGTAGACATTGTTTGGGTTCTCTCCCTAAACAAAGAAACAAAGCATTAATAATAATAATAATAATAATAATAATAATAATAATAATTATTATTATTATTATTATTATTATTATTTGAAACACAACAAGATGAGTCCACAGCAGACACTCTGCTGTCTGCCTGTTTATCTTGTAGAAGAGAAGGTTGAGAGGAGACATGAGAGGAGCCGTGTATTGACATGTGAATGGGTGTCCTAAGGAAGAGGGAGCAGGCTTGTTTTGCACTACCCTGGAAACTAGGGTTCAAATGACAGGAAAGGACATTCCAGCTGAACTTTAGGAAGAACTTCCTGACTGTTCAACAGTGGAACTCCCTGCCCTAGTGTCTCGTGGAAGCTCCTTCCTTGGAGGCTTTGAAAAAGAGGCTGGATGGTCACCTGTTGGAGAGGCTTTGATTGTGCTTTTCCTGCATGGGAAGAACTTCATGACTGTTCAACAGTGGAACTCCCTGCCCTAGAGTATTGTGGAAGATCCTCTTTGAAACATGGGCTGGATGGCCACCTGTTAGAGGGGCTTTGATTGTGCTCTTCCTGCATGGGAAGGACTTCGTAACTGTTCAACAGTGGAACTCTCTGCCTCAGAGTCTGGTGGAAGCCCCTTCCTGGAGGCTTTGAAAAAGAGGCTGGATGGTCACCTGTTGGAGAGGCTTTGATTGTGCTTTTCCTGCATGGGAAGAACTTCATGACTGTTCAACAGTGGAACTCCCTGCCCTAGAGTATTGTGGAAGATCCTCTTTGAAACATGGGCTGGATGGCCACCTGTTAGAGGGGCTTTGATTGTGCTCTTCCTGCATGGGAAGGACTTCGTAACTGTTCAACAGTGGAACTCTCTGCCTCAGAGTCTGGTGGAAGCCCCTTCCTTGGAGGCTTTGAAACAGAGGCTGGATGACCATCTGTTGGAGGGGCTTTGATTGTGCTCTTCCTGCATGGGAAGGACTTCGTAACTGTTCAACAGTGGAACTCTCTGCCTCAGAGTCTGGTGGAAGCCCCTTCCTTGGAGGCTTTGAAACAGAGGCTGGATGACCATCTGTTAGAGGGGCTTTGATTGTGCTCTTCCTGCATGGGAAGGACTTCGTAACTGTTCAACAGTGGAACTCTCTGCCTCAGAGTCTGGTGGAAGCCCCTTCCTTGGAGGCTTTGAAACAGAGGCTGGATGACCATCTGTTGGAGGGGCTTTGATTGTGCTCTTCCTGCATGGGAAGGACTTCGTAACTGTTCAACAGTGGAACTCTCTGCCTCAGAGTCTGGTGGAAGCCCCTTCCTTGGAGGCTTTGAAACAGAGGCTGGATGACCATCTGTTAGAGGGGCTTTGATTGTGCTCTTCCTGCATGGGAAGGACTTCGTAACTGTTCAACAGTGGAACTCTCTGCCTCAGAGTCTGGTGGAAGCCCCTTCCTTGGAGGCTTTGAAACAGAGGCTGGATGACCATCTGTTGGAGGGGCTTTGATTGTGCTCTTCCTGCATGGGAAGGACTTCGTAACTGTTCAACAGTGGAACTCTCTGCCTCAGAGTCTGGTGGAAGCCCCTTCCTTGGAGGCTTTGAAACAGAGGCTGGATGACCATCTGTTGGAGGGGCTTTGATTGTGCTCTTCCTGCATGGGAAGGACTTCGTAACTGTTCAACAGTGGAACTCTCTGCCTCAGAGTCTGGTGGAAGCCCCTTCCTTGGAGGCTTTGAAACAGAGGCTGGATGACCATCTGTTAGAGGGGCTTTGATTGTGCTCTTCCTGCATGGGAAGGACTTCGTAACTGTTCAACAGTGGAACTCTCTGCCTCAGAGTCTGGTGGAAGCCCCTTCCTTGGAGGCTTTGAAACAGAGGCTGGATGACCATCTGTTGGAGGGGCTTTGATTGTGCTCTTCCTGCATGGGAAGGACTTCGTAACTGTTCAACAGTGGAACTCTCTGCCTCAGAGTCTGGTGGAAGCCCCTTCCTTGGAGGCTTTGAAACAGAGGCTGGATGACCATCTGTTGGAGGGGCTTTGATTGTGCTCTTCCTGCATGGGAAGGACTTCGTAACTGTTCAACAGTGGAACTCTCTGCCTCAGAGTCTGGTGGAAGCCCCTTCCTTGGAGGCTTTGAAACAGAGGCTGGATGACCATCTGTTGGAGGGGCTTTGATTGTGCTCTTCCTGCATGGGAAGGACTTCGTAACTGTTCAACAGTGGAACTCTCTGCCTCAGAGTCTGGTGGAAGCCCCTTCCTTGGAGGCTTTGAAACAGAGGCTGGATGACCATCTGTTGGAGGGGCTTTGATTGTGCTCTTCCTGCATGGGAAGGACTTCGTAACTGTTCAACAGTGGAACTGTTCAACAGTGGAAGCCCCTTCCTTGGAGGCTTTGAAACAGAGGCTGGATGACCATCTGTTGGAGGGGCTTTGATTGTGCTCTTCCTGCGTGGTAGAATGGGCTTGGCCTGGGTGGCCCACACGGCCTCTTCCAACTCTGCGCTTCTCTGGTTCCGCTCTGCATTGATCTCTCCTCTGGTTGTAGCTCTGCGGTGGAGACCCTGAAAGCCATGCTGATCCAAGGAGGCAGCCAAGAGGTGGTCCGGGCCGTGGCCGAAGAGGGTGGCTGGGAGTGGCTCTGGAGCACCGAGAAGCACCACGACGGGGTGGCCCTTCTGGCCAGGTGAGTTGGGGTGAGGGGGTCAAATCAATCATTTGGCCAGACCTTGGATTGATGTCCAGGCTGCCCCTGAGATATAAAGCTTATCCAAAATAGTTGATCACAGCACCCCCTTTATCAGGCATGCACGTACACAAACATGAATTCCTTGCGCCAAATCAAAAATGCCACATCAACTGGTTGATGCAATAATAATAATAATAATAAGTAATAATAATAATAATAATAATAATTTTTAATTGCGAAAGCTTGTGCTAAAGCATCCCACGTTGGTTGCATTACAACAAAGATACGAGGGTTGAATGAAAAGTAATGCCTCCACCTTCGTAACTCCTCAACAGATGGCAGTACTGGTATGCGGCAGGTACTGGCTTGTTCAGTAGACTCTCCTCTACAGTTCCATTTTGGTGGGAAGCCTTAGCATTGAACGGTTGTGTTGTTAAAGTGTGAAGTATGGAACCCTGCGCAGACGGTTGGTCAATGCAACTTAAGCAACGTATGCGGCAGGTACTGGCTTGTTCAGTACACTCTCCTCTACAGTTCCATTTTGGTGGGAAGCCTTAGCATTGAACGGTTGTGTTGTTAAAGTGTGAAGTATGGAACCCTGCGCAGACGGTTGGTCAATGCAACTTAAGCAACGTATGCGGCAGGTACTGGCTTGTTCAGTACACTCTCCTCTACAGTTCCATTTTGGTGGGAAGCCTTAGCATTGAACGGTTGTGTTGTTAAAGTGTGAAGTATGGAACCCTGTGCAGACGGTCGGTCAATGCAACGTATGCGGCAGGTACTGGCTTGTTCAGTAGACTCTCCTCTACAGTTCCATTTTGATGGGAAGCCTTAGCATTGAACGGTTGTGTTGTTAAAGTGCAAAGTATGGAACCCTGCGCAGACAGTCGGTCAATGCGACTTAAGCAACGTATGCAGCAGGTACTGGCTTGTTCAGTAGACTCTCCTCTACAGTTCCATTTTGGCGGGAAGCCTTAGCATTGAACGGTTGTGTTGTTGAAGTGCAAAGTATGGAACCCTGCGCAGAGGGTCAGTCAATGCGACTTAAGCAACATATGCGGCAGGTGCTGGCTTGTTCAGTAGACTCTCCTCCCCTACAGTTCCATTTTGGCAGGAAGCCTTAGCATTGAATGGTTGTGTTATTAAAATGCGAAGTATCATTTCTGCGTTTGATTTATCAAAATATTCCCATTCAAACCCAAGTAACGAAGGTGGAGGCATTACTTTTCATTAAAACTTTGTATAATCATCATCATCATCATCATCATCAAGAACAACAACATAATCATCAACAACAACAAGGCTCCTGAGGTCTGGCCAAGCCTTTAGGTGGAGGTGCTAGCACTTCTGGGGCCCCCAATGGCAACCTTTGATGTGGCCCCTTGCTTGGTGTGGGATTCAGGATGGGGTCATTTGTAACTGGAAGCTGGATATTGCAGAATTGCAGACCAGCCCATGCCTTACAATCACGTTGTGCACTCTGCAAGATCAGTTCTTATTTATTACTAGCCGTCCCCTGCCACTCGTTGCTGTGGCCCACATGGGGGTTCTGTGTGGGACGTTTGGCCCAATTCTATCCTTGGTGGGGTTCAGAATGCTCTGTGATTGTAGGTGAACTACAAATCCCAATCACAACTCCCAAATGTCAAGATTCTATTTCCCCTAAACTCCACCAGTGTTGACATTTGGGCATATTGAGTATTCTTGTAGAGTTTGGTCCATCATTGATTGAGTCCACAGTGCTCTCTGGATGTAGGTGAACTACAACTCCAAAACCAAAGGACACTGCCCACCAAACCCTTCCAGTATTTTCCGTTGGTCATGGGAGAACTATGTGCCAAGTTTGGTTCATTTCCATCGTTGGTGGGGTTCAGAATGCTCTTTGATTGTAGGTGAACCAGAAATCCCAACCACTACAACTCCCAAATGTCAAGATTCTATTTCCCCTAAACTCCACCAGTGTTGATATTTGGGCATATTGAGTATTTGTGTAGAGTTTGGTCCAGATCCATCATTGTGTGAGTCCACAGTGATCTCTGGATGTAGGTGAACTGCAAGTCCAAAACCAAAGGACACTGCCCACCAAACCCTTCCAGTATTTTCTGTTGGTCCAAGTCTGCTTCAATTCCATTGTTGGTGGGGTTCAGAATGCTCTTTGATTGTAGGTGAACTATACATCCCAGCAACTACAACTCCCAAATGACAAAATCAATGTTTTTTTGAGTGAAGGACAGACATTGGGTGAAGGACAGACATCCTAAGGGTTCCTATCGCTGCCTCATTGCACAATCCCAAAGGCTCATTCCCACAGCCACGTTTTTACCATCCTTCTAAAGGACAAGAGGGAAGGGGCTGAACTGATCTCATTAGGAAGGGAGTTCCATAGCTGAGGGGCCACCACTGAGAAGGCCCCGTCTCTCATCCCCACCAAACACGCCTATGAGAGCAGGGACTCCCCAGAAGATCTTAATCTCCGCAGTAGTTCATAGGGGGAGATGCGTTCGGACAGGTAAATTGGGGAAAATTAGGCTGCAAACATGTGGTACCATCATACATGCTTGTGTAGCAGTCTGGTCAGCTCTGCCATAGAGTGATAGGATGCACATTCAGTCTTGCAATCCATGAACAAGATGGCGTCATGAGCTATGTGTCTCTGTCTCATTGAGGTAGAGCTTCATACTCTGCTTTCCACTTAGTCACCAGACAATTGGATATGTTTCTGCCAACGATGAACATGTTTTCTTAATATCTCTCTTTGCCCCCAATATGACAGCGCCATAGCAAAGCATGCGGGGCCCAAGCTGCCCTTGATCGTGAAGCACCTCTCCCCGATGCTCAACAGTCTCTACGACAGCCAGCGGCTGACCACCACTGCCTTCTTCGCAGAGGTCAGTTGCAGGGTCTTGTGGGGGTGGTCATGGAGCGGTCAAGCTCAAGGACTGCTCGTAGCCCTCAGATCGTGAACTTGGCTTCGTGAGTCTCTCTTGAGCTCCTTCCTCTCCTCTCTTCCAGCTTCTGGGCAGCAACGTGGTCAATGACCTGGTCCTCTTGGAGTCCATGATGGACAGCATGACCACCCGGCAGAGGGACTCCTGCAACGCCGTCCGCATGCTAGCCCTCCGGGGCCTGGGCAACATCGCCTCGGGAGCACCGGAGAAGGTGAGCTCCGCTGGACTGGAAACAGTCCGTTCAAAAGGGGGCTTAGTGGACCACAAGCTGAACAGGAGCCAGTGGTGAGATGTGGTGGTGGAACCATTCCAGGCTTCATTAATAGGAACATCATGCCTGAAATTATGACCCTGTGTCCAGTTCTAGGCAAAGCAATTCAAGGAGAAAGAATCCTAGAATTCTTCTCTGTTTCCCCTTCCTTTCCAACCTGACCAGCTTGGCGGGCGGCCCCTCGGCTGCAATAAAAGGCCGGTGTAGTGAAATTGCTACTCTATGTTAAAGTTTTGGTGTATAGCTCTATGTTTACATATGGCAGATAGGAAAGAATAGGCACAGACAGAGATAGGGTTCATTTGCATATGTGAAACCGATTGGTCATAATGCAGATTAGTGTAGGCCCAGGATTTGAAAAGGCTGCTAGGCCAAAATGACAGTTGTGGAGAGCAGAGCTGAACTTTCCAAAGGGGCGGAGCTAAGGTTCTGAAAGAGGCAGTTAGAGAGTGAGGGAGTTTGAAAATGACAGTTAGGAATCTGTGTGTGAAGAGGAAAGTTGGTTTTTGAGTGCCTGATAGAAACAAGCAGTTATGAAGATGTGTTAAAAGACTTCTGATATAGAGAAGCAGTTAGTTAAATAGAGCTCGAGTTTTAAGGAACATAAAGAAGGCTAGTGTTGTCTTAGTTCAGAATATAATTCAGCCAAGAGTGTGTAAAGCAAGTAACATGTTTGTAAATGTGAAACATTGATAGTTTATTCAGAAAAGTTAAACAGGTACATGATACTGACTGTAAGCCTCAAGATTGCAACAAAACACAAATGTAACCACAAACGTTGGAGCCAGAAGTTATAAATAAACTGTGTTACTTCGTTATAAACAAGAGTGTTTTATTGCCTGTGATATAAAGTACAAAGGCTTAACAGCACACAGAAAGTCCCAGCCAATATAAAAGAAGAAACTGAATCAGTATACGGCAGCAAAGAGGTTTTTAATAAGGAAATAGTCTCTCTCCCTCGCCTCAGCCGGCCTTCTGTTCTCTGCAGGTGCGGAAGCACGGGGCCCAGCTCCTGGCCTCCATGATGAACGGCATGGACGACAAGGAGGACCCGCACCACTCGGTGGCCCTGGAGGCCATGTCCAGCCTCTCCAAGCTGCTGGCCCTCATGGAGGAGAGGGACGTCCGCTCCATGCTGCTCCACGTCGCCATACGCATACGGCCCTTTTTCGACAGCGTAAGCAGGGAGAGGGAAGCAGATAAGAGTCCAGATTTCATTTCAGATTTAACTTCAGCAATTCCTTCTGAAACTATAACTACTTGTGACCACCTTTTCCCCACCTTTCAAGCAAAGTCTTGATGGCCATCTGTCGGGAAGGCTCAGATGGTGTCTCCCTGCCTCCTTTCCTGGGCTGCATGAGCTTAGGAACCAAGGCTAAAGGCAACATTTGTTGGTGTTTCATATACACCTCATGCACACACTGTGAAGATCATTTTGTGTACATTTTTGTGTGTGAAACAAAATTTTGTGTACATTGAACCCCCAGAATGCGAACCGGTCACTTTGGGTTTTGGGATCATAGAATTGGAAGGGACCACTAGAAGCCATCTAGTCCAGCTTCTTTCTGCCAGGCAGGGAGACACCATCTAAGCCCTCCCCATAGATGACCATCCCACCATAGATATAATAGATATCATTGGAATACATACATGCACATGCACATATACCTCTCTCACTATCTATCTATCTATATAAATAAAAATATAATGTTCGCTTGTGGGATTAACATAACACAAAAACCACTGGACAAATTGACACCAAATTTGGACACAAGACACCCATCAGGCCAATGTGTGACCATCACTCATAAAAAGACTGAAAAACACAGCAAAGGGGACTTAAAAAGCCAAAAATCAAAAAATACATTACAATGTATGCGCAAAACTTCATATGTACACATATGCACATATATGCACATTTGCACAAATATATACACACACATATACGCATATATATATACACACAAAACATATACACAGGCTGGGTTATAGTAACGCGTGGCAAGAGACAGCTAGTATGTACACACACACACACACAAATATATATAAATAAAAATGTAATGTTCGTTTGTGGGATGAACAGAACTTAAAAACCACTGGGCGAATTGACACCAAATTTGGACACAAGACACCTAACAACCCAATGTATGTCCTTCGCTCAAAAATTATTGATTATGTCATTTGGGAGTTGTAGTTGCTGGGATTTATAGTTCACCTACAATCAAAGAGCATTCCGAACCCCACCAACAATAGAATTGAACCAAACTTGGCACACAGTTCTCCCGTGACCAACAGAAAATACTGGAAGGGTTTGGTGGGCAGTGTCCTTTCGTTTTGGAGTTGTAGTTCACCCACATCCAGAGATCACTGTGGACTCAAACAATGATGGATCTGGACCAAACTCGGCACGAAGACTCAATATGCCCAAATGTGAACAGTGGTGGAGTTTGGGGAAAATCGAATCTTGACATTTGGGAGTTGTAGTTTCTGGGATTTATAGTTCACCTTCAATCCCAGAGCATTCTGAACCCCACCAAACCTCCTACACAGAACCCCCATGTGGGCCACAGCAACGCGTGGCAGGGGACGGCTAGTGTGTGTATATATCTCTATCTATCTATCTATCTATCTATCTATCTATCTATCTATCTATACACATACACACACATGCACGCACACACACACACACACACACACACACACACTCCTATCAGGCCAATGAGTGACCAGTAATCATAAAAACACTGAAAAACACAGCGGAAGAAACTTAAAAAGCCAAAAAAGCACAAAGATGCTACAGCGCATGCGCAAAACCACATATATGCACATGTACACAAATACACACACACACATATACAGATACAAAACACATATACACAGACTGTGCCACATCAATGCATGGCAAGGGACAGCTAGTATATGTGTATGTGATATAGCATAGAATCCTAGAAGGAGGACTCTCAAAGACCATCCAGTCCAACCCCCTTCTGCCAGGCAGGAAGACATCATCCAAGCCCTCCCAACAGATAGCCATCCAGCCTCTGCTTGAAAGCCTCCAATGCCAGAGAGCCCTCCACCCTCAAAGGCAACACCTTCCTCTGTTGAACACCTCTGACCATCAGGAAGTTCTCCCTGGGCGGAATCTCTTTTCCCGCCACCTGAATCCATTGCTCCGTTGTGTCCTTGCAATGGAAGCAAGTGGCAGGAGGCTGTCACTAAGGAGGCTGTCCAAACCCTGAACCGGTGCTTGGCCGCTGTGTCGGACTGGATCAGAGCTAACAAATTGAAATTGAATCCAGACAAGACAGAGGTCCTACTGGTCAGTCGTAAGGCCGAACAGGGTATAGGGTTACAGCCTGTGTTAGACGGGGTCACACTCCCCCTGAAGATTCAGGTTCGCAGCTTGGGAGTGATCCTGGACTCATCGCTGAGCCTGGAACCCCAGGTCTCAGCGGTGGCCGGGAAAGCTTTTGCACAATTAAAACTTGTGCGCCAGCTGCGCCCGTACCTTGGGAAGTCTGATCTGGCCACGGTGGTCCACGCTCTTGTTACATCCCGGTTAGATTACTGCAACGCACTCTACGTGGAGTTGCCTTTGAAGACTGTTCGGAAACTTCAACTAGTCCGGCGGGAGGCAGCCAGATTAGTCACCGGAGCGTCATACAGGGAGCATACCACCCCTCTGCTATGTCAGCTCCACTGGCTACCGATCCAGTTCCGAGCACAATTCAAAGTGCTGGTTTTGACCTACAAAACCCTATACGGTTCCGGCCCAGTGTATCTGTCCGAACGTATCTCCCTCTACGTCCCACCTCAGAGTTTAAGATCTTCTGAGGGGGCCCTGCTCTCGGCCCCACCTCTATCACAAGTGAGACTGGCGGGGACGAGGAGCAGGGCCTTCTCGGTGGTGGCCCCTCACCTGTGGAATTTGCTCCCTGGGGAAATTAGGTCATCGACATCCCTCCTCTCTTTCAGAAGGAAATTAAAAACATGGATCTGCGACCAGGCCTTTGGGTAATCTGGCAGATAGACAAAGAACTAGTGACGACAACTGATGGACTTGACTGTGTGGAACTGAATTTATGAACTCTGAGTTGGCAAACGCTGTGCATTAGATTCGTTTTATAGATTTTGAGGACGTGATGTTTTCGATGTGTGATGTATAATGGACTGTTTTAATTGTTTTAATTACTGTTTACATATGTTTATTTTTACCTTGTTTTGTGCCGGCATCGAATTGTGCCTTTTGTAAGCTGCCCTGAGTCCCCCCTCGGGGGTTGAGAACGGCGGGATAGAAGTGCAAGAAATAAAATAAAAGGGATTCTGGGCTTCACGATGCTCGCTCTCTCTCTCTTCTTCCGGCTCCTTTCCACGTGTCTGCTTCCTCCGCAGGAGAGGCCTGAGCTGCGCCGCTCGTCGGTGGTCCTCTTTGGGAACCTGACCAAGTTCAGTGCCGGGAGCAGCGAGGACGCCTTCTTCGAGCAGATCCTCAACGGCCTGGTGACGCTTCTCCTCCACCTGCAGGACCCCAAGCCTGAGGTCATCAAGGTGGG
>NW_026847438.1:251260994-251272844 GCF_025583915.1 Anolis sagrei ordinatus | reverse complement strand
TCATAATTTATTTCAATTATGAATGCATTATTTAATATTTATCTACATTCCTTACTTAAGTTAATGTACTTCTTCAATAAATACACAATAAACTGTATAACAAATTTTTTTCATATTCGCTCTTTTCTTACGTTATAGATATGTTATTTTATAATTACATTTGCATGTTGGTTAACTAAATACTGTGTCTATTTCTTAAATAAATTTCACTCTTTATCTTCTTTTCTTTAATATAAATTCTGTTCCAATCGTTATCTCTTAATTACATTCTTTACCTCAATACACTACACCTAATGCTTTTTAAGAATTAATGTTTTCATATTTATAGAAGTTTATTTCATAGATTCCTGTTTGCTGCTGTGTTGGTAACGTAATTCCATTGCTATACTTTAATTCAAAACACTACACTCAATCTTTATACTATCTACGTTTTTATCTCTATTTAATTCAATCAGTCTAAATCGTTTTATTACCGATCAGAATTCAACCTTCTTTCTCTTTTTATTTACCTTCTCCCTCTTTCATTCCTTCCCTCTTTTTCTTCTTTTCTCTCTTCTTCTTTCTTCCTTCTCTATATGTTTCTTTTCTCACCTCTTTTGCTCTTTGGTTCTCTTCCTTGTCTCTTTCCTTCCTTCCCTCCCTCTTTCTCTCTTTCCTTCTCTCCTTTCCTCTTTTTTTTCCTCTCTCTTCTCTTCCTTTCATTTCTTTCTCAAATACCTACATCAATAAATCCATCTTTTTTACTATTCGTCTTTATTAATTATTATCTGTTGTCTTTCCGACTTCACGTTGCTCTTGGTTAACCTTCCTGTATTCTTTCCTTCCCACTACTCTTTATATGTCTTCTTTTCCTTCTCGCATTGCGTTTCCAATTTCTCTACTCAGTTTCATGCCTCCTCCTTTTTTTTCCATTCCTTTATTACTTCCTAGGCTGTATTCCTTTATTGGCTCTTGATCTTTCGGTACCGTCATTCCTGTCTTTTTCGTCCACCACTCACTCCCTACCTCTTTTCTTTTCTCTTCTTCTTTTCACTTTTTATTTCCTTCTCTCTTTCCTTCTCTCTTTCTTTCTTTCTTTCTTTCTCCTTCCTTCCCTCCCTCCCTTTTTCCTTCTTCCCTCTTTTCTTCCTCCTCCTTTTTCTCTTTCTTCCTTCTCTATCTGTTTCTTTTTTCGTTCCTTTGCTCTTTGGTTCATCCTTCCTTGTCTCTTTCCTTCCCTCCCTCTTTCTCTCTTTTCCTTCTCTCTCTTTCCTTTCCTCTTTCACTTTTTTATTTCCTTCTCTCCTTCCTTTTCTATCCCTTCTTTCTTTCTTTCCTTTCTCCTCCTTCCTCTTTCTTTCCTTCCTCCCTTCTTCTTTCTCTCCTTCCCTCTCTTTCCTCCTTCCTTCTTCCCTCTTTCTGTGTATGTTTTGTGTGTGCATATATGTATGTATATATTTCTGTATATATTTGTGTATATGTGTGTTTGTGTACATATGTGGTTTTGTGCATGTGTTGTAATGTATTTTTTTTTGCTTTTTAAGTATATATATATATATATATATAATATTATATATATATATATATATATATATTATGTATATATATTTATATACTGTATTTATTTACAGCCTTTTTATCCCACTTTTTTCAACTGTAAGGCAACTCAGGGCAGCATACAGATTGTGTCAGTAAAATAATAATAATAATAATAATAATAATAATAATAATAATAATAATAATAATTATTATTATTATTATTATTTATACCCACTTAAGCGGCTGAGGGAGAAAAAAGAAGGGACCTGTTAGGAAGGGTGGGAGTTGAAGTCCAAAACACTTGAAGGGAAGGCCCAAGTTTGCCCATGCTTGGTACAGAAGGGCCCTTTTAGGCTGGATGTCTACCTGTCAAAGCTCTCTTGACACATGGATAGTACTGAATGGCAGAAGGGATCCCATCAGGTCTGCTGGCTTTGTCTTTGTTTGGCCCATGCCTGGTTTAGGGAAATCTTTTCCCCTGCTCCATTGCTCCATTGTGTTTTTAGTCTCAGGAGGAGCAGAAAATGAGCTTGGACCTTTTGTCCTCTCCAATGGGACCTCCTTCCAAATATGTAAACATGACTCTCATGTTCCCTTCCCTAATCTTAGCATCCACAATTCCCTTGACCAGTTCTCATAGAGGTTCATAGCTTTGACCTTCTTGCTCACCTGTTTTGGATAGAGTGACTTCTGTGTCATTCCTGGTGACCTTTACTGACCGTTCCCTTCCTGTGTTGCAGATGCAGAGCTACCCGGACACGCTGACCCGCCTGGTGGCCACCAACCTCTTCTACTTCAAGAGCAACTGGGCCGACATCCGAGCAGCTGCCCCCATGTTTGTAGGTGAGTCCCCAGGAGGCACTGCAGGGTGGGAAGCTCAGGGTAGGATGTTGCTACCTTGGCCACTTTCGATGTCCCTCTCCACTTTCCTTTGGACTTGAATGTCCTTGTTTCCTTCCAGGCTTTCTTGTCCTCCACGTCGACCAAGACCATGGCCAGCAGCTGGACCTGGACGAGCTCATTGCAGGTGAGGAGGGGATGGAGGTGGGCACCAAAGCCTTAAGGGCAGTGCTGTGTGGTCGGGACCTCTCTCTGTCCCACTAGAAATCATCCGGAGGGTCACTTCAATCTTGACCTAACCTAAGTTGCATGAGACCCCAAGGGCCATCCAGTCCAACCCTTCTTGACCAGCGAAAAGGAGCAAATTTGAGGATGACAAAGGAGCCGCCAGTGGAGATTCATGGCTTCCAGATCATTTTGGTGATTCTTTTCTGGACCCCTTCTCTTTGTCCATCTGGATGTCCATCTGGCAAGAGAGCGTTGTTTGGATAATACTGAATGGCAGGAGGGATCCCATCAGGTCCGCTGGCTTTGTCTTTGTTTGGCCCATGCCTGGTTTAGTGAAATCGAAATCAAATGGGAGAGGGACCCACATAAGGGACCGCCAGTGGGAAGTGGGTTAAACCCCTGAGCTGCTAAACTTGCTGACCAAAAGGTCAGTGGTTCGAATCTGGGGAGTGGGGTGAGCTCCTGCTGTTAGCCCCAGCTTCTGACAACCTAGCCGTTAGAAAACATACAAACTGTGAGTAGATCATAAGTTACCACTTCTGTGGGAAGGTAATGACACGCTGTGCAGTCTTGCTGGCCACATGATCTTGGAGGTGTCTACGGACAACACCGGCTCTTTGGCTTAGAAATGGAGATGAGCACCGGAGTCCCAGAGTCGGACACCACTGAACGGGACACAGGGTTATTATTCTAGGCCTCTCCCTGGTTTGAAATGCCCAGGATCTATATGGGCCAATGCCCTTGCTGTGCAAAATGAGACATAATATGTACTATAGCGTTGGGGGCTTTCACGCCCAGAATCACTGGGTTGCTGTGGATATTTTGGGCTGTATGGCCATGGCCCAGTAGCATTCTCTCCTGATGTTTTGCAGAGCTTCATGAGACTAAATATTTTTCAAGCTTGCTAATTGCAACATCCACACTTGCTTCAAACAGGCAAGCTCCGCAAGCTTCTTTCTCCCACCCTGGGTGTTATTCCATAGGGGTGTGTGTGTATATCTACACACACGCGCACACACATATACATGCTACATACATACACACACACACACATACATATACATGCATACACATAAAAATATACACACACTCCACTTGCCTCACTGTCAACAGAACCTCTGGAGATGCCATCAGCTACAGATGCAAGTGAAACGTCAGGAGAGAGTGCTGCTGGAACATATTGTCCAGACAGCCTAGAAAACTCATAGCAACCCATTGATTTGCACTGTTGGAGTGAGGATTGTATTCTGGGTGAGGTTAGACCAGGCATGGGCCAACGAATCCTCCCTCCAGGTGTTTGGGACTTCAACTCCCAAAATTTCTAACGCCTATTGGCCATTAGGAATTGTGGGAGATGAAGTCCAAAACACCTGGAGAGAGGACCCAAGTTTGTCGATGCCTGGCTTACTTACTTGCTTAGGCGATCCCTTGTTGTCCAAGTATGATGGCCTTCCAAGATCGGTGTCCTGGTTGTGGGTCCATAGGTGACTGTGGAGCCCTATCCCTGACCTGCATCTTCTCCCGCAGTGAGGACATCGGTTTCCAGGTGGAAGGTGGTCCTGGTCGGGGTTGGTTTGACGCACCTTCCTCTTGGCATGTTTCTCCCTGTCACCCTCCATTCGTGCCTCTTCAAATTCTGCAGCACTGTTGGTCACAGCTGACCTCCAGCTGGAGCGCTCAAAGACCAGGGCTTCCCAGTTCTCGGTGTCTATGACAGATTTTTTGAGGTTGGCTTTGAGCCCATCTTTCAATCTCTTTTCCTGTCCACCAACATTCCGTTTTCTGTTCTTGAGTTCGGAGTAGAGCAACTGCTTTGGGAGACGGTGGTCGGGCATCCGGACAACGTGGCCGGTCCAGCAGAGTTGATGGTGGAGGAGCATCGCTTCAATGCTGGTGGTCTTTGCTTCTTCCATCACGCTGACGTTTGTCCACCTGTCTTCCCAAGAGATTTGCAGGATTTTCTGGAAGCAGCGCTGATGGAATCGTTCTAGGAGTTCCATGTGACGTCTGTAGACAGTCCACGTCTCACAGGCGTATAGAACAGTTGGGAGGACAATAGCTTTATAGACAAGCCCCTTCGTCTACCTACGGATATCCCAGTCCTCACTCTCTGCTGCATTTGGGAAATGCTGCACTCGCAGAGCTCAGTCAGTGTTGTATTTCAGTGTCAGTGTTGACGTTTGTAGACAGTCCACGTTTTGCAAATGTATAGCAGGGTTGGGAGGGGAATAGCTTTATAAACAAGCACCTTCGTATCCCTATGGATGTCCCGGTCTTCAAACACTCACTGCTTCATTTGGAAAAATGCTGCACTCACAGAGCTCAAGCAGTGTTGTATTTCAGTGTCAATGCCTGGGTTGGACCAAAGGAAGAAGAGAGCAGTGGGACTATGACTTCCATCAGTCTGGACACTCCTCTGAATGCAGCCTAGGAGTCTAATGTCCAGATGGAAGGAAGTCATAGTCTTATGTTTTGATCAGACTGTCCCACCTGGAATAATAATAATAATAATAATAATAACAACAACAACGCAGTGTCCAATTCTGGGCCCAGTTTGCAGTCAGAGCAATTGATTGGGCAATGAGTGGGTGGGCTTTGGGTTCAGAGAGGGTCCCCGTGCAGCAGGCGGATATCCCTTCGGAATTGGGGGCATGGTGTCCGGTCAGTCAGTGGCCAGAATGGGACCATCGCAATGGCAACCCTTGTCTCTTTTTATTGGGATAAGGAGCCATTCCTTTTATTGAGGGAGGGGGGTCTTTCCTCTCTCTCCCCCCCTCCAAAACAGGGTCCCTGCCACTCCAAAGGCATCACCAGGAACTTTCCTGGCCGGCGGCTGTGTTTTCCTTGTCAGCAGTGACCTCATCGCTTTGACGGCGGCGGCGTGAGCCTCGGAAAATCTCTTTGCTTTCCAGCGGGGCTTAAAAACCACTAAAAAAGGGGAAAGCGATCTTTCCGTTGGCTGGTGCAGGGTCTCAAGGAAGAGGGGCCCGTCTGTGCGCCAGTTGGGGGGGGGGGGGGAGGGGAGACCAAGGGGGGGATAGAGAAAGGGAAGGAAGGAGGGCTCCGGATGGATGGATAGATGGATGGGGTCACCGCAGCAGCTTCCCGAATTGAGCGGGAGGCAGCCCCCTGCCAAGGACCCCCCCTCCCCAGTCCCAGGCATCTGGCCCAGGGCTGATCTGCAGAAAGCAAGCTTGGCCTCGTCGGCACATAAATCAGGCCTTGGCTTCTCCGCTCCGCAGGGATGGAGAGTCTCGGATTTGCAGTGTAAACAGGCTACTGGAAAAATATTATTGTATCTCTGCTGTTCAAGAGGAAGAAGCCCTTCACTCCCCGCCTTCCTCCCTTCCTTTCTTCCCTCCAGCTGGTTGGGCTTCAATAGCCGGCTTCTCTGGCCCTCGGCTGACCACTGACCCACAATTTGGGGCCCGGACTGCGTCAGATGGGGTTGTGTCCCCCAAATGGGGGAGGGAGCCACACAAGGCTCCCTTTGAAGGACCCCTCTTCAGGCCTTGTAGGTTAGGGAGCAGAGAAAGCGTTGTTGGGATAGTACTGAATGGCAGAAGGGATCCCATCAGGTCCGCTGGCTTTGTCTTTGTTTGGCCCATGCCTGGTTTAGTGAAATTAAATCAAATGGGAGAGGGACCCACACAAGGGCTCCCTCAGAGGACTCCTCTTCAGGCCTTTTGGGTTAGGCAGCAGAAAGAGGAGGCATGGCATCACGGAGCTGGAAGAGACCCCAATGCCACCTTGTCAAGCCCCCTTTTGCCATACTATCCAAGCCCTCCCAACAGATGAAAAAGAAGGGGCCTGAGGCTGTTCGGAATGGTGGGAGTTGAAGTCCAAAACACCTGGAGACCCAGGCCTGGTGCAGAAGGGCCCTTTTAGGCTGGATGTCAAGAGAACTGTTTGGATAGTACTGAATGGCAGGAGGGATCCCATCAGGTCTGCTGGCTTTGTCTTTGTTTGGCCCATGCCTGGTTTAGTAAAATCTAAATCAAATGGGAGAGGGACCCACAAGGGCTCCCTCGGAAGACCCCTCTTCAGGCCTTTTTGGTCTAGTTATGTTGAGTCCACTGGTGGGCAGTGTGTTAAACCCCTGAGCTGCTGAACTTGTTGACCAAAAGGTCGGTGGTTCGAATCCGGGGAGTGGTGTGAGCTCCTGTTGTTAGCCCCAGTTTCTGACAACCTCGCAGTTAGAAAACATACAATGGCCATCCAGCCTCTGCTTAAAAACGTCCGGAGAAGGACACTCCACCAGATGCAAACACCTCTGTCCATCAGGAAGTTCTTAAAGTTTAGATGGAATCTCTCTTTCTGCCATTTGGATCCATTTTGCTCCATTGTGTCCCAGTCTCTGGAGCATCAAAACCCAAGCTTGCCCCTTTCTCCTCGATGGGACCCCCTCCAAACTCAAAGGGATTCATGGCCTCCAGACCTTTGGCTATTTTGGTGGCCCTTCTGTAGTCACCTCCCAACTTGTCCATCTCCAAAATTGCTTGAACCGGTTGAGGTGAGGTCTGACCCAAGAAGAATATGGTGGGACTGTGCCTTCCATGGATCTGGACACTATCCTCCCCTTGATACAGCCTATAACTGCCTTGGCCTTTGTAGCTGCTGCATCACTGTGGGCTCATGTTCAGCTTCTGACTCTCAATCTGGAGACTATCCTCCTCTTGATGCAGCCTATAACTGCCTCGGCCTTTGTAGCTGCTGCATCACACTGTGGGCTCACGTTCAGCTTCTTACTCTCAATCTGGACACTATCCCCCTCTTTATGCAGCCTGTAAGTGCCTTGGCCTTTGAAGCTGTTGCATCACACTGTGGGCTCATGTTCAGCTTCTGACTCTCAATCTGGACACTATCCTCCCCTTGACGCAGCCTGCAACTGCCTTGGCCTTTGTAGCTGCTGCATCACATTGTGGGCTCATGTTCAGCTTCTGATTCTCAATCTGGACACTATCCTCCCTTTGATGCAGCCTGTAACTGCCTTGGCCTTTGTAGCTGCTGCATCACTGTGGGCTCATGTTCAGCTTCTGACTCTCAATCTGGACATTATCCTCCTCTTGATGCAGCCTATAACTGCCTTGGCCTTTGTAGCTGCTGCATCACACTCTGGGCTCATGTTCAGCTTCTGACTCTCAATCTGGACACTATCCTCCCCTTGATGCAGCCTATAACTGCCTTGGCCTTTGTAGCTGCTGCATCACACTGTGGGCACATGTTCAGCTTCTGACACCCAAACCCTGAGGCAGCCCATTCACTCTCCTTTTACTCCTCTTTTCCCCAGCGCTGACCGTTCTGCTGAAGGACCCTGTGGCCGCCGTGCGCATGAAAGCGGCCGAGACGTTGGGCCGCCTGGTCAAGATCGTTTGAGGGAGGGTCGCCTTCCTCTTCCCCCTCCGAGGGACCCAAGCGAGACACGGCTGTGAAGCCTGAAGGGACGGGACCCTCACTTTCCCCCCACGTCTTCCAGAACGACACAATTGCACCTTGACCAACATCCCCATCGCCCAAAGGGAAGGAAGGCCAGTGGCCTGAGGACCCCCTCCACCCCCCATTTTGGTAGTCTTCCAACGCACCTTTGGATGGTGTGGGAGCCCCTCGGCAGAGCGATGGACGCTTCTAGGGCTGCTCTCTTCACTCTCGGGAAAGGGTTCCCACCACAACCCCACATGCACCCCTTCCTTCTTCTCCTGCCCCTAGGTTGGGAAGGGCGGCCCCTTTGCCCAGACCGCTGCCCATGCCTCGGACTCACCACTCTCGTCTTCCTGCTTCTGGGGTCAGGGGCCACCCTCCCACCAATCCCCCTCTCCCTCCCTCCCTGTGGGGGGCTTTCCTGGGGGTCTTCCAGAGCTTCCATCCTCATTGCTCCTCTTCCGGAGGACACTTGTACATACAACTTAGACAACTTATTTTTAATAAAGGATTTGCTTCTCAGGAACCCGACAGTCTCGAGGACTCTTCTTCCCCACAGGGCTGGCGGCGGCTGCTGACCCCTGGCTGCTGCCCTTCCCTGCTTGACCCTGGATCCAGACTGGGTGCCCTTGGAGACCTGCTCTCCCTTGGCATCAGGATCACATGAAAATGGGAAGGGCAGATCTTCCCTCCAATTTACCTGTCCGAGCAGATTCTCCCCTATGAACCACCTTCGCAATCGCGTCTGGTAGGGACGAGAGACAGGGCCTTCTCGGTGGTGGCCCCTCACTTGTGAAACTCTCTCCCGATGGAGATTAGATCTGCCCCTTCCCTCCAGTTTACCTGTCCGAGTGGATTCTCCCCTATGAACCATCAAGGTTGCTAAGATCTTCTGGAGGGGCCCTGCTCTCGGTCCCACTACCCTCGCAATCGTGTCTGGTGGGTACGAGAGACAGGGCCTTCTCGGTGGTGGCCCCTTGGTTGTGGAACTCTCTCCCGATGAAGATTAGATCTGCCCCTTCCCTCCAGTTTGCCTGTCTGAGCGGATTCTCCCCTATGAACCATCAAGGTTGCTAAGATATTCTGGAGGGGCCCAGCTCTCGGTCCCACCACCTTCGCAATTGCGTCTGGTGGGGACGAGAGACAGGGCCTTCTCGGTGGTGGCCCCTCACTTGTGGCACTCTCACCCGATGGGGATTAGATCTGCCCCTTCCCTCCAGTTTACCTGTCCGTGCAGATTTTCCCCTACGAACTATCAAGGTTGCTAAGATCTTCTGGAGGGGCCCAGCTCTCGGTCCCACCACCCTCGCAATCGCGGCTGGTGGGGAGGAGAGACAGGGCCTTCTCGGTGGTGGCCCCTCACTTGTGGCACTCTCACCCGATGGGGATTAGATCTGCCCCTTCCCTCCAGTTTACCTGTCCGTGCAGATTTTCCCCTACGAACTATCAAGGTTGCTAAGATCTTCTGGAGGGGCCCAGCTCTCGGTCCCACCACCCTCGCAATCGCGGCTGGTGGGGAGGAGAGACAGGGCCTTCTCGGTGGTGGCTGTGGAACTCTCTCCCGATGGAGATTAGATCTGCCCCTTCCCTCCAGTTTACCTGTCCGAGCGGATTCTCTCCTATGAACCATCAAGGCTGTTAAGATCTTCTGGAGGGGCCCTGCTCTCGGTCCCACCACCCTCGCAATCGTGTCTGGTGGGGATGAGAGACAGGGCCTTCTCGGTGGTGGCCCCTCACTTGTGGAACTGTCTCCCGATGGAGATTAGATCTGCCCCCTCCAGTTTACCTGTCTGAGCGGATTCTCCCCTATGAACCATCAAGGTTGTTAAGATCTTCTGGAGGTGTCCAGCTCTCGGTCCCACCACCCTCGCAACCGCGTCTGGTGGGGACGAGGGACAGGGCCTTCTCGGTGGTGGCCCCTCGGCTGTGGAACTCTCTCCCGATGGAGATTAGATCTGCCCCTTCCCTCCAGTTTACCTGTCCGAGCGGATTCTCCCCTATGAACCATCAAGGGTGTTAAGATCTTCTGGAGGGGTCCAGCTCTCGGTCCCACCACCCTCGCAATCGTGTCTGGTGGGGACGAGGGACAGGGCCTTCTCGGTGGTGGCCCCTCGGTTATGGAACTCTCTCCTGATGGAGATTAGATCTGCCTCTTCCCTCCTGACCTTCACGCGTTGCTGTGGCCCAGTCTGCATATGTGTGTTTTGTGCGTGTATATGTGTGTGTATATATTTGCGTGTATATGTGTATATATATATATATATATATATATATATATATATATATATATATGTGTGTGTGTGTGTGTGTGTGTGTGTGTGTGTGCATGTGTATATGTGTACATGCATGTGTGTGCTTGTCTATATGCATATTTGTGTGTATATATGTATGTATGTGGATATGTATATATGTGTGTGTGCATGTGTATATGTGTACATGCATGTGTGTGCTTGTCTATATGCATATTTGTGTGTATGTATGTATGGATATGTATATGTGTGTGCATGTGTGTATGTATATATGTATGTGTGCATGTTTATGTGCATATGTATATATGTGTGTATATGTGTGTTTGTGCATATATACACATGTGTATGTATGAATGTGTGCATGTGTATACGTATATGAGTGTATGTGTAGAAGTATATATGGTGTATTTTGGGGGATTTTAAATCTGTTCCGCTGGGGTTTTGTGTGTGTGTGTGTGTGTGTGTGTGTGTTTATGGATGACGGACATTCATTGGTCTGTTAGGTGTCTTGTGTCCAAATTTGGTGTCAATTCGTCCAGTGGTTTTTGAATTCTGTTAATCCCACAAACGAACATTACATTTTTATTTATATAGAAAACAGGGAGGCCACTATATCATCACATATAGATTGTGCAATGAAATTAGATGCTTTCCCCAGCACACACTGCAAAACAACACACCCATCCCTCCACACTCCCACCAACGCCACATCAATGCAAAATCATGGGAGTTCAATATTGACTCTTGGTCTGTTTGTCGTTGCTTTGAACTGAATTGTATGAGTCCGCACCACCATATAATCCAGTTCAAAGCAGATAATCTGGATTTTATATGATAGTGTAGACAGGGCAGGTGAGTGTTGTTCTACCTGGTACCTGCAGGCTACTTCAAAGACTTGGATCCAGCTGGTGACACACGTGTTGGCCTCACCCTCTGCAGGAAGCAATAATGCATGATATACGTTTTCGTGAATGCACACGTATGTTGTGGCTCAGCAGGAGGGTGCTGGATTTTTCACTGAGTCTATGTGTGATTAGGTTGAAACTCAGACAGAAAGGCGGGCCGTCGATCAGAGAGAAGTAAGAGAAGACTTTTGGGAGTCCGTTCCGCTTGAGAATCAGCCTTCACGGCCTTCAGAGGATGGAGAGTTTTCCCAGGAGGTGAGATTAGGTCTCGGAACAGAGAGAGCCATGGAAAGACCCCGTGCGGAGGAAGGCCGGGATCCTTTAATTGCAAAACTAGTTCTGCAGGGCCAAAAGACTGCTGCCCGGCCCTCTGGAAAACAGAGAAGTCCACTGGCCTCATCGCCCTCCTCGGGAGGAGACCCACAGCCGGAGCCGGGCTACGTGAAGAGGCGGACGGTGGCGTCGGCGCCGGCGGAGAAGAGCCAGGGCTGGCTGGGGTGGAAGAGGACGTCCAGGACCCCCAAGTCGTGGGCCAGAGCGTGGCCCTTCAGCACCTTCACCGGCACAATCAGCGGGTTCTGGAGCAGGTCGCTGGAAGGGGGAAAAAAGGAAGTCATCGAATCATAGCATCTAAGAGTTGGAAGAGACCTCCTGGGCCATCATCCAGTCCAACCCCATTCTGCCAAGAAGCA
>NW_026847438.1:251245363-251252863 GCF_025583915.1 Anolis sagrei ordinatus | reverse complement strand
GGTTCCTTGTTCCTCTCACTGGAGAATCCTGTCCTGTAACTCTCTGCTTACAGACTGCTGATTCACAGATCAGTCCTCTTCTGTAACTCTCCGGCTACAGACTGACAACTTTCAAAAAGCTGCGCTGCCAAGTGGCAGCTGGCTCTGCCCCCGTTGCTATGGCAACTCCCAAAATCGTGGGTCAGTCCTCCCTAAATTCCGCCAGTATTCAGTTGGTCATGTTGGGTCTGTGTGCCAAATTTGGTCCAGATCCATGTTCAGCTGGGTTCAGTGGTCTCTTGATAAGGATGAACTACAACTCCCATATTCCCCGCCTCAAAGGTCAGTGTGCTCCCACAGAGGTTGGGGAAGCAAGAAGCCATCTTGTTCCCTTCTGCTTCAGGATAAGCCTTGTCTTAAAGGGCACTAGAAATCTGAGTAAGTGTTTAAAATCAGTTGCTTTGAGTGTTGCTTTGTTAGAGTTTAAGTTTGTTAGAGTTCAAGTTTAAGTTTGTTAGAGTTTAAGGGTTTAAAATTAGCTGCTTTGTTTAAAATTAGTTGCTTTGTTTGAGAGGCGGGGCGAGGCTACATTCTTTTAGCCAGCACTGCAGGCCAGCAATTAGTGGCCCATTGTTCTGCTTCCTGTTTACTCAAGCCAGTTACCATCCCTAATAAAATACAATTCTACATACTTACCATTACTATTGTCTAAACAATACATGACGATAGGAATAAAAATACACATCATCACACCCCTCCCATACCAAAGCGGTCAGTCACACAGGCAAATCAACATATATATAGAATACAAGTTAGCAAATATATACATTAATAAAAGTGAAAGGCTTGGGAGTCTGCCATTTCCAATAAGCCAGCATTACCTTCCCGTGCCGAACGATGAGCCTGAGGCCCCGTTGGTGCTCCTCTCCGGAGGCCTCCTCCCACTTGACCGGCTGTGGCCGCTCCTCCTCGGGGGGTACGTAGCTCTCCAGCAGCTGGTCAGTGGCCCCATAGAGCAGCTTGTCCCCAAGGCCAGGGTTCACCAGCAGCACCGACTGCTCCCTACGAGGATAATGAATGGAAACCAGGCCTCAGGAGGGATGAAGAGCTCCCCAAAGAGGCGTTTCTCCCTCATCTCTCGACACCCATGAAGATCTGGGGCTGATGGAAGCTCAGAAGACCTCATGAGGGCGTTTAGTCCTCTTAATGCTGCTTCCCACCTCTCTCCGAGTCCCCTCCAAAAGCCAGGGCCAGACTGCGGCTGAACAGGGAGATGCAAGGGGTTCCCTTTCCTTCTCCACTCTGAAGGCCCTTCCATTATGACTACATTGTCTTTCTAGCCCTTACTGTCCCCATTACACCTCTGAGCAAAGGACCATGGGCAGATGGCCATACAAGTATGAAGCATCCCACTGGATGACCTCAAGGCCCTTTGGGATTGTGAGCAAAGAACACATTTCTTTTCTGCCTCCCTTCCCTCACAGTGTTTCTCTTCCATGATAATTAAAAGTTGCTGATGAGAGCTGTGACAATGATTAACTGTTGACAATGCTGACTCGATTAACTCTTCCTGGAAACAACATGTTTACATTACCAAAGACAATGTTCCTTAAGAAGGAAAACCACTTAGAAAAAGTCAACATCTGCCAGGAACTGCCAGGAGTTCATTGATTTACAACTTTGAATCAACATTAGCAGAAATATCACTATATAAGAGACCTTCTACTACTCCAAAATTTTGGCAGACCAGAGGAGTCTTGTCCATCCGCCAAGCTCTTCTCCATGGAAGGAGAGAGTTTGAATATTTGCAGGGAGAGTGGCTGATCTGCAATGGAGCGCAGAGTCCGGTCACTTGCTTCTTTCTCAATTAACTCTCGGTTGAAAACAACATGTTTACATTACCACAGTGCTCCTTAAGAAGGAAAACCAGTATCAGTTAAGGAAAGTCAACACCTGTCCGGAACTGATGGAGTTTAGCTGAAAAAACATCTATTATTGATTTACAACTTTGGAACAATATGAGCAGAAATATTGCTATATAAGAGACCGTCTAATATTCCAAAATTGTGGCAGACCGGAGGGGTCTGGCCCACCCGCCATGCTCTTCTCCATGGAAGGAGAGAGTTGGAGTATTTGCAGGGAGCGTGGCTGATCTGCAATGAGCGCAGAGTCTGGTCACTTCTTTCTTTCTCAGAGGAAGGGAAAGAATGTGTATGGGAAGTATTGGAAATCTGGCCTAAGTAAAGGCATTCTTCTCCAGGAGACGGAGGAAGAATGGTGATGTATGCATGTGATGAATGAATGTTTATATGTGTAGCGTGAATGCTGAGAAGGTGTGGCAAAATCCTCTTCGTATTGTCGAAGGCTTTCATGGCCGGGATCACTGGGTTGTTGTAGGTTTTTCCGGGCTATATGGCCATGTTCTGGAGGCAATTTTTCTCCTGACGTTTCTCCTGCATCTATGGCAAGCATCCTCAGAGGTAGTGAGGTCTATACCTCTGAGGATGCTTGCCATAGATGCAGGCGAAACGTCAGGAGAAACATTGCCTCCAGAACATGGCCATATAGCCCGGAAAAACCTACAACATCCCAATATTACATAGTCTTTGTAAGTAACACAAAATGGAGCTGTAGTCGATTTGGTATGAAAGAAGCATAACTTGGGCCTAATTGGGCTGAAGGCACAATTCTAAAATAATAATAATAATAATAATAATAATAATAATAATAATAATAATAATAATATCGAAGCCTGGAAAAAAACTACACTGATGGAACTCTAATTAAAAGTTGCTGATGAGAGCTGTGACAATTATTAACTGCTGAGATTGCAGACTCAATTGACTCTTGGTGGAAAACAACATGTTTACATTACCAAAGACAGTGCTCCTTAAGAAGGAAAACCAGTATCAGTTAAGGAAAGTCAACATCTGTTGGGAACTGATGGAGTTTAGCTGGAAAAACGTCTATTATTGATTTACAACTTTGGAACAACATCAGTAGAAATATTGCTATATAAGAGACTTTCTAATAATAATAATAATAATAATATCGAAGCCTGGAAAACAACTACACTGATGCAAAAGTAATTAAAAGCTGCTGATGAGAGCTGTGACAATTATTAACTGATGAGATTACAGACTCAATTAACTTGGTGGAAAACAACATGTTTACATTACCACAGTGGTCCTTAAAAAGGAAAACCAGCATCAGTTAAGAATCATAAAATCATAGCATCAAAGAGTTGGAAGAGACCTCATGGGCCATCCAGTCCAACCCCCTGCCAAGAAGCAGGAATATTGCATTCAAATCACCCCTGACAGATGGCCATCCAAGAAAAGATGACCAAGAAAAGTCAACATCTGTTGGGAACTGATGGAGTTTAGCTGGAAAAACACCTATTATTGATTTACAACTTTGGAACAACATCAGTAGAAATATTGCTATATAAGAGACTTTCTAATATTCCAAAATTGTGGCAGACCAGAGGAGTCTGGCCCACCCGCCAAGCTCTTCTCCATGGAAGGAATGCAGAGTAGTTATGGCAAAATCATAGAATCATAGAATCAAACAGTTGGAAGAGACCTCATGGGCCATCCAGTCCAACCCCATTCTGCCAAGAAGCAGGAATATTGCATTCAAATCACCCCTGACAGATGGCCATCCAGCCTCTGTTTAAAAGCCTCCAAAGAAGGAGCCTCCACCACACTCCGGGGCAGAGAGTTCCACTGCTGAACGGCTCTCACAATCAGGAAGTTCTTCCTCATGTTCAGATGGAATCTCCTCTCGTTTGTTTGTTAGCCAATGAAGCTGTAATTTGTTTGAACATCCAATGTGATTATATAGAATCTATGGGTCTAATGTTGTGTAAATGTTGCTCTGATATACCGTCATCTCACACTGAAATTGCAATAAGAGACTCACACGGCGACGGCCACCAGGCAGAGGGTGGGGTTGGGGTTCCAGGCCACGCTCTTCACGCAACCTCCCACGGGGAGGGTCTTCATGCACCGGGCCGTGCACACCTCCCAGAACTTCACGGTGCCGTCGTCAGAACCTGCGCAAGAGCCGCGGTCTCAGCCTCGAGGCGAAAGAGGTGCCCATGCTCCCTCCCTGTGCCCTTTGGACACCTCCCAGTCTGGCCAGGAGCACCACTCTGCAATACCTGCACCCCTCTTCACGCCCCACGCCCCACGCGGTTCTGCGGACCCCAACACTGGGTTTGAGGGGCTCACCTGACACCAGCCACTGTCCGCTGGGGGAGATGCTGATGCAGCGCACGAGGCTGGAGTGGCCCCGGTAGACCTGGAGGGGAGACAGAGGGGGGTTAGACATGCGCCAAAGGGGAGTGGGGGGCACAATTCTAGCAGACTCTAAGATGGGAGGGTGATATGGGGAAGGAAAGAAGATGCACTCCAAGATCGGGGGGGGGGCGATTCCTGCCGCCCCACAGGAGACTCACCAAGGCCTGGACGGTGGGGAATGGCTGCAGGTCCCGGGGTTTCGGCAGCTTGGGGATCAAGTCCTCAGGATCCACGTTGACCTGGAAGAGAGAAGAACCATGAACGGACAGGCGAAGAAGCACATGCAAAGGACTCTCGCTACCAGCCAGCCTATCTTTGCTATTCTCTCTCTCTTTGCAAAACCAGAAATTGCCACCATTGGAGAATGTTGTAGTTCAAGGGATGCTAATGATGAAGTGATATTAGCATCCCTAAAATGGCTTACGTAAGGATTTCAGACCAAATAGATCAAAGAGACAGGCATTGGCTCAGGATTTAGCAAAGTTGATAAATTCGAAGCCCTGGGTTGGTGTGAGCTGCCGACTGTCAGCCCAGCTTACTGTTGACCTAAGCAGTTCGAAAACAGCTTTAGCTGTAATTAGAGAAATTAGGTACCGCTAAAAAGCGGGGGAGGAATTTCACAACGCCATAAAGAAATACCGGAAAATGCTGAGCAACCAAAAGGAAGGAGGAAGTCCTGATGGCTCTCCATCACAGAGGCTGCCTTTGCTGTTCTCTCTCTCTCTTTCCGAAACCAGAAATTGCCACCACTGGACAATGTTGTAGTTCTAAGGATGCTAATGTTGATGAAGAGACAGTACAATGGCTGCTGCAGTTTTTGCAAATTGTTTACATAAGGATCTCAAACCAATATAATAATAGTAATAATAATAATAATAATAATAATACTATTTGTATTGCATTCTATCTCCCAAGCCAAATAATAATAATAATAATAATAATAATAATAATAATAATAATTGTATTGCATTCTATCTCCCAAGCCATATAATAATAATAATAATAATAATAATAATAATACTATTTGTATTGCATTCTATCTCCCAAGCCAAATAATAATAATAATAATAATAATAATAATAATTGTATTGCGTTCTATCTCCCAAGCCATATAATAATAATAATAATAATAATAATAATAATACTATTTGTATTGCATTCTATCTCCCAAGCCAAATAATAATAATAATAATAATAATAATAATAATAATAATTGTATTATAATAATAATAATAATAATAATAATAATAATAATAATAATAATAATTGTATTGCATTCTATCTCCCAAGCCATATAATAATAATAATAATAATAATAATAATACTATTTGTATTGCATTCTATCTCCCAAGCCAAATAATAATAATAATAATAATAATAATAATAATAATAATTGTATTGCATTCTATCTCCCAAGCCATATAATAATAATAATAATAATAATAATAATAATAATAATTGTATTGCATTCTATCTCCCAAGCCATATAATAATAATAATAATAATAATAATAATAATAATACTATTTGTATTGCATTCTATCTCCCAAGCCAAATAATAATAATAATAATAATAATAATAATAATAATAATTGTATTTCATTCTATCTCCCAAGCCATATAATAATAATAATAATAATAATACAATTTGCACTGCATTCTATCTCCCAAGCCGCCTTATTATTATTATTATTCTCATTATTATTATTATTTGTATTGCACCCTATCTCCCAAGGAGGACCCAATACAGCAAAGAGACAAGTCTGAAGCCAGTATCTCCACTCTCAGTCCGTAAACACATCAAGATATATATTATCTGAGGTTTTCACGGCTGGAATCTCCAGGCTGCACACCCTATGCGTTCTAGTAGCATTTTCTCCTGACGTTTTGCCTGCATCTGTGGCTTGCATCTTCAGAAGACCACCTAAAGACACCAGCCACAGATGCAGGTGAATTTTCAGGAGAAAATGCTACTAGAACACATAGGCCAGTGGTTCTCAACCTGGGGTCCCCAGATGTTTTTGGCCTTCAACTCCCAGAAATCCTAACAGTTCGTAAACTGGCTGGGATTTCTGGGAGTTGTAGGTCAAAAACATCTGGGAACCCCAGGTGGAGAACCACTGACATAGGCCATGCAGCCTGGAAACCACATAACATCCCATATTAAGATATTTTGAGGGTTGCTACATAAAGGTAAAGGTTTCCCCTTGACATTAAGTTTAGCCGTATCTGACATTTTTAAGCTGAAGAGCCTGTGTTGTCCGCAGACACCTCCAAGGTCATGTGGCCAGCACGATGCATGGAGCGCCGTTACCTTCCCACCACAGCGGTACCTATTGATCTACTCACATTTGCATGTTTTCAAACTGCTAGGTTGGCGGAAGCTGGATTTGAACCGCCGACCTTGTGGTCAGCAAGTTCAGCAGCTCAGCGGTTTAACCTGCTGCACTACTGGGGACTCACAGAGGGCTGCCATCAATATGTTTTTCCAAACACAGCATAGATACTCAATTATGAGATATAAATTGTGCTAAATAGATTGACAAAGCCAACCCCGACTCCGTCAAAGATGGCAGAGGTACCTACACAGGTAAGGAGGGCTTGAAAGCCCCCCACACATGACCTCCCCCCCCCCAAACGCATAAGGAGGAGAGTGCCAAGGCACGGCGGCCTACCCGCATCTTCCTCTGGCGCGGACACAGGTAGAGGTCGAGGCAGCGCTCAAAGCGTTCGTGGATGAAGCGGGGGAAGGCCGGCACGCGGCGGAGGCAGTCGTGGCGCTGCGGGAGGAAGCTCAGCTTGCGGTCGGCAGGGTCCTCTTGCTCCCAGGCCAGTTTCTGCAACAGAGAGAGAGATACCAGGGTTGAATGAAAAGTAATGCCTCCACCTTCGTTACTTGGGTGTGGATGGGAATATTTTAATAAACCAAACACAGAAATAAATCCTTAGAATGTGCTCTTGAACGACCACGATTCACTTTCCCACATAATCACCAGACAATCGGATACATTTCTGCCAACGATGAAGAAGTTTTCTGAAGCCATCACGGAAGAAGTTTGGTTTAGAGAATTGCTTGAAGTATACTTTGTACAAGAGGCTAGTACATTTAATGATATAGTACTACTAGCTGTACCCGCCACGCATTGCTGTGGCCAACTTTCCCTCCCTCTTTCTCTCCTTCTTTCCCTCCTTCCTTCGCTCCCTCTTTCCTCCTTCCC
>NW_026847438.1:250935115-251194527 GCF_025583915.1 Anolis sagrei ordinatus | reverse complement strand
TTCTTTCCTTCTATACCATTCTTTCCCTATTTCTCTAGCCTCTTTGTTCTGTCATGCTCCGCTGCAACATCAAGCGTCGTACCATATGCCACCAACGCCTAGAAGGACTCGGCGCCCTCTGCTGCTCACATGCCTACTACAACCGTAGTAGTAGTCTACGTGACCAGGACCCGCCGCACCATGGAACGTGGTGGCCTCACACCTCCAGGTATTCTTGAGAGACACGGATATTCTGGATCCGGCACAGTCTGGCTTCAGACCGGGACATGGTACCGAGACGGTCTTGGTCGCCTTAGTGGATGATCTGCGCCGGGAGCTAGACAGGGGGAGTGTGTCCCTGTTGGTGCTCCTGGACCTCTCAGCGGCCTTCGATACCGTCGACCACGGTATCCTTCTGGGGCGCCTTGCGGAAATGGGCCTTGGGGGCACTGCTCTGCAGTGGCTCCGGTCATTTCTGGAGGGTCGCACCCAGAAGGTGTTATTGGGGGACTCCTGTTCAACACCACAGCCTTTGACCTGTGGGGTTCCACAGGGCTCTATACTGTCCCCCATGCTGTTTAATATCTACATGAAGCCGCTGGGTGAGATCATCCGGAGTTTCGGGGTGCGGTGTCATCTGTACGCAGATGATGTCCAACTCTGTCACTCCTTTCCACCTGCTACTAAGGAGGCTGTCGAGGTCCTGAAACGGTGCCTGGCCGCTGTAATGGTCTGGATGAGGGCGAACAAACTGAAATTAAATCCAGACAAGACAGAGGTACTCCTGGTCAGTCGCAAGGCCGAACAGGGTATAGGGTTACAGCCTGTGCTGGACGGGGTCGCACTCCCCTTGAAGGCGCAGGTTCGCAGCCTGGGTGTGACCCTGGATTCATCCTTGAGCCTGGATCCCCAGGTTTCAGGGGTGACCAGGGGAGCATTTGCACAGCTTAGGCTTGTGCGCCAGGTGGAAATGATACTTGGGAAGTCTGACTTGGCCACGGTGGTACACGCTCTGGTCACATCCCGCCTTGACTACTGCAACGCTCTCTACGTGGGGCTGCCCTTGAAGACGGCCCGGAAGCTTCAGCTAGTCCAGCGCGCGGCAGCCATGTTACTAATGGGAGCGGGACGCAGGGAGCACACAACGCCCTTGTTGTCCCAGCTCCACTGGCTGCCGATCTGCTACCGGGCCCAATTTAAGGTGCTGGTGTTATCCTACAAAGCCCTAAACGGTTCCGGCCCAAAATACCTTTCGGACCGCATCTCGGCCTATGAGCCCACGAGGGCCTTGAGATCATCCGGGGAGGCCCTTCTCTCGATCCCGCCCGCCTCGCAGGCACGTCTGGCGGGGACGAGAGAGAGGGCCTTCTCAGTGGTGGCCCCCCGGCTGTGGAACGCCCTCCCTGCTGACATCAGACAGGCGCCCTCCCTCATGGCTTTCCGTAAAAGCCTAAAGACCTGGCTATTCGGGAAGGCATTTAATTGAGACCCACACGAATTTGGTAATGACATCTGGAACGGACTTTGGATTATGAGATTGGCTATGTTTCTATGTTGTGATGGCGCGGATTTTTTAGTGTGATTTAGATTAATGTGTAATTTGGTTGTTGATATATTGTATGTTTTGTAGACTGTTTTTATATGTTGTACACCGCCGCGAGTCGCCCCAGGGCTGAGAGCGGCGGTCAACAAATGAAGTAAATAAATAAATAAATAAATAAATAACTGCATTACATTATAGTCTAGCTTGCTGTTGACCTATTGTGATTATATAACTGCATTACTTTAATAGCCTACCTTGCTGTTGACCTATTCTGATGATATAACTGCATTACTTTAATAGTCTAGCTTGCTGTTGACCTATTGTGATTACATAACTGCATTACTTTAATAGTCTAGCTTGCTGTTGACCTATTGTGATTACATAACTGCATTACTTTAGTAGTCTAGCTTGCTGTTGACCTATTGTGATGATATAACTGCATTACTTTAATAGTCTAGCTTGCTGTTGACCTATTGTGATTACATAACTGCATTACTTTAATAGTCTAGCTTGCTGTTGACCTATTGTGATTACATAACTGCATTACTTTAATAGTCTAGCTTGCTGTTGACCTATTGTGATTATATAACTGCATTACTTTAGTAGTCTAGCTTGCTGTTGACCTATTGTGATTACATAACTGCATTACTTTAATAGTCTAGCTTGCTGTTGACCTATTGTGATTACATAACTGCATTACATTAATAGTCTAGCTTGCTGTTGACCTATTGTGATTATATAACTGCATTACTTTAATAGTCTAGCTTGCTGTTGACCTATTGTGATTACATAACTGCATTACTTTAATAGTCTAGCTTGCTGTTGACCTATTGTGATTACATAACTGCATTACATTAATAGTCTAGCTTGCTGTTGACCTATGCAGCCCGAAAGACAGTTGCATCTGTCAAGTGGCCTTCCGTCCTTGTATTTCGGGGAATCGTACATCTGCACTTCCCACACCCCCCAGGGACTTTTTGACCCCTCCCTTCCCTTGAAGGCCCAGGGGGCCGCTGACCTCTTCCTCGGTGGGCAGGTACTCGGGCGGAGGGTTGTAGGACTCCTGGTGTCCAGGCAGAGGGAGCTTAGGGGCCGGGACGTGCATCTTGTGGCGGCCCAGGATGGAGTTGGGGTCCTCCTGGGCCCAAAGGTCGTAGAAGGACGGCGCCCCCTCCTCTTCCTTGGGCTTCCGGGGCTTGATCCAGCCCATCTTGATGGCGTGCACCAAGCGGGAGACCTGCCATGGAAGGAGCCAGAGACCGAGACGTCACACAGCCGCACAGCCTCCCTCCCCATCCCCACAATGGCCTTCTGGCAGCAGCCAAGGCTCCGAACTCAACGCTCAGCCGTTCTCCAAAAGCAGGAGGAGAAGCGAGCATCCTTGGCTCATCTCTGGACTCACAACTTCGCTTTCGGCCATGACAGATTCATAATTAATAGAAAAGTCAAGAGTTACCAAGAATTACATAAGTTTTATGTAAATCAAAGCGTAATGAATGGGACCTGTAAGCAAAAGAATTGCGGACTAAGATTACTACTGACCGAAAGGTCATGAGTTCAAAGCCAACCTAGGTGGGAGTGAGCTCCCGGCCATTTGTCTAGCTTGCTGTCAACCTTTGCAGCCCGAAAGATAGTTTATTTATGTACAACATTTATATGCCGCCCTTCTCACCCCAAAGGGGACTCAGAGCAGCTTACAAGGTATATATTACATACAATATATTATTTTTGTATTGTCGAAGGCTTTCATGGCTGGAATCACTGGGTTGTTGTAGGTTTTTTCGGGCTGTATGGCCATGGTCTAGAGGCATTCTCTTCTGACGTTTCACATGCATCTATGCCAAGCATCCTCAGAGGTTGTGAGGTCTGTTGGAACTAGGAAAATTAGATTTATATATCTGTGGAATGACCAGGGTGGGACAAAGGACTCTTGTCTGCTGGAGCTAGGTGTGAATGTTTCAACTGACCACCTTGATTAGCATATAATGCTGGTCAACTGGTAATATAATCGACTGGTTGCACTGACACAATAAATAAATAAAAATAAATAGCATATAATGGCTTGACAGTGCCTGGAGCAATCTTTTGTTGAGAGGTGATTAGATGTCCTTGTTTCTTTCCTCTCTGTTGTTGTGCTGTTGTAATTTTAGAGTTTTTTTAATACTGGTAGCCAGATTTTGTTCATTTTCATGGTTTCCTCCTTTCTGTTGAAATTGTCCACATGCTTGTCCACAGAAATGCTGGACCACACCAACAACCACCATGTCAGACTACACAGAGAAGCCATTGAAATCCACAAGCATGTGGACAATTTCAACAGAAAGGAGAAACCATGAAAATGAACAAAATCTGGCTACCAGTATTAAAAAAAACTCTAAAATTACAACAGCACAACAACAGAGAGGAAGCAAACAAGGACATCTAATCACCTCTCAACAAAAGATTGCTCCAGGCACTGTCAGGCCATTATATGCTAATCAAGGTGGACAGTTGAAACATTCCCACCTCGCTCCAGCAAACACCCTGGTCCTTCCACAGATATATAAACCCATTTTCCTAATTCCAACAGACCTCACAACCTCTAAGGATGAGCTCCTGACCATTAATAGTCTAGCTTGCTGTTGACCTTTGCAGCCCAAAAGACAGTCAAGTAGGAAATTTAGGTACTGCTTTATGCAGGGAGGCGAACTTAACTAATAATAATAATAATAATAATAATAATAATACTTTATTTGTACCCCGCTACCATCTCCCCAAGGGACTTGGTGCGGCTTACATGAGGCCGAGCCCACAATACAACAATAAACAATAGCAACAGTAATACAAACAATAAATAAAACTCATAAACAGAAAATAGCAATAAACATTAACAATAACACAACGACGTTTAAAAACCTATGGCAGGGCCAAATGTACTAATTAAAATTTAATTTAATTCACCATTAAAACCTTCCTGATACCCCTTTATGCGGGGAGGTGAATTTAATTAACTTACGACACCATAAAAACCTTCCAGCAACTCGCACAAGAATGAGGAAGTACATCACGGACTTGGTGTCACAAGTGGATGGTGAAGCGACAGCTCCCCCTGTGGCCGGAACCAAGCATACCTTCATGAAGCCGGAAAGCTGGAATGTTAAATTGCCTCTGTGTCTGTCTATATATGTTGTATATCTAAATGGCATTGAATGTTTGGCATGTATATGTGCATTGTGATATGCCCTGAGTCCCCTGCGGGGTGAGAAGGGATGAATCTAAATACTGTAAATAAATATTATATTATATTGATACCCTTCCCATCTTACCTTCTCCTTCTCAATAAGGGAAGGGATGAAGCTCCGCTTGTCCGCCGGGCGGTTGGTCACCGGATGGATCATCACTTGGCTGGAGAAGAAGTCCACGGCGGGCTGCAAAGGCGGAAGGAAGGAAAGAAGGGGTGAGGAGGGGGCCTGCCTTGAATGTGGCCCCAAAGTGGGCTTAGGAAGGCCTGGGGCTGTTGACTGACGCTCTGGACGAGAGCCTCTCCTCACCTCGTACGGGTTGAAAGCCACGTCCCCAAACTGGCCCTTCTGGAGGCGGTTGACCAGCTCCACCTGTTCGTCCGTCAGCTTCACATCCGCCCCGGTCTTCTTGTCATGGACCGTTCTCCTGTTTTGTAGAGAAGAGAGTGCTAGAAGTGAAGAAGCGCCAGGACTTGTATGCAGAGTGTAGTGAATCTTACCTAGTAGGCTGGAAAGGAAGACTGGATAACAGTATGGCAATCCTCCATTTTGAGAGTGTAAGCCAAGGATGCAGCCATCTTGAGTGAGGATAGCTAGAAGATGGGAGGAGTTTGAGGTCTCCTGGGATTGGCTAGAGCAAGTGGGAGGAGCCAAGTCTTAGGAGGGAAAAGATTTCAGCTTCTGTGGAGTGGAGAACTGGGAGCTGGTGGGTGAAGAAGTGCTTTTGAAACTGAGTTTTCAGGGAGAGAGTGTCTGTGTCAGACAGGGGCTGATTAGCTGACAAGAGAAAGGTCAGACAGCAACCGGATTCCTTGTGGGAGATAGCACAAGGGATTAGCTCTCTAGACTGAGTTAGTTTGCAGGAAGAACTCTGGGAAGAGTTAGCTGATAACTCAGGGGACTACCTAGGATAGGTTAGTCAGTGACTCATTACTATTTCTCTGAAGTAGAGTGAGGGATTTTTGTAACCAGCAGCTAAATCTGTTTGATTAGCTCTGACTGTAACTAAGTAAAGAAACTTATTCTAGTAACCATCAAGCTATAGAACTTTTGTAACAAGTCAAGCGTTTTGTACCTCTCAGAAGTAGTTAGCTGTCTGTTTTTATAAATAAATCTTTTTCTATGTAACCTTCAAAAAGGTCTCTATTGTTCCTCAATCTACCATTAATCCTTTGTGATAGTTCCAGTATCTTTAACATTCTAATACTACAGAAAGGCCTCTTATCCAGACAGTCATTCTGGGAGCGAGGGGAAGAGCTGTGTTGGAAGAATTGGGAAAAGGTTACCTCAAAAACTCATTTTAAAAATCCTAAGGCAACTTGGGTTGGTGGCAGCTTTAAACCAAAAGAAGACTAAAAGACAAACAGTGTTCATTCTACCATTACACACATCTATCTACATCTCGCTACCAAATTGGAGGCACAAGGGGAGGATTTTTGAGGAAAAAGTAAATACAGGGTTAGTCAAAATGAATAGGCCAATAAGAAAATTAATTTTAGACAAATGTATGTTTACTGTAACCAAACCACAGCTACGTAGCGACAGATAAACTATCAAAGTTTTGTCTCACCTTCAGAGATGTTCGATATGGGCGCCCCGTGTGACACGGCAGATGTCCAAGCGATAGTCCAGTTCATTCCACATCCGTTGCAGCACATCCGACGTAATGGCATCGAATGCAGCAACGTCTGGGAAGGTGTTCGTTGAGGTCCTAACCCTAACCCTAACCCTAACCCTAACCCTAACCCTATCCCTAACCCTAACCCTAACCCTAACCCTAACCCTAACCCTAACCCTAACCCTATCCCTAACCCTATCCCTAACCCTATCCCTATCCCTATCCCTAACCCTAACCCTAACCCTATCCCTAACCCTAACCCTAACCCCTATCCCTAACCCTAACCCTATCCCTAACCCTAACCCTATCCCTATCCCTAACCCTAACCCTAACCCTATCCCTATCCCTATCCCTAACCCTAACCCTATCCCTAACCCTATCCCTAACCCTAACCCTAACCCTAACCCTATCCCTATCCCTAACCCTAACCCTATCCCTAACCCTTACCCTAACCCTATCCCTAACCCTAACCCTATCCCTAACCCTAACCCTATCCCTAACCCTAACCCTATCCCTATCCCTATCCCTAACCCTAACCCTTGAAATTCTCGCTGGACCGTAATTACTGACATTGTTTTAGCAAATGTCATCACACAAAACGCCTTCTCTTTGCTTGATTCCGCCATTTTGAAAACAGCGACCCCTAGCGACGCCTAGCGGCATTAACGTACATGTGTGTTGCTCAAAAAAAACTTTGATAGTTTATCTGTCGCTACGTAGCTGTGGTTTGGTTACAGTAAACATACACTCGTCTAAAATTAATTTTCTTATTGGCCTATTCATTTTGACTAACCCTGTATTTCGGTTAGGCAGGAATCCGGATTGGTCTTCTTTAATCCATGTCACCAAGAATGATTTTAGTCTCTCTGCTATAATATTGGCAAAGATTTTATAATACTTTATAGTTGCTTGAGGTTGCTTCCTCTTGCATTTTCTCCCAGGACTGCTGCAGCTTTGCAAGAGTGTTAAAAGTTAATAGAATCATAGAATCATAGAATCAAAGAGTTGGAAGAGACCTCATGGGCCATCCAGTCCAACCCCATTCTGCCAAGAAGCAGGAATATTGCATTCAAATCACCCCTGACAGATGGCCATCCAGCCTCTGTTTAAAAGCTTCCAAAGAAGGAGCCTCCACCACACTCCGGGGCAGAGAGTTCCACTGCTGAACGGCTCTCACAGTCAGGAAGTTCTTCCTCGTGTTCAGATGGAATCTCCTCTCTTGTAGTATTTGTATTTACATAAAACAGTAATTTAAGGTAAGGCTGCCCAACTCTGATTAAACCAGTATTCTAACCTCCTTCAACGTAAATGTGCTTCTTACCTATTACCTATAATGATAGAATAAAATAATAAATGTAGAAACATGTAATAAAAAAATAAGAGTAAATAATGTAAATTTAATAACAATAATAAAGTAATAAATGTAATAATAACAATAATAGAGTAGAATAAAAAATGTAATAAAATAGAGTAAAATAATAAATGTAATAAATAATAATAGAATGTAACATAATAATGAAAATGTAATAATAATAGAGTAAAATAATAAATGTAATAATAATAATAAAATAATACAGAGTAAAATAATAAATAACCTTGACTCAAGTATAAGCCGAGGGGAACTTTTTCAGCCTAAAAAAGGGGCTGAAAAACTAGGCTTATACTCGAGTATATACAGTACATTCCTTTACAGTGGTGTCCAGCGGTGTGATATTTGGTGATATATTATATAGGGATCTGTTATACAGAGCAATTAGGGAACCCTGTGATTCCATCTGAACATGAGGAAGAACTTCCTGACTGTGAGAGCCGTTCAGCAGTGGAACTCTCTGCCCCGAGTGTGGTGGAGGCTCCTTCTTTGGAAGCTTTTAAACAGAGGCTGGATGGCCATCTGTCAGGAGTGATTTGAATGCAATATCCCTGCTTCTTGGCAGGGGGTTGGACTGGATGGCCCATGAGGTCTCTTCCAACTCTTTGATTCTATGATTCATCTCCGTTTCCTAGATGTATGCACCTCAAGAGGGGACTAAATCAGGGTGTTGTTTTGCCTCCCCTTGGCTGCAGAGACATGAATGATGGGAATGGAGCTCCTGCCTGGTCACCCTGCCCAGTCCCGGGACCCTCACCAATAGTCTGGGTTCTCCATCTTCTCCAGAAACTTGTCCAGCTCGTCCTTGTTGCGGATGGGCTTGTAGATCTTCCTGCCGTCCAAGTCGTAGCCGATGTGGGGGAACTCCTGGTACCACTCCATGGGGATGTTGCCCACTGTGTTGCGGATGTCCTGCAAGGATGGAGAGGCAGAGCCGGGCAGGGTTAATGGGAGTCCCAGTATTACGTCAACAAACCATTTTTTTAATACTGGTACAACCAGAGAGGTCAGCCATAGCAGAGCACCTGAGGAACCAACCAGGACACAGCATATTATTATCTGAGAACACAGAAATGATGGACCACTCTCACAACGACCATGTCAGGCTACACAGAGAAGCCATTGAAATCCACAAGCATGTGGACAATTTCAACAGAAAGGAGGAAACCATGAAAATGAACAAAATCTGGCTACCAGTATTAAAAAACTCTAAAATTACAACAGCAAAACAACAGAGAAAACAATCAGGGACATCTAATCACCTCTCAACAAAAGATTGCCCCAGGCACTGCCAGGCCATCAAATGCTAATCAAAGTGGTCAGTTGAAACATTCACACCTAGCTCCAGCAGACAAGAGTTCTTTGTCCCACCCTGGTCATTCCACAGATATATAAACCCATTTTCCTACTTCCAACAGACCTCACTCCCTCTGAGGATGCTTGCCATAGATGCAGGCGAAACGTCAGGAGAGAATGCCTCTAGAACATGGCCATATAGCTCGAAAAAACCTACAACAACCCAATCAACCTAGCTCCAGCAGACAAGAGTCTTTTGCCCCACCCTGGTCATTCCACAGATGTATAAACCCATTTTCCTACTTCCAACAGACCTCACTCTCTCTGAGGATGCTTGCCATAGATGCAGGCGAAACGTCAGGAGAGAATGCTAGAGGTACTGCCAGGCCATTATATGCTAATCAAGGTGGTCAGTTGAAACATTCACACCTAGCTCCAGCAGACAAGAGTCTTTTGCCCCACCCTGGTCATTCCACAGATGTATAAACCCATTTTCCTACTTCCAACAGACCTCACTCCCTCTGAGGATGCTTACCATAGATGCAGGCAAAACGTCAGGAGAGAATGCCTCTAGAACATGGCCATCCTGAAAAAACCTACAACAACCCAGTTGCTAATTAAGTCTGCTGTCCAAAAGCCTGGTCCCAAAAAACACGATTCCAATTCCTTCCTGAAAGCCAGGAGGGATGAAGCCGATCTTCTCTCACTTGGAAGCACGTTCCACAGGATTTGCGTGACCTTTGGGAAAACCCGAATCTCCACAGCCTTTTTGGAAGTGTGACCTTTGGGAGATTGATTGGCATTCACACTATTTGGAATAATCACAACCCTTTTGTAAAAGTATGACCTTCCTCAGAAGAGTTAAGTATCCACTAGTATTCATGCAAGGCAATTTAGGATTCTCAGTTGTTAGACTGATATACCTGGTTATCTCTCTGAACGGTCAGGAACAAAGATATGCCAATGCACACTCTCTCAGCCTCGGAGGAAGGCAATGGTGGCAACCCCCTTTTGAAGGCATCTAGACAAGGAAGCAGCTGCATTTTGGGGCGACTCAAAGGAACCCCTGCGTTTACTCATTGGGGAAGGGGCCAACTGTGTGCCCCCCTCACTCTTTCCTCCCCCCCTCCCACTTCAGGGTCCAATGCATAGGACCCCCCTTTTTTTTCAGGCCTGTTTGGTGGGAGGAAGGTGTGAACGTGACCCCTTTCCCCTCCCGACACACCTGCCCTGCTCCGCCACCCCCTCGGCCATCTGTTCCCCATAAAGGCAGAGTGGGAAGAGGCGAGGTGAGGGGTCCCTGGTGGATTGGGGAGGGGGCTGGGTGGCCCAGGTCTCTCCCCCCCCCTCCCCAAATCCTTCCTCCAGCCCATCCATCACAGCATCACTCTTGCTCTCCCCTCTTATAGGTTTCTGCCAGGAATTTCCCAGCCACAAAAAAAATAGGGGGCTGAGCTTGGAGAGAGAAAGAGGGAAGAAGGAGGAAGGAAGGAAGGAAGGAAGGAAGGAAGGAAGGAAGGAAGGAAGGAAGGAAGGAAGGAAGGAAGGAAGGAGGGAGGAAGGAGAGCGGCAGGCGCAAGGTATTCTCCTCCCAGGAATGGAGTTTTTTTTTGGGGGGGGGGTGCAACCATCCTTGCAAGAACTGTTGCTACCACTTGCTAATCCTCTCCTTCCCCTCTTGAGATGCCTCACCTGGAATTATAGACCCACAGAGAAGAAAAGGACCCCAAAGGCCACTCCATCCAGCTGGGAGACACAACCCAAGCCCCTTCTATGGAGGTTTTTAAGCAGAGGTCCCTGCATGGCAGAGAGGGGTTGGACTAGATAGCCTTTGGGTGCCCCTTCTTTGTGCCCGTGAGTCTGTTGGAATCTCCTTCTTTCTCAAGGTTTTTAAGGAGAGGCTGGGTGGGCATCTGTCGGGAGGGTTTGGATTGTACAGAAGGAGGTTGGGCTAGGTGGTCCTCTTTGGGCTCTCTTCCAACTCTAGGATTCTATGGCCTCCTGTCAGTAGGGATTGGATGGTCCTCCTGTCTTGAAGAAGGTTGGCCTGGATGGCCCTCTTTGGGGTCTCTTCCAACTCTAGGATTCCATGGAAGTCTTTAAACGAAAGCTGTTAGTTGGGATTGAATGGTCTTGCAGAAGGAGGTTGGATTAGATGACCCTTGGGGTCTCTTCCAGCTCTAGGAGTCTATGGAAGTCTTTAAATGCAAGCTAGATGGCCATTTGTTAGTAGGAATTGAATGGTCTTCCTGTCTTGCAGAAGGAGGTTGGACTAGATGGCCCTTGGGGTCTCTTCTAGCTCTAGGAGTCTATGGAAGTCTTTAGACATAAGATAGATGTCCATCTGTCAGTAGTGATTGGGTGGTCTTCCTGTCTTGCAGAATGGGATTGGACTGGATGGCCCTTGGGGTCTCTTCCAACTCTAGGATTCTATGGAAGTCTTTAAACACAGACTAGATGGCCACCTGTCAAGAGGGATTGGGTGGTCTTCCTGTTGTGCAGAAGGGGGTTGAACTAGATGGCATTTGGGGTCTCTTCCACTTCTAGGATTCTATGGAAGTCTTTAAACACAAGTTATATGGGCATCTGTAAGTAGGGATCAGATGGTCCTCCTGTCTTGCAGAAGGAGGTTGAACTAGACGGTCTTTGGGGTCTCTTCCAACTCTAGGATTTTATGGAAGTCTTTAAAGACAAGCTAGATGTCCATATGTCAGTAGGGATCGGGTGGTCCTTCTGTTCTGTTGGCCCACTTTGGGTCTCTTCCAACTCTAGGATTCTATGGAAGTCTTTAAACATAGGCTAGATGGACTTCTGTCAGTAGGGATCAGGTGGTGCCTTCCTGCCTAGGAGATAGAAGGGGTTGGACTGGATGGCCTTTGAAGGCCCCTTCCAAATCTAGAATGCCATGTTGCTGCATTTGGAGGCGTTGAAAGGGGGCTCTGACCTCCTGCTGGGTGGGAGGGGGCTTGCCAGACCCACCATGGAGCCAAGGCCAAGGCTGGAGGTGGACTCATAATCCCCTTCCCCACAAAAGTGTATTAAGCCCCACTCCTCGGCCGAGCCTGAGCAGAAGAGGTCCTCCCCGCTTTCCTCCTTCCAGTAGCGCAAGCCCTGCTTGGCCTCTCCTCCCCTCTGGCTCGGAGCAGTTAACACATGAGCCTGAATGAGATCAGTGGCTGGAAAGGAGGGCAGCCTCTCCCCACTCCGCCCCCCCCCCCTTGGCGGCCCCCCATCAGCCTCTTCTCTCCCCCCAAAGAAAGACGCTGCCGTCACTCAGCCACACGTCTGGAAGTTGCTCTTGGACCGGAGAGGCATTCCTCCAGCGCATTCCTGGCAGGAGAACGGATTCTTTTCCCAGTAGCTGCTCTCTCTTGCAAATAGCTGGTCCACGTGGAGAAGGAAGGAAGGAGAGAAGGAGGAGGAGATGGAGAGAGAGAGAGAGAGAGAGGAAGAAAAAATGGGAAAGGGGGCTTCCAAGGAAAAGAAAGAAGGAAGGAAGGAGTGGGAATAGGAATTGGGTGAGGGTCTCCTTCCCTTTCTCCCTCCCCAGCCACCAATTGGGACCTTCTCCAGGATGAGTTCAGGAGGCCAAGAAGGAGGTTCAGGAGGCCAAGAAGGAGGGAGGCCTCTCTCCATGAAGGGGATCCAAATGGGCAAAACCACCTGGGACGAAACCTCTCCAAGCCCAAAGGAAGCCCGGATGAAGAAGGAGGGGGTTCCCAGCTGGAAGGGCACAGAGCAAAGCAACACCCCTGGAAAACTGAGAAGGGTGTTTCTTACGTAAGGTCTGTGTGCTCTGCAGAAGAGAGAAGTGGATGGTGATACACTTAGGCAGAGAGGACGGAAGGCAGAGAGATAGGATGGGTGGCATCCACCTTGGAAACGGTCCATGATGAAGGGATCTAGGAGCCTTAGGAGATCAAGAGAAGTCCTAGTCCCACGCTGTTCTGCTTTGGTCAACCTTGACTCAGAATAATCACTCTGTGTCCAGTTCTGGGCAAACTGGACACAATTTAAGAAGGAGGTGGACAATGAGAAGAGCCACCAACATGGTCAGAGGCTTGGAAGCACAGAGATATAGGAAGGGTGGCATCCACCTTGGAAACAGTCATGATGAAGGGATCTAGGAGCCTTAGGAGATCAAGAGAAGTCCTAGTCCCACGCTGTTCTGCTTTGGTCAACCTTGACTCAGAATAATCACTCTGTGTCCAGTTCTGGGCAAACTGGACACAATTTAAGAAGGAGGTGGACAATGAGAAGAGCCACCAACATGGTCAGAGGCTTGGAAGCACAGAGATATAGGAAGGGTGGCATCCACCTTGGAAACGGTCCATGATGAAGGTATCTAGGAGCCTTAGGAGATCAAGAGAAGAGTCCCACTCTGTACTGCTTTGGTCAAACTTGACTCAGAATAATCACTCTGTGTCCAGTTCTGGGCAAACTGGACACAATTTAAGAAGGAGATGGACAATGAGAAGAGCCACCAACATGGTCAGAGGCTTGGAAGCACAGGGATATAGGAAAGGTGGCCTTGGAAACGGTCCATGAGAAAGGGATCTAGGAGCCTTAGGAGACCACAGGTTGAATGTGCATCAAGAGAAGTCCTAGTCCCACTCTGTTCTGCTTTGGTCAAACTTAACTAGGAATAATACCTCTGTGTCCAGTTCTGGGCAAACTGGACACAATTTAAGAAGGAGATGGACAATGAGAAGAGCCACCAACATGGTCAGAGGCTTGGAAGCACAGGGATATAGGAAAGGTGGCCTTGGAAACGGTCCATGAGAAAGGGATCTAGGAGCCTTAGGAGACCACAGGTTGAATGTGCATGAAGAGAAGTCCGAGTCCCATTCTGTTCCGCTTTGGTCAGACTTGACTCAGAATAACCACTCTGTGTCCAGTTCTGGGCAAACTGGACACAATTTAAGAAGGAGATGGACAAGCTTTACAGTGTTCAGAGAAGAGCCACCAAAATGGTCAGAAGCTTGGAAGCACAGGGATATAGGATGGGTGACACCTGCCTTGGAAATGATCCATGACGAAGGGATCTAGGAACGTTCAATATGTTCTCAAAGGCTTTCATGGCCAGAATCACTGGGTTGCTGTAAGTTTTTCAGGCTGTATGGCCATGTTCCAGAAGTATTGTCTCCTGATGTTTTGCCTGCATCCATGGCAGGCATCCTCAGAGATTGTGAGGTTCTAGGAACCTTAGGAGACCACATGTTGAACGTGAATCAAGAGTGTGATACAGTATCAAGAGAAGTCTGGTGTCAAGATCGAGGGAAGTCCTAGTCCCACTCTGTTCTGCTTTGGTCAGACTTGACTCAGAATAATAACTCTGTGTCCAGTTCTGGGCAAATCCCACCAAAAACCTAGGAAGACCTTCTTGATGATGAGATCTGTTCAAATAGAAGGAAAAGGCATCCCACCGAAACCTTAGGGAGATCTTCTTGATGATGGGATCTGTTCGACTGGGAGTGTGGGAGAGCTCCTTCTTGGAGGGTTTTAAGCAGAGGCTGGATGGTTATCTGTTGGGGGTGCTTTGATTGTGCTTTTCCTTCCAGGCAGAAGGGGGTTGGACCAGATGACCCTTGGGGAGTCTCTTCAGTCGTTCAGTGGAGGACAAACCACAGAATCACAGAATTAGAAGAAACCCCAAGGGCCATCCAGTCCAACCTCTGCAAGGTAGGAAAAGCATGATAGATGGACATTCAGCCTCTGTTTCAAAGCCTCCAAAGAAGAAGCCTCCACTGGATTTTGAGGCAGAGAGTGCCACTGCTGAATAGATCTTACAATCAGGAAGTTCTTCCTAAAGTTCAGGTGGAATCTCCTTCCCTGTCACTTGAACCCATGGCCCCATTGAGTCCTAGTCTCCAGGACAGCAGAAAACAAGACCTGCTCCTTCTTCATTGTGACACCCTTTCAGTTACTGAGACACAGCTCTCATGTTTAAACAACCAAGAGATGGTGTTCCCTTAGAATCCTAGAGTTGGAAGAGACCTCGTGGGCCATCCAGTCCAACCCCATTCTGCCAAGAAGCAGGACAATTTCATTCAAAGCAACCCCGACAGATGGCCATCCAGCCTCCATAGAAGGAGCCTCCATAGAAGAAGCCTCCACTACACTTCGGGGCAGAGAGTTCCACTGCTGAACAGCTCTCTCTCATCATCAGGAAGTTCTTCCTCATCTTCTGCCCCAGAGTGTGGTGGAGGCTCCTTCTTTGGAAGCTTTTAAACAAAGGCTGGACGGCCATCTGTCAGGGGTGATTTGAATGCAATATTCCTGCTTCTTGGCAGGGGGTTGGACTGGATGGCCCATGAGGTCTCTTCCAACTCTTTGATTTTATGATTCTATGATTCTGGTGGAATCTCCTTCATTTCCTGTAGTTTGAAGCCATTGCTCCATCAGGTCCTAGTCTCCTGGGCATCAGTAAGGAAGCTTACGCCCTCCTCCCTATGTCTTCCCCTCATCAAGTCTCCTCTCAGCCTTCTCTTCTGCAGGCTAGACATGCCCAGCTCTTTAAGTCTTTCCTCATAGGGCTTGTTCTCCAGACCCTTGATCCTTTGAGTCGCCCTTCTCTGGACACATTCCAGCTGGGAGTCAACATCTCCCATTCAATGGAGGTGCCCAGAATTGGACACAGTGTGATTCCAAGTGTGGTCTGACCAAGCCAGAATGGAGCATGGAGAGCATGGCTTCCCTGGATCTAGGCACTAGACCAGTGGTTCTCAACCTTACTAATGCCGCGACCCCTTAATACAGTTCCTCATATTGTGGTGACTCCCAACCATTCAATTATTTTCACTGCTACTTCATAATTGTAATTTTGCTACTGTTATGAATCATTATGTAAATATCTGATATGCGGGATGTATTCTTATTGAAGTGTTATGGGAGGATTGATTTTGTCATTTGGGAGTTGTAGTTGCTGGGGTTTATAGTTCACCTACATTCAAAGAGCATGCTGAACTCTACCAACGATGGAATTGGACCAAACATGGCACACAGAACTCCCATGACCAACGGAAAATACTGGGTTTGGTGGGCATTGACCTTGAGTTTGAGAGTTGTAGTTTGCCTACACCCAGAGAGCACTGTGGACTCAAGCAATGGTGGATCTGGACCAAACTTGACACGAATATTCAATATGCCCAAATGTGAACACTGGTGAAGTTCGAGGCAAATAGACCTTGACATTTGGGAGTTGTAGTTGCTGGGATTTATAGTTCACCTACAACCAAAGAGTATTCAGAAGCCCACCGACGATAGAATTAGGCCAAACTTCCCACACAGAACCCCCATGACCAACAGAAAATACTGTCTGTAATGGTCTTTGGCGACCCCTCTGACACCCCCTCGTGACCCCTCCAGGGGTCCCGAACCCCAGGTTGAGAACCACTACACTAGATGGTTCCTCTTGATGTAGGCCAATATCCTATTGGCTTTTTGAGCTGCAGCATCACATTGTTGGCTCATGTTTAAGGAAGAATAATAGGAATGATGTGGAGGTTGGATGAATGGAGACACTCCCTTTGCCTGCAGACAGGATCCTTGACCCATGAGGCCTAAGAGGTGAAGCCCACAGGGTGGAGAGATATTGACAAGCTGGAATGTGTCCAGAGGAGGGCGACTCAAATGATCAAGGGTCTGGAGAACAAGCCCTATGAGGAGCGGCTTAAGGAGCTGGGCATGCTTAGCCTGAAGAAGAGAAGGCTGAGAGGAGACATGATAGCCATGTATAAATATGTGAGAGGAAGCCACAGGGAGGAGGGAGCAAGCTTGTTTTCTGCTTCCTTGGAGAATAGGACGCAATGGAACAATGGCTTCAAACTACAAGAGAGGAGATTCCATCTGAACATGAGGAAGAACTTCCTGACTGTGAGAGCCGTTCAGCAGTGGAACTCTCTGCACCGGAGTGTGGTGGAGGCTCCTTCTTTGGAAGCTTTTAAACAGAGGCTGGATGGCCATCTGTCAGGGGTGATTTGAATGCAATATTCCTGCTTCTTGGCAGAATGGGGTTGGACTGGATGGCCCATGAGGTCTCTTCCAACTCTTTGATTCTATGATTCTATGAGAGAGTGTGCTGGTGCTGGCCCACAGCCTCTGTTGTGTTGCACTCCTCCTCCTCCTCCTTCTCCGTCCCAAGCAAGGAGGCTGAGGGAGGCGTGAAGCTGCTGCTGTGGCTGCTGTGAGTCAGAGGAGGGGCCGGGCTGACCGACTGAGAGCTCACTTTCAGTGCTATAAAACATTCCTCACTCGGCTCTTGCCGCACTCCAAAAGGCGCATGAGGAGGAGGAGGAGGCGGCACACGTGTGCAAGGAAAGAAGGGGAAGAGGCAGCGGTGCTCAGTGCGGGACAAGTCACTTAACCCCTTCCAGACGCATTGGACCAGACGGAGCGGACGAGGGTTCCTTTCTCTGTGAACATTTTGGCAACGTTTTTAGGGAGGATGAGAGTGCGGCGCTGAGGGTGTCCCGGACAGGAGGAGTGACCGCCACCCGTTGTCCACCACCATGTCCTTCGCCATGCTGCGCTCGCCCCCCAGTCGTTTCCTATATCCCGAAATCAGCATGCTCTCGGAGGACGAGGAGAATGGCAGCGAGAGCTCCGGCTCGGACGAGAAGCCCTACTGTCTGGACGGCGGTGGGTTCGGTCTCAAAGGTGCCCAGCGCCGGTCTGGTGGCGGTATCAAAAAGACAGTCCGCCTCCCGCGGCAAGAGCCCCGCCAGCGGCACACGGCCAACGCGCGGGAGCGGGACCGCACTAACAGCGTCAATACGGCCTTCACGGCGCTGCGGACCCTCATCCCCACGGAGCCGGCCGACCGGAAGCTCTCCAAGATCGAGACTCTGCGCCTGGCTTCCAGCTACATCTCCCACCTGGGCAACGTGCTTCTGGTCGGGGAGGCGTGCGGCGACGGGCAGCCCTGCCACACCACGCCGGCCTCCGCCGCCTTCTTCCATCACGGCGGCAACGGAGGGGGCAGCAACGGGAGCCCCCCGGCCAGGGAGAGCGAGAACTCCCAGCCCAAACAGATCTGCACTTTCTGCCTCAGCAACCAGAGGAAGATGGTGAGTACAGCAGGGAAAGGAGGGAAGAGTGGGACAGGTGGGAATCGGAGTCTCAGGGTTGGCATTGGGATGCGGCACATCCTGGGCACCTCCACCCCTTCCTTCCAAGGCACACTTCTATTTGTCTAGAAACAAAAGGTTGTAGGTGAACTATAAATCCCAGCAACTACAACTCCCAAATGTCAAGGTCTATTTTCCCCAAACTCCTCCAGTGTTCACATTTGGGCAAATTGCGGATTTGTGCCAAGTTTGGTTCACATCCATCACTGTTTGAGTCCACAGTACTCTCTGTTTGTAGGTGAACTACAACTCCAAAACTCAAGGTCAATGTCCACAAAACCCTTCCAGTATTTTCTGATGGCCATGGGAGCTCTGTGTGCCAAGTTTGGTTCAATACCATCGTTGGTAGAATTCAGAATGCTCTTTGATTGTAGGTGAACTATAAATCCCAGGAACTACAACTCCCAAATGTCAAGGTCTATATTCCTCAAACTCCACCGGTGTGTACATTTGGCCATATTGAGTATAGGTGAACTATAAAGCCCAGCAAAAGACAAAAAACTTGCAGGACTTTAGGAATGCAACTGGCACCTCCACCCCTCCCTCCTGATTGATCACACTTCTAAGTATGGCAGGACACCAGGATCTCCAAATGCTCCAGGAAAGAAAGCAAAGATCTAGCAGAACATTAGGAATGGCACAGGCACCTTCTGATTGATCACATTGCGAGCTATGGCAGGGCACCAGGATGCCCAAATGCTCCAGGAAAGAAAGCAAAGACCTCATGGAACATCTGGGAAGAAACAGGAACCTCCGTCCATCCATTTCTTCCAAATTATCACATTTAGTTCCTTTCTTAATGTTCCTCTTTGAAGGTTCAAGAATCCAACAGTAGTCAGAACATTGGGAAAGGAACGAAAAACGAAACCTTGAGAATAATATCAAGGGACTCGGCCAGAAAGGGTAGGAAGGAGTCACAAAGAAAGGTGGCCACAAAATCCCACTGCATGTGGGAGACCCCTTCTATGGCTCCTCTCCTGAAAGACACCAGGACAGGACCCTTAAATGCTACAGGGAAAAGGAGAAACCTTGATGGGTATCAGGAGAATAATAGGCACTCCATCCACCGCTTCCAAACTCTCTCACTTCTAGGTTGTTGTAGGTTTTTCGAGCTCACAACCTCTGAGGATGCCCGCCATAGATGCAGGCGAAACGTCAGTAGAGAATGCTTCTAGAACATGGCCATACAGCCCGAAAAACCTACAGCAACCCAGTGATTCCAGCCATGAAAGCCTTCGACAAGACATCTCCCACTTCTATCTCTTGCAAGATCACAGGACCCTCAACTAACCCAGGGAAAAGGACAAATGTGTCCTTATGGAATTATTAGGAACTAGCTGTCTCCTGCCACACGTTGCTGTGGCTCACATGGGGGTTCTGTGTGGGAGGTTTGGGCCAATTTTATCATTGGTGGGGTTCAGAATGCTCTGTGAATGTAGGTGAACTATAAATCCCAGCAACTACAGCTCCCAAATGTCAATATTCTATTTTCCCCAAACTCCACCAGTGTTGACATTTGGGCATATTGAGTATTTGTGTAGAGTTTGGTCCAGATCCATCATTGTTTGAGTCCACAGTGATCTCTGGATGTAGGTGAACTACAACTCCAAAACCAAAGGACACTGTCCACCAAACCCTTCTAGTATTTTCTGTTGGTCATGAGAGAACTGTGTGGGAAGTTTGCCCCAATTCTATCGTTGGTGCTCTTTGATTGTAGGTGAACTATAAATCCCAGCAACTACAACTCCCAAATGCCAAGATTCTATTTCCCCCAAACTCCACCAGTGTTCACACTTGGGCATATTGAGTATCCCTGCCAAGTTTGGTCCAGATCCATCATTGTTTGAATCTGGATGAAGGTGAACTACAACTCTAAAACTCAAGGTCAATGCCTACCCAACATGTCCAGTATTTTCTGTTCATCAGTTCTGTGTGGCAAGATTGATTCAATTCCATCATTGGTGGATTTCAGAATGCTCTTTGATTGTAGGTGAACTATAAATCCCAGCAACTACAAATGGCAAAATCAATCCCCCCACAACCCCACCAGTATTCAAATTTGGGTGTATTGGGTATTTGTGCCAAACTGGGTCCAGTGAATGAAAATCCATCCTGCATATCAGATATTTACATTACGATTCATAACAGAAGCAAAATTCCAGTTATGAAGTAGCAACGAAAATAATGTTATGGTCAAGGGTCAACACAACAGGGAAAGTGTATTAAGGGGTCGCAACATAAGGAAGGTTGAGAAATACTGTTCAGGCTGAAAATACAGCCCGAAAAACCTACAGCAACCCAGTGATTCCAGCCATGAAACCGTTCGACAATACATCTCTCTCTTGCAAGATCGCAGGACGCTCAACTAACCCAGCGAAAAGGACAAATGTGTCCTTATGGAATTATTAGGAAAGGAATTAAAAGAGAAATCTCACAAACATCACAGCTGAGCCTCTTTTAGTCACTTTCCTAATATATTATTCACTTTGTGCATATTCTTTCCCACCCCAAAAAACTGGGCATCAAGACGGCTACATATTCTAGACCTCTAATGCTTGATAATACATGGTAATAATGCACAACAAACACGAAAAGGCTGGGGGAAAAGCAGGAAGAGTTGCCGTGGGGTTCTCTCTCTCGTCCAAGGCATCGCACCCCTATCTATCCACCCAGACCTTCCAATGCTCCAGGAAAAAAACACCTCCAGATAGAAAGCTAGGAAAGGACTGAAAGGTGAAATATTGCCAAGTTTATATAGCAGCCCCTTACTGTTCACATTCTTGATATACTATTGTGTTTACATCCTTTTTGGGATCTCTAACTTTGGGATTTGGAAATATAGTCAAAGAAGAAAAATAATATACAAAAATTCTGAGGATGCTTGCCATAGATGCAGGCGAAACGTCAGGAGAGAATGCCTCTAGAACAGTGTTTCTCAACCTGGGGGTCGGGACCCCCATGGGGGTCGCGAGGGGGTGTCAGAGGGGTCGCCAAAGACCATCAGAAAACATAGTATTTTCTGTTGGTCATGGGGGTTCTGTGTGGAAAGTTTGGTCCAATTCTATCAGTGGGGTTCAGAATGCTATTTTATTGTGGGTGAACTATAAATCCCAACAATTACAACTCCCAAATGGCAAGGCCTATTTTCTCCAAACTCTACCAGTGTTCACTTTTGGGCATATTGAGTATTTGTGCCAAGTTTGATCCTTATCCATCATTGCTTGAGTCCACAGTGTTCTCTTGATGTAGGTGAACTACAACTCCAAAAAACTCAAGGTCAATGTCCACCAGACCTTCCCAGTATTTTCTCTTGGTCATGGGAATTCTGTGTGCCCAGTTTGATTCAATTCCATCATTGGTTGAGTTCAGAAGGCTCTTTGATTTTAGGTGAACTATAAATCCCAGCAACTCCAGCATTACCAAATGACCAAATCAATCACCTCACCAGTATTCAAATTTGGGAGTATTGGGTATTTGTGCCAAATTTGGTCCGGTGACTGAATATACATCCTGCATATCAGATACTTAGATTACCATTCATAACAGTAGCAAAATTACAATTGTGAAGTAGCAACGAAAATAATATTATAGTTGGGGGTCACCACAACATGAGGAACTGTACTAAGGGGTCGCGGCATTAGGAAGGTTGAGAACCACTGCTCTAGAACATGGCCATATAGCTCGAAAAAACCTACAACAACCTACAAAAGTTAGATTTTTATAATATGCAGCTACCTTAAAACAGAGTACAGGACTAAATCTGAGGCAGGCAAACTAACCAAACACTTACCGACATTAACAAGCAATACTAAACACACAACTACAGAAACTATCCTAGGAACCTCACACTGGCCTCTGTTGCTGTTTACCTCCCTCCTTATCCTACTCCAGTGTTTCTCAACCTGAGGGTTGCGAGGGAGTGTCCAAAGACCATCAGAAAACACATGGATTGGTCATGGATTTCTGTGTGGAAAGTTCTGCTCAATTCTATCATTAGTGAGGTTCAGAATGCTCTTTGATTGTAGGTGAACTATAAATATAAAGCCACTCCAATCCCAGGGGAGTAGCAGCATATAAGTTTGAATAACAAACAAACAAACAAATAAATAAATCCCAGCAACTACAACTCCCCAATGTCAAGGTCTATTTTCTCCAAACACCACCGGTGTTCACATTTGGCCATATTGAGTATTTTTTCCAAGTTTGATCCAGATCCATCACTGTCATTGTAGTTGCTCTTTTAATGTAGGTGAACTACAACTCCAAAACTCAAGGCCAATGCCCACCAAACATTGTTGATGGAGTTCATTGCTCTTTGATTGTAGGGGAACTATAAATCCCAGCAACTACAACTCCCAAATGTCAAGGTCTATTTTCCCCAAACTTCACCAGTGTTCACATTTGGCCATATTGAGTATCTTTTTTCCAAATTTGGTCCAGATCCATCATTGTTTGAGTCCACAGTGCTCTCTGTTTGTAGGTGAGCCACAACTTCAAAATTCAAGGTCAATGCCCACCAAACCCTTCCAGTATTTTCTGTTGGCCATGGGAGCTCTGTGTGCCAAGTTTGGTAATTTGGTCCAGATCCATCATTGTTTGAGTCCACAGTGCTCTCTGTTTGTAGGTGAACCACAACTCCAAAATTCAAGGTCAATGCCCACCAAACCCTTCCAGTATTTTCTGTTGGCCATGGGAGCTCTATGTGCCAAGTTTGGTTCAATTCCATCGTTGGTGGAGTACATAATGACCTTTGATTGTAAGTGAACTATAAATCCCAGCAACTACAACTCCCAAATGACAAAATCAACCCCCCCAAACCCAACCAGTATTCAAATTTGGTCGTATTTTTGCCCAATTGGGTCCAGTGAATGAAAATACATCCTGCCTATCAGATATTTACATGACAATTCATATCAGTAGCAAAATTACAGTTGTGAAAATAATGTTATAGTTGGGGGTCACCACATCATGAGGAACTGTATTAAGGGGTCGCGGCATTAGGAAGGTTGAGAACTACAGTCCTACTCTCTTTAGGTAACACTATACAACTACACTACTCCTTGAATAACATTCCTCTATTTAATAAATCCCACACTTGAGAATTTCCCTCATCATTGTTGTGGAAACAAAGCATGTAAGTCCCGGACTTTCTTAGCGTTCGCCAAAGATTCCTCCTTGATCGGCATCGTCCATTTGTCCACCTCTAATAGTTTGCAGATTTTTCTCAGCTGCACTTAGTTTATATCCTAACTTTCCTCCCCAAAAAACCTGGGCACCAAAATGGCTACAAATGCAAGAATTTCAGGGTTTGATAACACTTGAGAATAGAGCACAACACAGACACACAAGGAGGAAACCCAAGGCAGCAGAAAGAGAGACGCAGACAGTTCGGGGACCGGAATGATTCCCAATTCCCTCGTGAGATGCGGAGTCTGTTTTGTAACTTAGGAAAGGAGAGTGAGCAGAGAAGTGCAAGAGGCATGCAAAAGGAGCCACGGCACGGAAGAGGTTTTTCTCCTTGGTGACACTAGAACTCGAGTGTATTCCCACCACTGGGCTCAGAAGATGCGATAGCGGCCACCAACTTGGAGAGAGTCTATCAGTGGCTAGTAGCTGCTGTGGTTTGGGATTGGAAATGACTCCCAATTGAAACGGACCCTACTTGTGCCACTTGTGGGCTTCTCCCGGGCATCTCGTTGGCCACCGTTGCCTGTTTGCTTTGAGCCAAAGCTCTAGACAAAATATGGGCTTCTCAGGGGCATCCCGTTGGCCACCGTTGGCTGTTTGCTTTGAGCCAAAGCTCTAGACGAAATGTGGGCTTCTCAGGGGCATCTCGTTGGCCACCGTTGGCTTTGAACCAAAGTTCTAGACGAAATGTGGGCTTCTCAGGGGCATCTCGTTGGCCACTGTTGGCTGTTTGCTTTGAGCCAAAGCTCTAGACGAAATGTGGGCTTCTCAGGGGCATCTCGTTGGCCACTGTTGGCTGTTTGCTTTGAACCAAAGTTCTAGACGAAATGTGGGCTTCTCAGGGGCATCTCGTTGGCCACTGTTGGCTTTGAACCAAAGTTCTAGACGAAATGTGGACTTCTCAGGGGCATCTCGTTGGCCACCGTTGGCTTTGAACCAAAGTTCTAGACGAAATGTGGGCTTCTCAGGGGCATCTCGTTGGCCACTGTTGGCTGTTTGCTTTGAGCCAAAGCTCTAGACGAAATGTGGGCTTCTCAGGGACATCTCGTTGGCCACGGTTGGCTATTTGCTTTGAGCCAAAGCTCTAGACGAAATGTGGGCTTCTCAGGGGCATCTCGTTGGCCACTGTTGGCTGTTTGCTTTGAGCCAAAGCTCTAGACGAAATGTGGGCTTCTCAGGGGCATCTCGTTGGCCACTGTTGGCTGTTTGCTTTGAGCCAAAGCTCTAGACGAAATGTGGGCTTCTCAGGGACATCTCGTTGGCCACGGTTGGCTATTTGCTTTGAGCCAAAGCTCTAGACGAAATGTGGGCTTCTCGGGGGCATCTCGTTGGCCACCGTTGGCTGTTTGCTTCGAGCCAAAGCTCTAGACAAAATGTGGGCTTCTCAGGGGCATCTCGTTGGCCACCGTTGCCTGTTTGCTTTGAGCCAAAGCTCTAGACGAAATGTGGGCTTCTCAGGGGCATCTTGTTGGTCACCATTAGCCATTTGCTCTAAACCAAAGCCCTAGAAGGAACGGACGGGCTTGCATAAGGTGGCCAAAGAGACACAGAGAAATAGGAGAATGGGCAGGCTGGTCGGGGAGGAAGCAGAGAGACATCTGGGGACAGTGGAGATCATCCTGGAGCAGAGGAAAGCCTTAGTTCTGTGGGATTCATGGACCCGCAGAAGAGGGTCTTCCCTCTCCCCAATGCCCTGCAGCCAGAGATGGTGACTTTTGCAAGGAACCCCCACTCGAATCCATAAACCCAGAGCTGGTTTCTGATGGAGCACCAATTTGCCCAGAGACAGGGCACAAAAGGACCCCATCCAAAGAATCAAAGACTTGGGGTGGGATCACAGAAAAGGGAGATGGAGGATATGAGAGAGCAGAAAGGGAAGTTTCCGCAACACAGTCCCAATGCCCTATGTCAGTCCAGCCATTGTAGGTTTCAGATGAAAGGGCCAGAACCAAAAATCTGGAGAGATTTTAGGACACAGAGCGGTCTGCACACAGGGGTTGTTCAATCTCAAGACGGAAGGATGGATCAGGAAGGAGATCGCCTGTTGTTCCTTGTTGTTGTCCCCATCACTTCCCACACTGATCTATTAAGCCAAGGGTCAGCAGAAAGCAGAGCCCTCAGTGGCGCAGCGGGTCAAACTACTGAGTTGCTAAACTTGTTGACCGAAAGCCCGCAGGTTCGAATCTGAGGAGCGGTGTGAGCTCTCGCTGTTAGGCCCAGCTTCTGTCAACCTAGCAGTTCAAAAACATACAAATGTGAGTAGATCAAGAGGTACCGCTCCGGCAGGAAGGTAATGGCGCTCCACGCTGGATACATGACCTTGGAGGTGTCTACGGACAATGCCAGTTCTTTAGCTTAGGAATGGAGACGAGCACCAGAGTCCCAGAGTTAGACACGACTAGACAATGTCAGGGGGAAATCTTTACCTTTACAAGCATAAAGCAGAATATCTTCTGGTAGGTCTCTGGGATTTCCAGCTTTTCTTGGTTTGTGAGAAAAAGCCTTTTCCCCACACACGCTGCAAAAAAACAACTAAGAGAGCTTTTGGAAAAGAGCATTTTTGTTTGCAAAAGTAGTGGGATGGGAGCTCCAATTTTAATGCCTTCAAGTCACGTCCGACTCCTGGCAATGGGTTTTCGGAGACTGAGAGTGTGTGACTTGTGGTCTCCATGGTCAAAGTCCACTCTGAAGCAACAATGCCACGTTGTGCCACATGTCTGTTGCAGAACCCCCTGAACGCTCCAATTTTAGTGCCTTAAAGTCACTTCTGACTCCTGACAATGGGTTTTCAGAAGCTGAGAGTGTATGACTTATGGTCTCCATGGTCAGGGTCCACAACTGAAGCAACGATGCCACGTTGCGCCACTTTGGTGTGCCCCTGAACTGAGCCTGTGCTCCTAGAACAGACTCTTTCCGTGTCTCCATCAAAGGTTTCAGGGGAAAGAAAGGGGAAAAGGCGGCCAGCCCTTGCCTTCAGCCTCATCTTCTTCATTAAGGTCCCTTCCACTCCAGACCCATCTCCATCCAGAGCAATGTCCAGAGGCCCCTGAGATTCGACTTCCATTCCATTCCCTTCTCTTTCTCCCAAATCATTTGACTTCACACTCAACGTCTTCTCCATCAAGGTCCCTTTCACCCCAGACCCATCTCCATCCAGAGCAGGACTTCCCCAGAGGCCCCTGAGATTCGACTTCCATTCCATTCCCTTCTCTTTCTCCCAAATCATTTGACTTCACACTCAACGTCTTCTCCATCAAGGTCCCTTTCACCCCAGACCCATCTCCATCCAGAGCAGGACTTCCCCAGAGGCCCCTGAGATTCGACTTCCATTCCATTCCCTTCTCTTTCTCCCAAATCCTTTGACTTCACACTCAACGTCTTCTCCATCAAGGTCCCTTTCACCCCAGACCCATCTCCATCCAGAGCAGGACTTCCCCAGAGACCCCTGAGATTCGACTTCCATTCCATTCCTTTCTCTTTCTCCCAAATCCTTTGACTTCACACTCAACGTCTTCTCCATCAAGGTCCCTTTCACCCCAGACCCATCTCCATCCAGAGCAGGACTTCCCCAGAGACCCCTGAGATTCGACTTCCATTCCATTCCTTTCTCTTTCTCCCAAATCCTTTGACTTCACACTCAACGTCTTCTCCATCAAGGTCCCTTTCACCCCAGACCCATCTCCATCCAGAGCAGGACTTCCCCAGAGACCCCTGAGATTCGACTTCCATTCCATTCCTTTCTCTTTCTCCCAAATCCTTTGACTTCACACTCAATGTCTTCTCCATTGAGGTCCCTTCCACCCCAGACCCGTCTCCATCCAGAGCAGGACTTCCCCAGAGACCCCTGAGATTCAACTTCCATTCCATTCCCTTCTCTTTCTCCCAAATCCTTTGACCCCACACTCTGCCCCATCCTGTGTACAAACTCAACAATGCATTGCTTCTCCCCACAAAGCCATGCGCAGGTCATTCTGACTGTTGGCCTTGCAAGTGCCAACGCTTCATCTTATGCCTTGGTTGCCGAGAGATAATTCAAGCCGTGCCCCAAGGTTGTAGGTCTCAAAGCCGAGACCTTTTGCAGCCTTGAGGGCTAATGGGCTGCCCAAGGTAAACACCTTCAAATCCCAAACCATTTTAGCAGCTGGGAAAGGACATAAAAACTGGAATGGGGAGGGCGGCCATGCCTTCCCGGAACAAACTGTATTGGCAAGCCATTGGGATCAACCTCTTAAGAAATGCATTTGAGTAAGCACCGGCTTCAAGTCGGAATGGGGCCGAAAGTCAGTGGAATTAGTCTTCCAAGGCAAGGCTTCATTTTGGAGGGTCTAAAAAAAGAACGCAATTTCAATGATTATGGCAGCAAGTAACCTGGAACAGGCTGCTTTGCAAATTCTTTGTGCTCAGCACTCTTCCAGGAGATTGTTTTTATGGATGTGATTTACGTCCCGCCTTCCTCCCCGAACGGAGATTCAAGACGGCTCGCGTTTAACCAAAAAGGGTGCAGATCGAAAAGCGTAACGCGTTATTAAGGAATTAGAATACTCAAGAAGCTGCATATGAAAAGCAGTTTGCAGCAGAGAAGAGTCTAACCAAGTATGGTGCTTCTTCCTGAGCAGAGCTGCCCAATCTTTGCCGTTCCGCAGCAAAGGACTCCGGCTCCAGTGGCAAAGCTGGAGTTAAAGCTCTCCTTTCGGGAACGCGTGGCTAAGTGTTTCACCAGGTGTTTGGAAGGAGATCTTGGCTACTGGGAAGCCGGCCCTTTGCATTCGGAAACCCTGGAGACAAGAAAGGTAAAACTCCAGGGAAAACATCCCTATGGAAGGGGCGCCTCTTCCAAAAGATCGCATCTCTGCACCCGGATATGCATTTCATAGAATCCTAGAATCAAAGAGTTGGAAGAGACCTCCTGGGCCATCCAGTCCAACCCCATTCTGCCAAGAAGCAGGAATATTGCGTTCAAATCACCCCTGACAGATGGCCATCCAGCCTCTGTTTAAAAGCTACCAAAGAAGGAGCCTCCACCACACTCCGGAGCAGAGAGTTCCACTGTTGAATGGCTCTTACAGTCAGGAAGTTCTTCCTCATGTTCAGATGGAATCTCCTTTCTTTTAGTTTGAAGCCATTGCTCCATTGCGTCCTAGTCTCCAGGGAAGCAGAAAACAAGCTTGCTCCCTCCTCCCTGTGGCTTCCTTTCACATATTTATACATGGCTATCGTATCTCCTCTCAGCCTTCTCTTCTCCAGGTTAAACATGCCCAGCTCCTTAAGCCGCTCCTCATAGGGCTTGTTCTCCAGACCCTTGATCATTTTAGTCGCCCTCCTCTGGACACATTCCAGCTTGTCAATATCTCTCTTGAGTTGTGGTGCCCAGAATTGGACACAATATTCCAGGTGTGGTCTAACCAAGGTGGAATAGAGCACGGGGAGCATGATTTCCCTAGATCTAGACACTAGGCTCCTATTGATGCAGGAGGGCCGGATTATAATTTGAAAAACACATGAATGAATTCCTATGCACACTGCACACATCTTGTTTGCAGTGCAAAAAACAAAAAAACAAAAAACCATACAATAATTAAAATGAAGAACAATTTTAGCAAATATAAACTTATTAGTATTTCAATGGGAAGTGTGGGCCTGCTTTTGGCTGATGAGATAGGATTGTTGTTATTGTTGTGTGCTTTCAAATAGCTTCAGACTTCGGTTGACCCTGAGCAAGGGCCAGGTAAATGACCTTGGAGGGCCGTATCCGGCCCCCGGGCCTTAGTTTGAGGACCTCTGCACTATATGCTGAGGCTCTTGTGTTCTAGAATGTGTGGAGTTGGGCGCACACGCCGTCTTTGCGTCTCCACAGCCGAGTTTATGGAATCCGAGAAAGTGTCGGGGTCACGGGCTCAGAACAATCGACAAATGCACTTCCACAGGGAGAAATGTATGGTACGACATACTCACTACCTCTGAGGAAGCTTGCCATAGATGCAGGTGAAATGTCAGGAGAGAATGCCTCTAGACCATGGCCATATAGCCCGAAAAAGCCTACAACAACCCCTATGGTACGACACTTTGGCAATAGAGAGGGAGCTTTTGCACAATTAAAACTTGTGCGCCAGCTGCGCCCGTACCCTGGGAAGTCAGACTTGGCCACAGTGGTCCTCGGTATCTTTACATCTAGAATAGACTACTGCAATGCACTCTATGTGGGGTTGCCTTTGAAGACTGCTCAGAAGCTTCAAATAGTCCAACGAGAGGCAGCCAGGTTAATAACTGGGGCGGCATACAGGGAGCATACAACTCCCATGTTACGCCAGCTCCACTGGCTGCTAGTTTGCTACTGGGCACAATTCAAAGTGCTGGCTTTGACCTATAAAGCCCTAAACACTCAGCTGGTGCTGAAGATGGAAGGCCGACCGGACTCTGTACCCGATTGTTTCCATCAGTGCCTCGAGGCCGTGACTGGATGGCTGCGTGCCAGCAGGTTGAGGGTGAATCCAGCAAAGACGGAGATCCTATGGCTGGGTGGATCGGGCAGTGGGGACATCCATCTGCCCACCCTGGATGGCGAGGCGTTACGCCCGTCATCATTGGTCAAGAGTCTGGGAGTCCTTTTGGACCCTCTGCTGAGGATGGAGGCCCAGGTCTCCGCCATGAGCAGAACCGCCTTCTTTCACCTGCGGCAGGCTAGACGGCTGGCCCCCTACCTGTCCAGGGACGACCTAGCTACGGTGATCCAGGCCACAGTCATCTCAAGACTGGACTACTGTAACGCCCTCTACATTGGCCTCCCTCTGTCGGTGATTCGGAAGCTCAAGTTGGTACAAAACGCAGCTGCTCGGCTTCTTGCGGGAATTCCGATGAGATGCCACATAACACCAATCTTACTGCAGCTGCATTGGTTACCAGTTGAGCACCGGATCACTTTCAAAGTGATGGTACTCACCTTTAAGGCCTTGCATGGTCTGGGGCCAATGTATCTGAGGGATCGTCTCACCCCCTACCAACCCCAGAGATCCCTCCGTTCTGAGGACCAAGATCTATTGGAGGTCCCCAGTGTCAAGACCTTGCGTCTAGCGGCAACCAGACGCAGAGCCTTCACAGCAGTGGCGCCATCAGTCTGGAATGCTCTGCCACCTGAAGTTCGTGCCCTGCGGGACTTACCAGCTTTCCGCAGGGCATGTAAGACATACCTGTTTCGACAGGCTTTTAATGTTTGATATTGTTGTTTTTAAATTGTTTTAAATTGCTTTTAAATTTTGTTAGATTTTATCCATTCTTGTAAGCCGCTCCGAGCCCCAGGGGAGTGGCGGCATATAAGTTCAAATAATAAATAAATAAATAAACTTCTCCGTGATCGCTTTACCTGTCCGAACGCATCTCCCTGTGGAGATTAAGATCTTCCAGGGAGGCCCTGCTTTCCATCCCGCCATTGTCACAGGCGCGATTGGTGGGGATGAGAGACAGGGCCTTCTCGGTGATGGCTCCTCAGCTATGGAACTCCCTTCCTGGCGAGATGAGATCAGCCCCCTCCCTCCTGTCCTTTAGAAGGATGGTCAAAACCTGGCTGTGGGACCAAGCTTTTGGGACAGGGCAATAAAGCAGCAATAGGAAAGATTGGGTTGTTGTAGGTTTTTTCGGGCTATATGGCCATGTTCTAGAGCAGTGGTTCTCAACCTGGGGTCCCCAGATGTTTTTGCCCTACACCCCCAGAAATCCTAACAGCTGGTAAACTGGCTGGGATTTCTGGGAGTTGTAGGCCAAAAACATCTGGGGACCCAAGGTTGAGAAGCACTGTTCTAGAGGATGAGGATGAGCAGGAATTAATGGAAAGCTATTTGTGGCCTCAGTTTGGGTGCTGACTTGCCATCATCTCATTTCGCTTTCTCCAGCGGGGTTGTAAATAGCTTTTGCTTGTTAAAAGTCCTAGTATGTTCAGGCTTAATAATGATAATGGATGAGAGCTGTCTCTATTATATCTATATGGATATAGATACAGACACACATATTATTTTATTCAATCAGAAGACCCAAGAAGACCCGGGCAAAGTGGTAAACATTCAATGCCATGATAAAAAAAACAAACCAAATCAAACCAATAAGTTTTATAGTGTCTTGATTGCTTATTGTTTAATACTGCTTTAATTGTTTTAATTTGCTTTAGGTGTTGTATTGTTATGTTGTGTTTTGAGGCCTTGGCCAATGTAAGCCGCATCGAGTCCTTCGGGAGATGCTAGCGAGATACAAATAAAGTTCATAATAATAATAATAATAATAATAATAATAGAGGCATTCTCTCCTGACGTTTCGCCTGCATCTATGGCAAGCATCCTCAGAGGTTGTGAGGAAAGATTACCAGGCCAATTAGATTTGACGTGGATGACTAGAATGGTTTTAAATGGTGTATTTTAATGTTGAGATAATTGTTTTTAATGTTTATGTATGTGCATGTGAATTTATGTCCCGGCATTGAATGTTTGCCGTGTATATGCTGTGCTCCACCCTGAGTCCCCTTTGGAGTGAGAAGGATGGAATATCAATGTTTTAAATAAATAATAAATAAATGAGATGCACAAATGAGATCCACACCTGGATGGGAAACAGTCCATGAGGCAAGAGACACGAGTCAACAGTGTGGTGCGGAAACTGTCATAGAAGACGAGCCTCTCACAGGCTCGTCTGGCAGGGACGAGAGAGAGGGCCTTCTCGGTGGTGGCCCCCCGGCTGTGGAACACCCTCCCTATTGACATCAGACAGGCGCCCTCCCTTATGGCTTTCCGTAAGAGCCTAAAGACCTGGCTATTCGAGAAGGCATTTAAATGAGTGCTACATTAACTGGTAAGGACATTTGGAACGGAATATGGATTATGAGATTGACTATGATGATTCCTTGTTGTGACGGTGCGGATTAGTTAGTGTAATTTAGATTAATATGTAATATGGTTATGTTGATGTTTGTGTGCTTTATTGTAAACTGTTTTTATATGTTGTACACCGCCGCGAGTCGCCCCAGGGCTGAGAGCGGCGGTCAACAAATGCAGCAAATAAATAATAAATAAATAATAATAAATAGAATCCTAGAATCCAAGAGTTGGAAGAGACCTCCTGGGCCATCCTCCAGTCCAACCCCATTCTGCCAAGAAGCAGGAATATTGCATTCAAATCACCCCTGACAGATGGCCATCCAGCCTCTGTTTAAAAGCTTCCAAAGAAGGAGCCTCCACCACACTCCGGGGCAGAGAGTTACACTGCTGAACGGCTCTCACAGTCAGGAAGTTCTTCCTCATGTTCAGATGGAATCTCCTCTCTTGTAGTTTGAAGCCATTGTTCCATTGCGTCCTAGTCTCCAGGGAAGCAGAAAGGAATCTTGCTCCCTCCTCCTCCCTGTGGCTTCCTCTCACATATTTATACATGGCTATCATATCTCCTCTCAGCCTCCTCTTCTTCAGGCTAAACATGCCCAGCTCCTTAAGCCGCTCCTCATAGGGCTTGAGGAGTTTAGTGTCAAGATGGAAGTCGAAGTCCCACTCTATCCTGCTTGGGTCAAACCTCACTTGGATTAACCCCGTGCCCAATTCTGGGCAAAGTGACTGAAGATACGGATGTTGACACGCTGGAAGGTTAACCAAAACAATAAAAGATTTGGAAGCTTCAAATTGCAAGGGAGGAGATTTCCACCTCAACATGAGAAAGAAATTCCTGGTGGTAAGAACTGATCAAGAGTGGAGTCTTCAAAGCCTAGTGGAGTCTCCTTCTTTTTCTGGAGGTTTCTCAGAAGAGTGTGGACGGGGGGATTGGATTGTGCCTTCCTGCCTGGCACAATGGGGTTGGACTGGATGGCCTTTAGAGGTCCCCTCTCACTCTAGGATTCTGTGATTCAGTCCATGGGTCCGGCAAGGTCTCTCAGGCCCCCCTCTATGATGTGGCGAGGCAACCAGAGATGGAAGCATGGAGAATGGGACATCTTAGGTTTCGGCGTGAAAAGGGAGATTTGCTTCGAAGCCTGTGCCGGCCGCCATGTAAACCTATCTGTCTGGCAGAGGAAGCTCCAAGGGTCACGGCAGGGAAGGCGCCGTCACGGCTTCAGAGGAGGGGGAAACGTGGGTCGGGTCAAGGCAGGTGAACATTGCCAGGAAGACACTGCCTCTGACCCCAAGGCTGGACCCTGAGCTTCTGGGTGGGCAAGCAAAGCCTTGAACAACATACTTATTCGATCAGCCCACTCGGTGCAGAATTGGCTCCGCCATAACACTTTGTTTTCCAAGGAGAGAAGCGTTATTGTGACACAGGAACACATTTCTCTGCTGTGTTGTTTTTCAATGGTGCTTGGGACTGAGCTTTCCTATCTGCACATCTTCCTGTTGCATATACGAGGGTTGAATGAAAAGTAATGCCTCCACCTTTGTTACTTGGGTTTGGATGGAAATATTTTAATAAATCAAATGCAGAAATAATCTTTAGAATTTAACTACCATTATTCACTTTTCCACATAATCACCAGACAATAGGATCCATTTCTGCTAACAATGAACAAGTTATTGTCGAAGGCTTTCATGGCTGGAATCACTAGGTTCTTGTGGGTTTTTTCGGGCTATAGGGCCATGTTCTAGAGGCATTTCTCCTGACGTTTCGCCTGCATCTATGGCAAGCATCCTCAGAGGTAGTAAGAATTTCCCGTCCACCTCACTACCTCTGAGGATGCTTGCCATAGATGCAGGCGAAACGTCAGGAGAAATACCTCTAGAACATGGCCCTATAGCCCGAAAAAAACCCACAAGAACCTAATGAACAAGTTTTCTGAAGCCGTCATAGAAGAAGTCGACACTCTATTTCCGCAATCGGTGTCTCACAGTTCTCTCATCCTGGGTACCCATTGATAGTCAAGCGAAGCAATAATGTGACCCACACGTTCTTGTGAAATGCCGATTATGCTTGAAATTTCTCTCTGAGTGAGACGATGATCATCCTGAATCAATCTGTCAACCTTTTGCTTGTGAAACTCGGTGGTGGCTGTCACAAGACGTCCAGCTCTTTGTTTGCCATGCAAGTCAGATGTTCCCACCTCAACATCTTTAAACTTACCCGCCCAATGATGCACAGCACTCACATCAACACAATCACCCTAAACAGCTTGCATTCTCTGATGAATCTCCTTTGCGGTGACACCTTCTGCTGTCAAGAATTCAATGATTGCACGTTGCTTATGTCACACTGACCGACCGTCTGTGCAGGGTTCCATACTTCGCACTTTAACAACACAACCGTTCAATGCTAAGGAACTGGAACTGTAGAGGAGAGTCTACTGAACAAGCCAGTACCTGCTGCATACCAGTACGGCCATCTGTTGAGGAGTTACGAAGGTGGAGGCATTACTTTTCATTCAACCCTCGTATATCTCACCTTTCTTCCAAGACAATATTCGTTGTTATGTTGGCTTTGTCTTAAAGGAAAGCTGTGGATGAGAGACCTCCAAGAAATCCTGTTGATAGGGTTACAATAATAAGTTGGAAATGAAGGAGCATGACAATAAAAACAACAAAGATGAACAAAGCTGAACATAGGATGCTGAAAAGGAGAAAGAGTGGGAAGCAAAGGGAGAACGTGGCACTTTCCAAGCGGCCCTTTCGCAAAATGTGAAGAAGTGCTGGACTAAAGGGTAATAATCATTGTCGAAGGCTTTCATGGCTGGAATCACTAGGTTCTTGTGGGTTTTTTCGGGCTATAGAGCCATGTTCTAGAGGCATTTCTCCTGACGTTTCGCCTGCATCTATGGCAAGCATCCTCAGAGGTTGAGAAGGTCATCTTCTCAACCTCTGAGGATGCTTGCCATAGATGCAGGCGAAACGTCAGGAGAAATGCCTCTAGAACATGGCTCTATAGCCCGAAAAAACCCACAAGAACCTAGTAATAATAATTATTTTTATTATTATCTGAGACGCCTCTCCTCAATAGCCAGTCAGTCTGAAGTTGTGACGATAATCATCCTAAAATAACAACAACAGGGAATGAATAAGGGGAGCTTTGGGAAAGACTTTTCATAACCTTTCACCTTGCTTATGACCCCAAAACTGCATTGTATTGACGTGGGCCTTGCTCCTTGACTGATGGCATTGACGATATGGACCTCGGTGCGTCCTACTTGTGTGCGTCCATGTTGTATATTGGATGTAACCGAAGCAAACTTCGCACACAGAACTCCCATGACCAACAGAAAATACTGGAAGGGTTCGGTGGGCATTGACCTTGAGTTTTGGAGTTGTAGTTCACCTACACCCAGAGAGCACTGTGGACTCAAACAGTGGACCAAAGTTGACACAAATACTCAATATGCCCCAATGTGAACACTGGTGGATTTTGGGGATAATAGACTTTGGCATTTGAGAATTCTAGTTGTTGGGATTTATAGTTCACCTACTATCAAAGAGCATTCTGAACTCCAACAACAATATAATTGGGCCAAACCTGGTAGAGTTTGGGGGAAATAGACCTTGACATCTGGGAGTTGTAGTTGCTGGGATTAATAGTTCACCTACAATCAAAGAACCCCACCAAGGATAGTAGTGGGCCAAACATCCCAACAGAAAATACTGTGTTTTCTGATGGTTTTTGGTGACCCCTCTAACACCCCCTCATGACCCTCCCCAGGGGTCTAAAAGGAGTCAAATAATAAGGGGTAATAATAATAATAATAATAATTATTATTATTATTATTATTATTATTATTATCTGAGACACCTCTCCTCAATAGCCAGTCAGTCTGAAGTTCTGACGATAATCATCCTAAAATGACAACAACAACAATTTTATTACCTCCTCAACAGATACTCAAATCTGAGGTTCCTCTAACAGTGCTCCTATAATAATAAAAATAATAAAAATAATAATATTATTTATTTATTTATTTATTACTGCGCTTGTATACCGCCGTTTCTCAGCCTAAATTGGCGACTCAACGCGGTTTACAACTCTGCAAACAATCACAATATTCAGTTTAAAATGCATAAAAAACAACATACAATACATAATATTGGGCCACCAATAACAACAACAACAACAACAACAACAACAACATTAACAGTAATAATAATACTCTTGACCTCACGATCATGTTAAAAAACAAAGTATGGATTGTCGATGTTGCAATCCCAGGCGACAGCAGGATTGAAGAGAAACAACTGGAAAAGCTGACACAATATGAGGATTTAAAGATCGAACTGCCAAGACTCTGGCACAAGCCAGTCAAGGGGGTCCCAGTGGTGATCAGCACACTGGGTGCAGTGCCTAAAGACCTTGGCCTGCACTTAAACACAAGATCACCATCTGCTAGCTGCATTATTCGATATATCACACAGTCCTAGAGACTTGGGAAGTGTCCGACGTGTGATCGAATGCAACAACCAGCAGAGTCATCTTGTCTGCTGTGGACTCATCTTGTTGTGTTTCAAATAATAATAATAATAATAATTATTATTATTATTATTATTATTATTGCCCCCCTATCAACAGTCTGAGGTTTTTAGAACAGTCTCTGTAATTGTGTGTTTGAAGGTTAGAATAGTTTGTGTCTATACGTTAATGTAGATTGATTTTTGTTCCATGTGTTTGCTTTTGATTTAGTCGTGTAGCGTGTTATTAGCAGTTAGGGAGTTGCATAGTTTGAGCAATATATATATTATAAAATCTATTCTTCTTGTATTTTTTTGGCTTTTTTACAATTTATTTTAAACAAATCGTAAATTGGGTTGCTATGAATTTTCCGGGCTGTCTGGCCATGTTCAGAAGCATTCTCTCCTGACGTTTCACCTGCATCTATGATGGGCATCCTCAGAGGTTGTGAGGTGTGTTAGAAACTAGGCAAGGGAGGTTTATATATCTGTGGCATGTGTACATTGTTCATGGAATCCAATCCAAACAAGGCACATACACACACAAGGTAGTTGCATTTGGGATGGAGGACCCTTCATCTGCTATTGAAATTGATTGCATAAACCAGGACTATATCCTGACTTTCTCCACTTGGTTTATACTAAGCGCAAAATCCCCCTGGAATTCCCCTAAAGTTCTGCCAGCCTAGGGACTGTTCCACGTTAAATAGGTCAGTAAGGCTTCCAATCGACACAAATGTCATAGAATCCTAGAATCCTAGAGTTGGAAGAGACCTCCTGGGCCATCCAGTCCAACCCCTTCTGCCAAGAAGCAGGAATATTGCATTCAAAGCACCCCTGACAGATGGCCATCCAGCCTCTGCTTCAAAGCCTCCAAAGAAGGAGCCTCCACCACAATCCGGGGCAGAGAGAGAGTTCCACTGCTGAACGGCTCTCACAGTCAGGAAGTTCTACCTCATGTTCAGGTGGAATCTCCTTTCCTGTAGTTTGAAGCCATTGCAACAAGTCCTAGTCTCCAGGGAAGCAGAAAGGAAGCACCCTCCCTCACCAATCCTTATTTCCACAACAAACCTTTTTTTCAAAATCCAATGATCACAAGGTCCAAAAGTGAGGTCAAATCCTCCGAAGAGGAGCATAGGAAGCAAAAGAGAAAAATCACAAGGGTGTTAACCCTTCCCTATGTGATCCAAAGCTAATATATGCAGGATTATTTCAAAAATTCATGGTAAACATTTTAGTGAATGTGCACATTTTTTCTTCGTGTCAGGAACGACTTGAGAAACTGCAAGTCACTTCTGGTGTGAGAGAATTGGCCACCTGCAAGGACATTGCCCAGGGCACTATTATAATATAAAATAATATAATATAAATATTTTTTCCTCATGTTAAGAGTGACTTGAGAAACTGCAAGTCACTTCTGGTGTGAGAGAATTGGCCATCTGCAAGGATGTTGCCCAGGGGACTAATATAATATAATATAATATAATATAATATAATATATTTTTTCTTGTGTCAGGAGTGACTTGAGAAACTGCAAGTCACTTCTGGTGTGAGAGAATTGGCCACCTGCAAGGACATTGCCCAGGGCACTATTATAATATAAAATAATATAATATAAATATTTTTTCCTCATGTTAAGAGTGACTTGAGAAACTGCAAGTCACTTCTGGTGTGAGAGAATTGGCCATCTGCAAGGATGTTGCCCAGGGGACTAATATAATATAATATAATATAATATAATATAATATATTTTTTCTTGTGTCAGGAGTGACTTGAGAAACTGCACGTCACTTCTGGTGTGAGAGAATTGGCCATCTGCAAGGACGTTGCCCAGGGGACTATTGTATTGTATTGTATTGTATTATATTATATTATATTATATTATATTATATTATATTATAAATATTTTTTCTTGTGTCAGGAGTGACTTGAGAAACTGCAAGTCACTTCTGGTGTGAGAAAATTGGCCATCTGCAAGGATGTTGCCCAGGGGACACTTTCTGGATGTCCTGATGTTTTACCACCCTTGTGGGAGGCTTCGCTCATGTCCCCTTTGCATGGGGAGCTGGAGCTGACAGAGGGAGCTCATCTGTGCACTCTCCAGATTTGAAACGTGCACATATGAAACCTACATTAATGTGAAGGAGAAGTCTTCAAGGTTTTTTTCCCCACACTCATAGTTGTGGGGTAATTGCACAAGCAGCCACCACAAACAGAGCTAGCTGGGAGATGAGGATATTTCAACCTATGGTGGAAGGTGCTCAGGGAGCATCTCCGCATGCACCCATATCACCTGCAGTTGGTGCAAGCTCTCATGCGCAATAACCACGACTTCTCCACTGCCATGTAAGAGCAGATGGAAGATGATGGCTTTGTGCTGCCATGCTCAGCTTTAGTGACAAGGTGGTCAAGTGCATCAGTGCCATTGACCGTGACATGTTGCAATGTGCATGGCAGGAGCTGGAGAACCGTTTAGACGTGTGCTGCATGACTGACAGCAGCCATATTAAACACTATATTGTCAAAGGCTTTCAGGGCCAGAATCACTGGGTTGTTGTAAATTTTTCGGGCTGTATGTCCATGTTCCAGAAGCATTCTCTCCTGACGTTTCGCCTGCAACTATCTAAGAGTTCTTTCCCACACCCTGGACATCATATATTAACCTAGTTTTCAACAGACCTCACAACCTCACTGCTAGAGATGCAGGCGAAATGTCAGGAGAGAATGCTTCTGGAACATGGCCAGACAGCCTGCAAAACTCATAGCACCCCAATTTACTAATGGTTTAAAATAAATTGTAAAAGAGCAAAAAAACCCAAAAAACAAGAAGAGTAGATTTTATAATATACTAGCTGTACCCACCACACGTTGCTGTGGCCAACCTTCCTTCCCTCTTTCTCTCCTTCTTTCTTTCTCTCCTTCCTTCCTTCCTTCCTTCCCTCCCTCTTTTTCTTTCTTCCTTCTCTACCTGTTTCTTTTCTTGCTTCCTTTGCTCTTTGGTTCCATCCTTCCTTGTCTCTTTCCTTCCCTCCTTCTCTCCCTCCCTCTTTCTCTCTTTCGTTCCTTCTCTCCTTCCTTCCCTCTTTCACTTTTTTATTTTATTCTCTCCCTCCTTCTCTCCTTCCTTCTCTACCCTTCTGTCTTTCCTTCTTTATGTCCTTCCTTCCTTCTCTACCCTTCTTTCTTTTCCTTCTTCTCTCCTTTCCCTCTTTCTCTCCTCCCCCTCCTTCCTTCTCTATCCCTCCCTCCATTCCTTTCCTTTCTTCTCTCCCTCTTCCTCCTACTCTTTCTCCATTCCCTTCCTTCCTATCATTCTGTCTTCCTTCTTTTCTGTATGTCTTCTACATCCTTACTTCTTCTCTCCCCTTACTCCCTCCTTCTTTCCCTTTCCTCTCCCTCCTTCCTTCCTTCTTTCTCCTCTTTCTCTTCCTCTCTTCTCCTCCTTCTCTCTACCCTTTCTTTCTTTCTCTCCTTCCCTCCTTCTTTTCCTCTTTCTCTCCCCTTCTCTCTCCTTCTCCCTTCCTTCTCTACTATTCCCTCCTTCTTTCCCTCTTTCTCTCTCTCCTTCTCCCTCCTTCTTTCCCTCTTTCTCTCCCCTTCCTTCCTTCTCTACCCTTCTTTCTTTCCTTCCCTCCTTCTTTCCCTCTTTCTCTCCCCTTCCTTCCTTCTCTACCCTTCTTTCTTTCCTTCCCTCCTTTCCCTCTTTCTCTCCTTCCTTCTCTATCTTCCTTTCTTTCCTTCTTTTTTGTGTGTATATATATGGGTGTATATATTTGTGCATATCTGTGTTGCCTATATATATATGTGGTTTTGTACATGTGTCGTAATGTATTTTTTGGGTTTTTTGGCTTTTTAAGTCCCTTCTGTTGTGTTTTCCCATGTTTTTATGAGTGATGGTCACTCCTTGGCCTGAGAGGTGTCTTGTGTCCAAATTTGGTGTCAATTTGCCCAGTGGTTTTTGAGTTCTGTCAATCCCACAAACGAACATTACATTTTTCTTTATATAGATATATTGCTGAACCTATGCAACTACCTAACCCCTGGAGGCGTTTAAGCAGAGGCTGGGTGGGCATCTCTTGAGAGGGCTTTGATGTTGTCTTCTTTTAAGGCAGGAAGGGGCTGGACTGGATGTCCCTTGGGGTCTCCCCTATCTCTCCGATTCAGACTGAGAAGCCTGAAGCAGAAAGGCCGTTTTGTCCTAGGATTCCTTTTCAGCCGGTTCGGCTAAACGCTCTCCATCCAACGCCACTTGAAAGGGGATTGCTCGGTCTCAAATTGAGACGTTTCCCCCCCTCGTATGTATGTAGACCCCCCTCCTCCTCCTCCCCCCCCCCCCAGCCTAGCCCACCCCACCGGCCAAAAGGCAGCTGTTGCTTTAACAGCAGGAAAAGGCGGCTGCGGCCACTTTGAAGTCGGGGGCTCAGCGAGCGGCTAAGTGGCTGGAAAAGGAGAGCGGCACCTGCGCCTCCGGAGGTCTCGCGGGGTCAGGCCGTGGGGCAACAGAAGGCCCCCTGACGTGACTTCAAGGAGGCCCAGGTGGGGCAGGAAGCACACAAGGTGGCACAGGTGAAGAGAGCCCGGCCAGTGCCGAAGAAGAAGCAGTGCCGTGCCGGACAGGCATGGGCCAACTTTGGCCCTCCCTCCAGGTGTTTTGGACTCCCAGCTCCTACAATTCCTAACAGCCTACCAGCTATTAGGAATTGTGGGAGTTGAAGTCCAAAACATCTGGAGGAGCGGAGTTTGCCCATGACTGGTATAGATGCACCTATTGACATGAAGCAGAGAAATTCCAGCCACCCATTGCAAGAAGAGATATTCCACCCAAACATTAGGAAGAACTTTTCTGATGGTAAGAGATGCTTGAAAGTAGAACATGTGGGTTGGAGTCTCCTTCTCTGGAGGTCAGGGAACTGGCTGGAGCAAATGAGAGGCTCCTTCCTATTTAGAGGGTGGATGGTTATCTGTTGGAAGCGCTTGGCGAAGTGGTTCCCAACCTTGCTTTGAGCAGGACCACTTGAGCAGGGAACACTTGACCTGGACCACTCTGAATAGGGACCACTTGAGCTGGGACCACTTTGACCAGGGACTACTTTGACCAGAGACCACTTTGATCAGGGACCACTTTGACTAGGGACCACTTGACCAGGGACCACTTTGACCGGGACCATTCTGACCAGGGACCACTTTGACCAGGGACCACTTGACCAAGGACTACTTTGACCAGGGGCCACTTTGACCAGTGACCACTTGGCCAGGGACCACTTTGTCCAGGGGTCATTTTGACTAGGAACTACTTGACCAAGGACTACTTTGCCCAGGGACCACTTGAGCTGGGACCACTTTGACCAGGGACCACTTTGACTAGGGGCTACTTGACCTGGGACCACTTTGACCAGGGACCACTTTGACCAGGAATGACTTGACCAGGGGCCATTTAGACCAGGGACTACTTGACTAGGGGCCAGTTTGACCAGAGACCACTTGACCAGGGACCACTTTGACCAGGGGCCATTTTGACCAGGGACCACTTGAGCTGGGACCACTTTGACCAGGGACCACTTGAGCTGGGACCACTTTGACCAGGGACCACTTGAGCTGGGACCACTTTGACCAGGGACCACTTTGACCAGGGACCACTTGAGCTGGAACCACTTTGACCAGGGACCCCTCTCCAACATGAGCACCAAAATGGTTACAAATCAGTTTTTGGTCAACATTAGATTTGATGTGTTTATTTGGGGTGCTGATTCAGAAAATTGCATTGGACAGACCATATCTGCTCTAATTTCTGATACAGAACACATGCCATCCAGTAGTTGCCATCTGCTTGCCCACAGAAAACCATATTTAATAATCTAGGGCTGACGTGGTAGTGGTAATCTTTCGTGGGTAGTCAGCCTCTCCCCTCCCAACATCCCAGTTGCCTCGGCACTATCAGAGGGTTTGGTGAGACCAGTCATTCTCATTGCCACGTGGTTTTGAGGCAATGGTTTAGTCATGGTGAGGTCACAGACCATATTTTCGTTCTTGTGGACCACTGGTGGTCCATGGACTACAGGTTGGAAACCACTGGCTTGGAGAGTGCCTTCCTGCCTGGCATAGATAAGGGGCCTGGACTGGATAGCCAACCCCATTCCCTTATTATTATTACTAGCTGTACCCACCATGCTTTGCTGTGGCTAACCTTCCCTCGCTCCCTCTTTCTCTCCTTCTTTCTTTCTTTCCTTCCTTCCCTCTTTTTTTTCCCCTTCTTCTTCCTTCCTTCTCCACTTGTTTCTTTTCTCGCTTCCTTTGCTCTTTGGTGCCATCCTTCCTTGTCTCTTTCCTTCCTTCCCTCTTTCATTTCTTCTCTCCTTTCTTCCTTCTCTACCTTTCTTTCTTACCTTCTCTCTATCCCTCCTTCTTTCCCTCTTTCTCTCCCACTTTCTCTCCTTCCTTCCTTCCCCCTTTCTGTGTATGTGTTTTGTGTGTGTACATGTGTGTGTATATTTGTGTATTTTCTATTTTTTGGATTTTTAAGTCTCTTCTGCTGTGTTTCTCAGTGTTTTTATGAGTGACAGTCACTTGTTGGCCTGAGAGGTGTCTTGTGTCCAAATTTGGTGTCAATTCGTCCAGTGGTTTTCGAGTTCTGTTAATCCCACAAACAAACATTACATTTTTATTTATATAGACTAGCTGTACCCGCCACGCTTTGCTGTGGCCAACTTTCCCTCTTTCTCTTCCTCCTTCCTTCACTCCCTCTTTCCTTCCTTCCTTCCTGTCTTTCTTTCTCTTCTTCCTTCCTTCTCTATCTCTTTCCTTCCCCCTTTTTCTTTCTCTTCTGCTGTCTCTCTTTCCTTCCTTCTTTCTTTCCTTCTTTCCTTCCCTCCCTCTTTCTTCTTCCCCTCCTTCCTTCGCTCCCTCTTTCCTTCCTTCTTTCCCTTTTTTCTTTCCTTCCCTTCCTTCTTCCTTCTCTAACTTTCCTTCCTTCCCCCCTTTCTTTCCCTCCTTCCTTCCTTCTCTTTGCTTCCACGCTTCCTTCTCTTTCCTTCTTTCTTTCCCTCCCTCTTTCTCTTTCTTTCTTTCTTTCTTTCTTTCTTTCTTTCTTTCTTTCTTTCTTTCTTTCTTTCTCTTCTTCCTTCTTTCTCTTTCTTTCTTCACTTTTTTTTCTGTATTGTCATTTAGTTTTTTGGGGCTTTTAAAGTCCCTTCTGCTGTGTTTTTGAGTGTTTTTTTAGTGAAGGACATACATTGAGTTGTCAGGTGTCTTGTGTCCAAATTTGGTGTCAATTCGCCCAGTGATTTTTGAGTTCTGTTCATCCCACAAACAAACATTACATTTTTATTTATATAATTATTGTTGTGTTTATTTATACCCTCCTTTTTCTCTCCACAAGCTGACATTAAAAACATTTCAGAACAATTTGAAATCTACACATATATAAACGTTAAGCAGAATTAAATATCACAAAAATAATTAAAATCTATAAAATACATTCAGAACTAAAGACCACTCGCTTCCAAATCGAATGGAATATGCTGCCGCCGTGGAGTGTGCTGGAGTCTCCTTCCCAAGAGGGTTTTTAAGCAGAGATGGACATCTGTCAGGAGTGCTTTGGTTGTGTTTCCCTGCAGGGCTAACCAGAGGTCCGACTGGGCAACCTTTGGGGTCCCTTCTACCTTGGAGAGTGAGGTGGGGTGGCAAAGGGCGCTTCTCTTTCTCTCTGGTGCAAGTGAGTGGTGTTGCATCTCATTCTGGGGCAAACTGGTCCAAGGCCAGATGTGGGCAAAGCGGCTTCCGTCCGCAACGGGGCTTCCCGTTCTCGTTCATATTAATGACGGGAAGGATGAAAGGCAGGGAGGACAAAGGGGGTGTTGTTGGCCGGCCTGCTTAATGCGTTCGCCCCCCCCCCCCAAAAATCCCAGGGGAGGCCCCAAAACCCAGAGCAGAAGACCAGAAGCAGCAACAGTGAATGGATGCCATTGGGGAGACCGGCATCTCCAATGTGGTGCTGAGAGATCCTTCCATAAGATAGACAGAATCATAGAATTATAGCTGGAAGGGACACCCAAGGGCCATCTAGTCCAACCCCTTTTCTTCTGGGAAGAAAAGACACAAACAAATCCTCCCCACAGATGGCCAGCCTCTGCTGTAAAACCTTGATAGAAGGAGACTTGAATGGCCCTTGGACCTCATGCACTTCAAAACAAACTGACCATCAGTGAAGTGAGGAAGAAGATAGGAAGTAGAGGACTGGAATTCATTGCTGGGAAAAGGAACCTTTTTGTTGTTGTTGTTGAAGGCTTTCATGGCCAGAATCACTGGGTTACTGTATGGACTGTATGGTCATGTTCCAGCAGCATTCTCTCCTAACTTTTCGCCTGCACCTGAAGCTGGCATCTCCAGAGGTTCTGCATCTGTTCCAGCCACAGATGCAGATGAAATGTTAGGAGAGAATACTGCTAGAACATGGCCATACAGCCCCAAAAACCCATAACAATCCATTATTATTATATTGGGTTGTTGTAGGTTTTTCCGGGCTATATGGCCATGTTCTAGAGGCATTTTCTCCTGACGTTTCGCCTGCATCTATGGCAAGCATCCTCAGAGGTATGCTTGCTGACCGAAAGCGGTTTGAATCCGGGGAGCAGAGTGAGCTCCCATTGTTAGGCCCAGCTTCTACCAACCAAGCAGCCCTCTGTGAGCCGCCGGTGGTGCAGTGGGTTAAACCGCTGAGCTTCAGAACTTGCTGACCGAAAAGGGCAGTGGTTTCAATCTGGGGAGCAGAGAGAGCTCCCGTAGTTAGGCCCAGCTTCTACCAACCTAGCAGCCCTCTGTGAGCCGCCGGTGGTACAGCGGGTTAAACCGCTGAGCTGCTGAACTTGCTGACCGAAAAGATCAGTGGTTTCAATCCGGGGAGCAGAGAGAGCTCCTGTAGTTAGGTCCAGCTTCTACCAACCTAGCAGCCCTCTGTGAGCCGCCGGTGGTGCAGCGGGTTAAACCGCTGAGCTGCAGAACTTGCTGACCGAAAAGGTCAGTGGTTTCAATCTGGGGAGCAGAGAGAGCTCCCGTAGTTAGGCCCAGCTTCTACCAACCTACCACCCCCCTTGAGCCGCCGGTGGTACAGCGGGTTAAACCACTGAGCTGCTGAACTTGCTGACCAAAAGGTTGGCAGTTCAAATCCAGCTTCCTCCAACCTAGCAGTTTGAAAACATGCAAATGTGAGTAGATCAATAGGTACCACTCTGGCGGGAAGGTAGCGGCAGTCCATGCAGTGGCCACATGACCTTTTGAGGTGTCTACGGACAACGCCAGCTCTTTGGCTTAGAAATAGAGATGAGCACCAGAGTCCCTTAATGTCAGGGGAAACTTCTACTTTTACCTTTCTGCACTCTAAGTCATCTCCTGTTTCCGCAGCTAAATAAGGACAGTATTTGTGCAGCCTTTCCCCATGCGTCCCTTTATTCTCCCTGCTGATGAATTGATGCTTAGAGTGGCTGCACATCAGAAACAACACAAAGGCCACAACAACAACAAACAGGGGGTGAAGGAGAAGATGCTCTTGCATTCCCTGCCACTTTCAGCTGCATTCTTCTCCTTGCCCAGTTTGCACGTTTCCCAAGCTATTGTCCTAGGAGTTGGACCCATGTTCCCCCTTCGTTGCCCCACATTTGGGTCTTCTTCTCTGCCTTGCGCTCTGGAGCATAGGGAGCATCTACCCCTGCTTTGTGCCTGTGTTTCTATTGGGGGAGAGACCCAGGTTTGGGATCAAGCGGCAGCCCCTCACCCTTTGTTCAAGGGAGCTTGGGGAGGGGGGGGGAGGGGGGCCGGGGCTCCGAAATGGTAAAATTAAATTTCCCAGATGTTCAGGCCCCAGGAGCTCTCTTGCTGTCTGGAGAGGAAATGGGGATTCGGAAAATCCCGCCTCATATTTTTTCCCCTATCACCTTGCCTTTCCGCTGCCATTAAGTTAAGCAGGAACAGTAAATTAAGGGGGATTCTGCAGCAGGCCCATCTTCCAGGGGGTGCCAAGGAGCGGAGGGGGGTCCCACCACTTTCCGTAGCATCTTTCATAAGCATTTTTGGCTTCATCGGACCCAAGAGTGGCCTGGAATCCACACAGAAAAACCAAGCCAGAAATGCCATTTTCCCCCAATGAGTCTCAGACATCCCACAGTCTTCCTTTATGCCTTTTATGCAAAGGCAAATCAACATAATGCCATTTAATACGGAATTTTCCAGGCTGCCTGGCCATGTTCCAGAAGCATTCTCTCCTGACATTTCGCCTGCATCTATGGCAGGCATCCTCAGAGGTGGTGAGGTCTGTTGGAAACTAGGAAAATTGGGTTTAGATACCTATGGAATAATGTCCAGGGTGGGAGAAAGAAAGAACTCTTGTCTGTTTGAGGCAAGTGTGAATGTTGCAATTGGCCATCTTGATTAGCATTTAATGACCTAGCACCGTGATGGTGAACCTATGACACGTGTGTCAGCACTGACACGAATGGCTATTTTTGATGACACGCGGCCACGTACAAAGAAGTACACCTTATAAGAGCCAATCTACTTCCATCCTTAAATTTGTAAAAGGCTCTACAAATTTAACATCTGCACGTTTGAGCATTGTTCACTCCATAACTCAGCCTGGATTATACGTTTTTATTTATTTATTATTTATTTATTTGGTGCGCTTATATACCGCCAATATCTCAGCCTGTATGGCGACTCATTTTTCTGATTTAAACTATAAATATTGCAAAATTATGGGGCTTTTTTCTTCTCGAAGTTGATACCCCACCCAAGTTATGCTCAGGTTTTTGGCAAATGTTGACACACCAATCTTAAGAGGTTGCCCATCACTGACCTAGCAGTTTCAAGGTCTGGCTTCTTACTGCCTGGGGGAATCTACCTCCAACAGACAAGAGTTCATTCTTTCTCCCACACTGGACATTATTCCATAGATATATCAACCCAATTTTCCTGCTTTCCAACAGACCACACAACTTCTGAGGATGCTTGCCATAGATGTAGGTGAAACGTCAGGAGAGAATGCTTCTGGAACATGGCCACATAGCCTGAGAAACTTACAACAACCCAATTATTCCAGCCATGAAAACCTTCGACAATACATTAACATGAAGTTGTTGTGTGACTTCCAGGAGACCCAAAGGCAGAGCTGTCATGGGGTTTCATAGAATCATAAAAGTTGGAAGAGTTCTTGTAGGCCATCTAGTTCAACCCCTTCTGCCAAGAAGCAGGACAATCACATTCAAAGCACCCTCGACAGATGACCATCCAGCCTCTGTTTAAAATCCTCCATAGAAGGAGCCTCCACCACCTTCCTTGGCAAGGTTTTATCCGAGTGGGTTTGCTTTTAGCCTTCTCTGAGGCTGAGAGAGTGTGACTTGCCCAAAGCACCCAGTAGGTTTCCCAGGCCCATCCAAGGCCCACTGGCTCTCAGGAAATGTTTAGTTGCATTTTAAAGTACACCTTTTGTGTGATTTTATGTATACAATTCTTTTTGAATTGTAAGCCCCCTTGAAGTCCCAAATGTTGGAGAAAGACAGGGAAAAATAAATATAATATAATATGATAATGGATTGTTATGAGATTTCTGTATCTTTGCATTCTGTATCTTTGCATTCTGTATCTTTGCATTTCATGGCAGAAAAAATGAAATGCAAAGATACAGAATGGGGGACAATGCCTGGCTCGAGAGCAGTACGTGTGAAAAAGATCTTGGAGTCCTCGTGGACAACAAGTTAAACATGAGCCAACAATGTGATGTGGCGGCAAAAAAAGCCAATGGGATTTTGGCCTGCATCAAGAGGAGCATAGTGTCTAGATCTAGGGAAGATGCTACCCCTCTATTCTTGGTTAGACCACACCTGGAATATTGTGTCCAATTCTGGGCACCACAATTGAAGAGAGATATTGACAAACTGGAATGTGTCCAGAGGAGGGCGACTAAAATGATCAAGGGTCTGGAGAACAAGCCCTATGAGGAGCGGCTTAAAGAGCTCAGGCATGTTCAGCCTGAAGAAGAGAAGGATGAGAAGAGATATGATAGCCATGTATAAATATGTGAGAGGAAATCATAGGGAGGAGGGAGCAAGCTTGTTTTCTGCTTCCTTGGAGACTAGGACGCGGAACAATGGCTTCAAACTACAAGAGAGGAGATTCCATCTGAACATAGGAAGAACTTCCTGACTGTGAGAGCCGTTCAGCAGTGGAACTCTCTGCCCCGGAGTGTGGTGGAGGCTCCTTCTTTGGAGGCTTTTAAGCAGAGGCTGGATGGCCATCTGTCAGGGGTGATTTGAATGCAATATTCCTGCTTCCTGGCAGAATGGGGTTGGACTGGATGGCCCATGAGGTCTCTTCCAACTCTTTGATTCTATGATTCTATGATTCTATGATTCTGAAATGCAAATGATGTTCCAGCAGCATTTTCTCCTAACATTTCTCCTAACAAGGTAGGTCAGCAAGTTCTGCAGCTCAGCAGTTTGACCTGCTGCGTCACCGGAGACTCCTGTAGTGCATATACACCTGTTAAAACTAAGAGAACAGACTAGAGTAACTTTCATTGCACACTGTACAACTACATTAGATGCCATTCCCAATACACATTATATACTTAGAACCACAAAACGAAACACCCATCCCTTCCACACTCTAATCACTACTGCACAGCCCCTAATGTCACATCAGTGTGAAGCCAAAATAATCAATTGCTCTCAGACAACAACTAAAGGCCAGAACTGGATTTAAGGTTGTGGGGCTGTTGTATTGGGTCACATGTCGGACCCTTCCCATGTGTCTAGGGCTATGTGATGTATTGGTGAATAATGCATGCACATCTGAGTAGGGTGGCCTTTTGCAGCTGGCAGATGGTAATGTGGTCAGCGATTGTGTTTAAGTGCAGGCCAAGGTCTTTAGGCACTGCATCCGGTGTGCCCATCACCACTGGGACCCCCTTGACTGGCTTGTGCCAGAGTCTTTGCAGTTCGATCTTTACATCCTCATATCATGTCAGCATTTCCAGTTGTTTCTCTTCAATCCTGCTGTCACCTGGGATTACAACATTGACAATCCATACTTTGTTTTTTCCCAAGATTGTGAGGTCAGGAGTGTTGTGCTCCAAACCTCTGTCTGTCTGAATCCGGAAGTCCCAGAGTAGCTTGACATGTTCATTCTCTGTAACTTTTTCCGGCTTGGGATCCCACCAGTTCTTTGTGGCAGGCAGATGGTGTTTGTGGCACAGGTTCCATTAAATCATCTGAGCAAAGGTGTTGTGCCTCTGCTTGTAGTCTGTCTGCACAATCTTCTTGCAGCAGCTGAGGATGGGATCTATTGTTTCATCTGCTGGGGATATGATAGCCATGTATAAATATGTGAGAGGGAGCCACAGGGAGGAGGAGGGAGCAAGCTTGTTTTCTGCTTCCCTGGAGACTAGGACGCAATGGAGGAATGGCTTCAAACTACAAGAAAGGAGATTCCACCTGAACATGAGGAAGAACTTCCTGACTGTGAGAGCCGTTCAGCAGTGGAACTCTCTGCCCTGGAGTGTGGTGGAGGCTTCTTCTTTGGAAGCTTTTAAACAGAGGCTGGATGGCCATCTGTCAGGAGTGATTTGAATGCATTATTCCTGCTTCTTGGCAGAATGGGGTTGGACTGGATGGCCCAGGAGGTCTCTTCCAACTCTTTGATTCTATGATTCTATGTTTCCTTGCAGAGTCTACACTTGGGATCTGTCGTCGACTTTTCAATTCTGGCTTTGATAGCATTGGTTCGAATGGCTTGTTCTTGGGCTGCCAGAATCAAGCCCTCCGTCTCCTTTATGTTGTTGTTGTTGTTGTTGTTGTTGTTGTTAGTCGAGACACATGTGATCACCACCCCTAGGTTTTGTTTTGGAGACCAGAGTCTGAGATGCTCCAGGAAATGCATCAGGGTGGCTATGGGTCCGTATCCCTGGGAGAAGTGGCCAGTGATGATGGGGCAAAGTGGCCCTGGAAATGCAGAGGGGAGGGACTCCCAAGTCTGAAATGGGGACAAGGCCAGTTCCACATGAACCCAGGCAGAGGACTGCTTCGGAGGATTCCCTTTTGCAATGCAGTTGTCTAACCTTTTCTTCTTCTCCTTCTCCCATTTTGCAGAGCAAAGACCGAGACAGGAAGACGGCGATACGGAGCTAGGCGGCCATGGACTCAGGAGGGCAGCAGCCGATGCAGAGGAGGAGGAGAAGGAGGAGAGGAAGGCAATGAGAGGAACGGAGAGAGGAAGGAGCCCCCCAGGCAGAACAGCGCTTCCCGGCCTGTGCCCCTCTGGACGGCTGCTGCCCGGCGCTGTGAGCTCCTGCCCCGGATGGACTCAGGGAACTGACTCAGACAGGAAAAGACTGAGCACCTTTGCAGCAGCACGGGGTCGGTTTTGGAAAGACTTTGGGGAGTGGATTCGGTGGGCTTGAACCCTGGAAGGAGGCAAGAGGCTGAAGGACCACGCTCGGCTGGAGGGAGACCCGAGGCGAGGTGGACAGGGCATCAATGTGGACCCTCCTTTGCCCAAAGAGAGGGACGGCTGCAGGTTGCTCCATAAGACTCGCCTTGGCTCCAAACGCCACAGCCGAGGGATTGCTCCCTTGGGGGACGCAGAAGGAAGCGGACTCCTGGCCCGTGCGGGGTCGCTGTCAATACATGCTGGAGTTTCATGTCATTGAAAATAACATAATATAAACCCTCGTTGTTTGTATCATGGGAAGAGTCTGTTGTCCTTGCGAGGGGAGGGTCCATCTTTGGTGGGATGCCTTGCTTATTCTTTTCAGAAAGCTGGTTGCTCCTCTCCAGAACTAGGAAGTGTGTATGTGTGTGTTGTGTGAATGGGGAAGGTAGAAGCACATTGGAGTGCGGTGGGCCCAAGGAGGCCATGAAATGCACAGTAAAGGGGGTGAGGATGAGGGTGAGGATGGGTTGGCATCTGGGGATTTGGCAGTGCAGAGGGGGCATACAGATTGAGCAACTCCCTTGCAGGAGAGAAGGGCAGAGGAAATCACTTCCTAGCAGGAGCCCTGTGTTGTGTCCCAGAGCAGGAACACCTCTGTCCTTAAACACCACATCATCTAATAAAATCAGCAGCAGTTGATGGAAGGATATATGTAAGCAAAGCAATAAAAATGATAGAAAGAGTATAGTCCAAAACAATATTTTCCATAGACAACAAATAGCCCATGAACTTCAAGGTACAAAGGAAAAAACACAAGATCCAAGGATGCAACATCCAAAATAACAAGACAGCATGGAGACTCAATACATAGAACAGGAACCTGGCAGAACTTGACTCATGAAACTAGAAATCCACTTGGAAACAAGTCCATCACGAAAGTTCAACGTTGGCGAGACTGAGCTAAAATCCTTTCACCATCTCATATAAAGCTTTTCCTGTTCTGTGAAACGAAAGGAAAGCATTCCATTTTCCTTTAATTATTTACTATTTATTTACTATATTTGTATACCGCTCTTCTCAGCCCTTGGGCGACTCAGAGTGGTTAACAATAGCAAAATTCAATGCTCAAAAACACAATAAAACAGTAGCATACAGTCAGTATAAATCAATAAAATGTCTCATTAGCGTCTCATAGTTAAAATCGAAATCCTTTACAACCACATAAGGATTTTTTAATCCCTCTTTTCTAGCAGACAGACTGACCTTGAGCAATCTTGAGAACTTTGTCTTAGTTACAACAGTCTTGTCTTCTATCTTCAAACTCGTTAAATTCTGCATCTGACAAATCATCCTCAGAAGACAGTTCCTCTGAGAAAGACTGTTGAGAGCCTCTCCCAGGAATGTGACCTTGTGAATTTTCACGAGACACCTCAGGACTCTCATCTGGGCTTAACTCAGGTCCAGGCAAACCCTCATCCCCATTGTCAACAGAACCAGGACCTCTTTTCTTCTATCTTAAACTCGCTAAATTCTGCATCTGACAAATCATCCTCAGAAGACAGTTCCTCTGAGAAAGACTGTTGAGGGCCTCTCCCAGGAATGTGACCTTGTGAATCTTCACGAGACACCTCGGGACTCTCGTCTGGGCTTAACTCAGGTCCAGGCAAACCCTCATCCCCATTGTCAACAGAACCAGGACCTCTTTTCTTCTATCTTAAACTCGCTAAATTCTGCATCTGACAAATCAACCTCAGAAGACAGTTCCTCTGAGAAAGACTGTTGAGGGCCTCTCCCAGGAATGTGACCTTGTGAATCTTCATGAGACACCTTGGAACTCTCGCCTGGGCTTAACTCAGGCCCAGGCAAACCCTCATCCCCATTGGCAACAGAACCAGGACCAGAAAACCTTTCATCTCCATCATGAACATCAGACACAATCATAGGCTTAACTACAACAGATTAATGCATGGAATTCCCTGCCAAAAAATCAGGGGCTCAGAAAAGCTTTCTTAAAGGACAAATAATTTGCAAAGGAAGGAGAAAGAGGAGGAAGCCGATCCATAGTGACCGACTTTTGCTGCTCAAGAGGCCCTGTATATATGTCCAGAAGCAGTTGAGTTCATATTCCGTCGTTCCCCTGTTAGGAACATTATGCACAAACGGGATCAAGAGGGGCAATTGCCACTCACATAAGAAGAGTATTGGATCACTTAGAAGAGGATAATTCAGACAGAACGTAGTGGGGATGGCGAGTATTTTAAAAGGGGGAATCCCATGCAGGTGTTGCCTTCTTAGTCCAAATGTTGGTCCCTGGAAGCAGGGTCTTCAAATGCCGAACTTCTCCGGAGGCACCCGCTGACATTTTAAGGACATTTCCATGGAACGGGTCCTTCTTCCAAGGATTCCTTCTCCTCCGCCAACTCTCGCCGCCATGATCGACTTCTAGCGAAAGCATTTCCATGACAAATTATTTTTCCAGTGCTTCGCAATTCTCCCAAATATTCGGCACAGCTCGTGCTCCAAAACGTGCTGCTGGAGTTAGATCAGCCCAGTGGGGAGAAGATGATAATAAAGTGTGTATTTCGAAGGAGGATGGGAAGGGTCACCAAGAAGAAGAATTTCCAAAGAGACCGGGACTATGAATAAGCAGGCCAAGGGAAGTAGGGCTCGCCCATGCCTTTTGCAGGAATGGAAACTGTGTTGTTGGACTACAACTCCCACCCACCAAGGCTAACCATAACCATAGTTGAAGCCTGTTGGGAGCCACAGTCCAAGAGCCAAGAATGCACAATTCCCAATCCTGTTTATACACCATCACAGGTTGAACTGCCAGATCCCTAGAAAGGGAGAAGCCACATGGAGCCACGTACCACATTCACCTTTCATATTCTTCTCTGGGCCTCCATCTCTATGCACTTAAAAGTCATACAGAAGAAGAGAAAGCAGAGATAAAGGGGCATTTTGAAGAGCAGATGGAGGAAGTAGTGTCCATGTATATGGACTGGCCCTTCGAGATGTGTTTTATCAGGTGTCAGCATTACAATGGCCAACTTTGCACCAAAATACTCAACCCAAAAAGAATTTCTCAACCTGGGGGGGGGGGGTCAGGATTCCTGGGGGGGTCGCAAGGGGGTGTCTGAGGGGTCACCCAAGACCATCAGAAAACACAGTAATTTCTGTTGGTCATGGGGGTTTTGTGTGGGAAAGTTTGGCCCAATTCTATCGTTGGTGGGGTTCAGAATGCTCTTTGATTGTAGGTTAACTATAAATCCCAGCAACTACGACTCCCAAATGTCAAGGTCTCTTTCCCCCAAACTCCACCAGTTTTCAAATTTGGGTATATTGAGTATTCATACCAAGTTTGGTCCAGATCCATCATTGTTTGAGTCCAGAGTCTCCTCTAGATGTAGGTGAACTACAACTCCAAAACTCAAGGTCAATGACCACCAAATCCTTCCAGTGTTGTCTGTTGGTCATAAGGGTTCTGTGTGGGGGGTTTGACCCAATTCTATTGTTGGTGGAGTTCAGAATGCTCTTTGATGGTAAGTGAACTATAAATCCCCACAACTAGAACTCTCAAATGCCAAGGTCTATTATCCCCAAAATCCACCAGTGTTCACATTTGGGCATATTGAATATTCGTACCAAGTTTGGTCCAGATCCATCATGGTTTGAGACGACAGTGCTTTCTGGATGTAGGTGAACTACAACTCCCAAACTCAAGGTCAACTTTTAGTTTTGGGGCTGTACTTCACCTACATCCAGAGGTTGACAGTAGCAAAATATGAAGTAGCAATGGGAATAATTGTATGCTTGGGGGTCACCACAACATGAAGAACTATATGAAGAGGTCGTGGCAGTAGAAAGGTTGAGAAACACTGCTGTAGGTAATTTGTACGCACAATGTTTTGTAATTTGTATGCACAATTTTTCGCGCATGACACAAAGTTTGTGCACACTGAAAGGTTCTCTCAGCCAGCCAGGGATGTGAGCAATCTCAAAGTCTGGAGCATTTCAGGAGGCAGGAGGAGCGCAACCTTTCCCCTCCGTGGCAGCTGTGGATGTCATCATCCATCACAGGGCAGCAAAGAAGAGGAATTCGTTCCAAACAAAGCCAGAAGAAGACGCAACGGAGGAGCCCTCCTCCTCCTCTGGAAGAAGGAAAGGGCAGCCCACTGCCATTGAGTGCGCAATGCTTTCCATTGACCCGGCTCCAAGTCCCTGTCCTTCTTGGTGGGTCCCTCGGTCTCCATTTCCCTCGGCTCCGCTCTCTTTCCGCTTGAAGTTAAGAAGCAGAGGTGCCTCTGTCACGGATCTGGGGCAAATTAGGGACCCCACAGCAACCTGAGCCTGGACTGTCTCCATCAAGGCAGTATAGGCCTCCCCACTTCCTTCCCACACACATATTGACCCCACTGAGGACTGGGAGAAGGATCCTCTGACAAGCACCCATCTCTCTGTGAAGCCGGGCCAGAGGTTGTTGGTCTACGCCAGGCATGGGCCAACTTTTGGACCCCAACTCCCATCATTCCTAACAGCCTCAGGCCCTTTCCTTTTCCCCCTCAGCCGCTTAAGCATACAATACTCCAGACTTCACTAAACCAGGCATGGGCCAAACAATGACAAAGCCAGTGGACCTGATGGGATCCCTTCTGCCATTCAGTATTATCCATCTGTCAAGAGAGCTTTGACAGATGGACATCCAGCCTAAAAGGGCCCTTCTGTACCAGGCATGGACCAACTTGAGTCCTCCCCCCAGGTGTTTCGGACTCCAACTCCCACCATTCCTAACAGCCTCAGGCCCTTTCCTCCCCCCCCCCCTCCCCGACGCTTAAGCACACAATTACTACCAGACTCACTAAACTAGCGCCCCATAAGCGGCCAAAACAATGCACAAAGCCACGGGATCCTGATGCTGGCATCCCCTTCTCGCCCATTCAGCTACCTAATCCCATTCTGTAAGAGAGCCTTTGACAGATGACGACACCCTACCCGAAAACGCGCGCCCTTCATATACCAGGACATCAGCGCAACAACTCTGAGCCCTCCCCCAGCTACTAGTTTTGGCAACTCCCAACTCCCACCATCCTAACAGCCTACAAATTTTCAACTTCCCATCACACATCAGCCGGGGGGGGGGGGGGGGGGGAGGAAAGGGCCTGAGGCTATTAGGAATGGTGTGAGTTGGAGTCCAAAACACCTGGAGAGCCCAAGTTGGACCATGCCTGTGCTGTGAGTATGTCGTCCACATACTGAAGGATGTTGTCCATGTACTGAAGGAAATGAGGGGGGAAAGGAAGGGTCCTTTGGCTATTAGGAATGGTGTGAGTTGGAGTCCAAAACACCTGGAGAGCCTAAGTTGGCCAATGCCTGTGCTGTGAGTATGTCGTCCACATACTGAAGGATGTTGTCTACGTACTGAAGGAAATGAGGGGGAAAAGGAAGGGGCCTGAGGCTGTTAGGAATGGTGGGAGTTGGAGTCTAAAACACCTGGAGGGACGGCTCAAGTTTACCCATGCCTGGTACATAAGCGCCCTTTTAGGCTTGATGTCCATCTGTCAAGAGAGCTGTGTTTGGATAGTACTGAACGGCAGAAGGGATCCCATCTGGTCCGCTGGCTTTGTCTTTGTTTGGACCATGCCTGGTTCAATAAAATCTTTTCCCCTGCCTGTGCTATGAGTATGTCGTCCACATACTGACGGATGTTGTCCATGTACTGAAGGAAATTAGGGGGAAAAGGAAGGGGCCTGGAACTGTTAGGAATGGTGGGCGTTGAGTCCAAAACAGCTGGAGGGCCCAAGTTTGCCCATGCTTGATTTAAGCCAATGTGGGAGTTGAACACTAAAACATCTGGAGAGCTGAAGCTTGCCCATGCCTATGCACAGATAGAGGAAGGGTGACCCCTGGCTTGACAACTGGCTTGACAACTGTCCATGGGATGGAGATCTAGGGGTCAAGCTGAACACAAGCCAACATGAGTGTGATGCGGCAGCTAAAAAAAGCCAATACATGATAGTTACGATCTAACGATTTGGAAGGATGTCCCATTGAGGAGAAAAGGAGGCAAACTTCGGGAAAAGAAATTCCACCTCAACATTAGGAAGAACCGATGACAGTCAGAGCCATTCAATGGAGGAATCTGCTGCTGGCTGGGAATCCAATGGAATTCCAGCCAGTTGGATGGTTATTTGTCGTGTCAGAGCAACCAGTCCATTATATTACATTTCTAACAGAACAAAGCAAACAAACAGAAAAGTACAAAACTTGTGAGTTTGGTAGTTGGTTAAATGTCCTTTGACCAGTATCTGGCCACTTGGAGTGCCTCTAGTGTTGCTGCAAGAAGGTCCTTCATTGTGCATGTGACGGGGCTCAGGGTGCATTGCAGTAGGTGGTCAGTGGTTTGCTCCTCTCCACACTCGCATGCCGAGGATTCCACTTTGTAGCCCCATTTCTTAAGGTTGGCCCTGCATCTCGTGGTGCCAGAGTGCAGTCTGTTCAGCGCCTTCCAAGTTGCCCAGTCTTCTGTGTGCCCAGGAAGGAGTGTCTCATTTGGTATCAGCCATTGGTTGAGATGCTGAGTTTGAGCCTGCCACTTTTGGACTCTCGCTTGCTGAGGTGTTCCGGGAAGTGTCTCTGTAGATCTTAGAAAACTATCTCTAGATTTAAGTCGTTGACGTGCTGGCTGATACCCAAACAGGGGATGAGCTGGAGATGTCTCTGCCTTGGTCCTTTCACTATTGGCTGCTACTTCCCGGCGGATGTCAGGTGGTGCAATACCGGCTAAGCAGTGTAATTTCTCCAGTGGTGTAGGGCGCAGACACCTCGTGATAATGTGGCATGTCTCATTAAGAGCCACATCCACTGTTTTAGTGTGGTGAGATGTGTTCCACACTGGGCATGCAGTTGGATGGTCATCTGCCAGGAGGGCTTGGATGGTGTCTTCCAGCCTGAAAGAATGGGGTTGCACTGGATGGCCCTGAGGTCTAGGACTTTTTGATTCTAAGGGGGAAGTGTGGGTGACTGCAGTCCTTCCACCCCTATGGCTTTCATGAGGGCCACGTGGCTAATAGGAGGGGGCCCGATGAGCCGAAGCAGCAAGCAAAATGCCTGTGAGATGCTTGTGTTTGGAGCTGGCCTCCCCCCACAATGTCTGCTTATGGGCCCCCTCCTCCCCCCACTTTCCTTGAAGCAGGCCTCCTGCCAGAGACCCTTCGGCAACAAAGGCACACAGCTGGCAAGCTATTAAAAGAACACAGGTGACAATTATAGGATGGCTATTAAAGCGGCGAAGGTCTCCGAGAAGAAAGGGAAACCCTCCTCTTGTGCACCTTTGCAGCGGCCCTTGAAAGGCGCTGCCCTGGGGGGCACCCCTCTTGCTAATGGTGGCGCTGATGGGGGCCTTTGAGGGGCTCTCCTCGAACCCAGGGAACCAGCCGACGGATGATGCCTTGCTGGTCCCAGTTCTGCCAGGGCTGTGTGGGAGCCGCTTGGGGCGTTGATTGGAAACAGCACGGGAACAAAAGGCCTGAATTAAAGCAAACGCCCCGCTTTGTAATCCACACCTTTCCAGAGCCTATGAACCGCCTGCTCGAAAAACCAAAGCTTGATGGAAGGGCTGTGGCTTTGTGCAAGAACGCACATTTGCAAGCGCAAGCCGAGAGCCAGAGATTACAAACAGGGTTTGCAGAGAGCAGTGCTAATAGCATCAAGGCGTACAAGAAATAAAATCCGAAAATGCACCAGGAGCAGACAGGCAGCGAGGGAGGCACTTGGACCAGGGGATGAGAAAAATACGCCACACCACTTTGGTTACTAATTTTTGTAAATGTCATTTCCTAATCCTATCATCAAAACAAGGAAAGAGTTTATTAAACTGCAAAAACTTTGTATTGTCGAAGGCTTTCATGGCTGGAATCACTGGGTTGTTGTAGGTTTTTTTCGGGCTATATGGCCATGTTCTAGAGGCATTTTCTCCTGACGTTTTGCCTGCATCTATGGCAAGCATCCTCAGAGGTAGTGAGGTCTGTTGGAACTAGGAAAATGGGTATATATATATGTGGAATGACCAGGGTGAGACAAAGGGCTCTTGCCTGCTGGAGCTAGGTGTGAATGTTTCAACTGACCAACTTGATTAGCATTTGATGGCCTGGCAGGGCCTGGGGGAATCTTTTGAAGAGAGGTAATTAGGTGTCCTTGTTTGTTTCCTCTCTGTTGTGCTGTTCTAATTTTAGAGTTTTTTTAATGCTGGTAGCCACATTTTGTTCATTTTCATGGTCATCCTTTCTGTTGAAATTGTCCACAATTGGAGAACACAGAAATGCTGGACCACTCTCACAACCACCATGTCAGACTACACAGAGAAGCCAGTGAAATCCATAAGCATGTGGGTGGTTCATGCCTTAGTCACCTCTAGATTGGATTACTGTAATGCGCTCTACGTGGGGCTGCCCTTGAAAACGGCTCGGAAATTCCAACTGGTTCAACGAGCGGTGGCCAGGATGTTAACTGGCGCTCCTTACAGAGAGAGGTCAACCCTCCTGTTTAAGGAGCTCCATTGGCTGCCGTTTACCTACCGAGCCCAATTCAAGGTGCAGGTGCTTACCTACAAAGCCCTAAACGGTTTGGGACCTGCCTACCTGCATGACTGCACCTCCGTATATGAATCCACCCGCTCCCTCCGTTCATCCGGAGAGGCCCTGCTCACGATTCCACCTGCATCACAGGCGCATTTGGTGGGGACGAGGGACAGGGCTTTCTCTGTGGTGGCCCCCCGACTTTGGAAAACCCTCCCCAAAGACATTAGACTAGCACCCACGTTGGCAGTCTTTAGGAAGAACTTGAAGACCTGGCTATTCTGATGTGCCTTTCCGGAGTAGGATAACCTCCAGCACTACGTCCCAGAAGCACTTTATTAGAGTTTAAGACTCTCTGCACATTGCACTTGCCCAGAATCCCAACATACCACCTGCCACACCCAGCACTTTTTAACCTGTACCCTTCATTGGCCCGGCCCTGGTTTTATTGCGTAATAGTGTAATGTTTTGTTTTTGTTATTGCTTATGTTTTTAATTTGCTTTGCATTGTATTGTTATTGCCTGTTGTTGTTGTTGTTGAGTTGAGGCCTTGGCCTTTGTAAGCCGCATCGAGTCCTTCGGGAGATGCTAGCGGGGTACAAATAAAGTTTAATAATAATAATAATAATAATAATAATAATAATAATAACCTGAGCATCTTTTGGAAGAACCTGGGCATCCTCGGGAAGAACCTGGACATCCTTTGGAAGAATCTAAGCACCCTTTGGAAGAACCTGGCCATCCTATGGAAGAACCTGGCCATCCTTTGGAAGCAACCTTGAAGTTTCCCATTTGCACCCATCTTTGCAGCAATTCTACTCTTTATCACAGTCCCGTTCTGCCGATTTCTTTGAAAGGGAAGGCGGGTGCTAAGCGCAAATAGCTTTCCCTTGCTCTCTGGTTTATTTTCTGGGGGTGTCCCATTGGGAGAGAGCCGGAAAACCCCAGTGGGGCACTCCCTCGGAGAGGAGCACCCAACGGGGAATATCTGGCCTTTGCAGGGCTCCTAAATCCCTTTGCCAGAGACGAGGATGCCTTCCCTGACGCAGAGAGGATGCGAAGGGCCCTGGTCCTGGCAGATGGGAAAGCGCTCTCTTCTTCTCTCTCTGGGCCTCCGGGAAAGGAGTGGCGATGGGCCCCCACCAGACACAACACTGAGCAACGTGCGGCTCTCCGGATGACGTTGGGCTGCAACCCCTAGCATTTCTCATTATGGGATACGCTGGCCTTGCGGATGAGCCTAGGAGTCTATGGGAGCATTCCCTAACGTAATAGCTCATAATGCCAATATTCAGCATGACCCATGACTGCCCAGAAGGTTTGTTTCAATGCCTATAATACAGCACGGCTTGATTTAGAGGTGAAATGCCCACTGGCCTTTTCTGTCTCAACAGGAAGCCCAACTCAGGTAGGAAAGCTTCATTTACAAAGAACAGGTACAAGCCGCCACATCATCATCACCATCATCATCATCATCATCATTATTATCTTTATTTGTACCCCGCTAGCATCTCCCGAAGGACTCGATGCGGCTTACAAAGGCCAAGGCCTCAAACACAACATAACAATACACAACCTAAAGCAAATTAAAAACAGTTAAAGCAATATTAAACAACGAGCAATAAACAATACACCAGGACACAATAAAACTGGGCCGGGCCAGAGTAATGGGTACAGATTAAAAGTGCTGACGTGACAGGTGATATGTCAGGATTATAGGGTAAGTGCGATGTGCCAGCAATCTTAATTTCTAATAAAGTGCTTCTGGGACTTGTTGTTGGAGTTTTCCTATTCTGGGAAGGCACATCGGAACAGCCTGGTCTTCAAGTTCTTTCTAAAGACTGCCAATGTAGGGGCCTGTCTAAGATCTTTGGGGAGGGTGTTCCAGAGTCGGGGGGCCACCACAGAAAAGGCCCTGTCTCGCGTCCCCACCAAACGCGCCTGCGACAAAGGTGGGACCGTGAGCAGGGCCTCTCCGGATGACCGAAGTGAGCGCGTGGGTTCATAAACGGAGATGTGGTCACGCAGGTAGGCAGGTTCCAAACCGCTCAGGGCTTTGTAGGTGACCACCTGCACCTTACATTGGGCTCGGAAGATAAACGGCAGCCAGTGGAGCTCCTTGAACAGGAGGGTTGACATCTCTCTGTAAGGAGCACCAGTTAACATCCTGGCCGCTGCCCGTTGGACCAGTTGAAATTTCCGAGCCGTTTTCAAGGGCAGCCCCACGTAGAGCACATTACAGTAGTCCAATCTACAGGTGACCAAGGCATCAGTTCATTGTCAGATCAGGTCATTGTCAGATCTGGTGGGCTTTTGTGACATTACGATATTTGCAGATCGTACATTTGGAATACTAACACAATCATACACAACCTACAAATATCTACAGACCCACCAAGAAAATCCAACAAATGCTCCGTTCAGCAAAGGACAAGAGGGATCCTCTCACCTCTGCAGGAGTCTACCGTGTACCATGCCGCTGTGGACAAGAAGTCTGCATAGGGACCACCAAACACAGCAATGCCCAACACATGAATCAAGGAACAGGAAAGGCACTGCAGACTAACTCACCCAGAGAAGTCAGCTAAAGCTTGATGAACCAACCTGGACACAGGATATTATTTGAGGACACAGAAATGCTGGACCACTCTCACAACCACCATGTCAGGCTACACAGAGAAGCCATTGAAATCCACTAGAAGCACATAGACAATTTCAACCATGAAAATGAACAAAATTTGTCTAACACCAAAACCAAGACAGTAAATAATGAACACCACTCACTCAGAAGAATTCCAGACAGCAAACAACCAAGTGCTAGTTAACCTCCCAAACAGAGGGTGCCTCCAGGCAACAACAGCCAGGCTACCTCTATGCAGATACTCTCAAAGATTGACTTTGGAACTTCATGGCTACTCAATGCCAATGAAGCTTGCAAACTCCAACATTCACACTTGCTTCAAACAGACATGGGTTCTTTTTCCCACCCTGGACATTATCCCCCCCCCCCACACACACACACACACAAAGAGGGACCACCAAACGCAGCAATGCCCAAACACGAATCAGACTGCAGACTAACTCAACCAGAGAAGTCAGCCACAGCAGAGCACCTGAGGAACCAACCTGAATACAGCATATTATTGGAGAACATGAAAATGCTGGACCACTCGCACAACCACCATGTCAGGCTTCACAGAGAAGCCACTGAAATCCACAAGAAGCATGTAGGCCAGTGGTTCTCAACCTGTGGGTCCCCAGGTGTTTTGGCCTACAACTCCCAGAAATCCCAGCCATGTTTACCAGCTGTTAGGATTTCTGGGAGTTGAAGGCCAAAATCATCTGGGGACCCCAGGTTGAGAACCACTGACGTAGACCATGTCAACAGAAAGGAGGAAACCAAGAACATGAATATAATCTGGATACCTGTATTTAAAAAGAAACCTAGAATCAGAACACTAAATAAAGAGCAACTCTCAGAAAACAGAGCGCATTTCAGACAGGAAACAATCAAGGCCAGCTAATACCTCCCAACAAAGGATTCCCCCATACAGCAATCAGCCAGGCTTTGAAGCTGCAAGGCCATTCAATGCTAATCAAGGTGCACACCTGCCTGAAACAGACAAGAAGAGTTCTTTCTCCCACCCTGGGCATTCCACAGATATATAAACCCCACTAGCCTAGTTTCCACAGACTTCACAACCTTTGAGGATGCCTGCCACAGATGTAGGTGAAATGTCAGGTGAGAATGCTTCTGGAACATGGCCAGACAGCCCAGAAAACTCCCAGCAACCCAATGATTCCAGCCTTCGATAACACAATAACACACTGTATTTTCCAGTTTGTCGAAAACCCCATCCGTTATATTCTTGTTTTTTCTTTCATTGGTCAAGCAATTCCACATTTCCAGCTTTCACATAGCAAAGACATTGAGCTGCTAGCTTTCTCAAAACATTTCTCCTAACTTATCCCCGTTTGTTATCTGTGGGCAGCTTCCTGAATGCACTCCAATCCCCATTAGCGACATAAACACTCATTTGGTGGGCACAGCAATATGTTTAAAATACTCAGAAGGGCTTAGGAATAATAGAACACTTTCTACGAGGGTTGAATGAAAAGTGATGCCTCCACCTTCATTACTTGGGTTTGGATGGGAATATTTTAATAAATCAAATGCAGAAATAACCCTTAGCTCTTTAACGACCACTATTCACTTTTCCACATAATCACCAGACAATTGGATACATTTCTGCCAACGATGAACAAGTTTTCTGAAGCCGTCACGGAAGAAGTCGACCCTCTGTTTCTGCAACCAGCGTCTCACAGTTCTCTCATCCTGGGTACCCATCATGCACAGATCTTCCGATAGCCAAGCGAAGCAATAATGCGAGCCACACGTTCTTGTGAAATGCAGATTATGCTTGAAATTTCTCTCTGAGTGATACGACAATTGTCCTGAATGAACCTGTCAAACTTTTCCTTGTGAAACCGAGCGGTTGCTGTCACAGGACGCCCAACTCTTTGTTTGTCATGCAAGTTAGATGTTCCCACCACAACATCATTCAACTTACTTGCCCAATGATGCACAGTACTCACATCAACACAATCACCATCAATAGCTTGCATTCTCTGATTAATCTCCTTTGGGGTGACACCTTCTGCTCTGAAGAATTCAATGACTGCACGCTGCTTAAGTCGCATTGACCGACCGTCTGCGTAGCGTTCCGTACTTCACACTTTAACAACACAACCGTTCAATGCTAAGGCTTCCCGCCAAAATGGAACTGTAGAGGAGAGTCTACTGAACAAGCCAGTACCTGCCGCATACGTTGCTTAAGTCGCATTGACCGACCGTCTGCGCAGGGTTCCATACTTCGCACTTTAACAACACAACCATTCAATTCTAAGGCTCCTCACTAAAATGGAACTGTAGGGGAGGAGAGTCTACTGAACAAGCCAGTACCTGCCGCATATATTGCTTAAGTCGCATTGACCGACTGTCTGCGCAGGGTTCCATACTTCGCACTTTAACAACACAACCATTCAATCCTAGAGGGCTGAGAATGGCGGTTAATAAATGCTCCAAATAAATAAATAAATAAATGCTAAGGCTTCCCGCCAAAATAAATGCTAAGGCTTCCCGCCAAAATTCCTAACAGCCGGTAGGCTGTTAGGAATTGCGGGAGTTGAAGTCCAAAACACCTGGAGGGCCAGCCAAAGTTGGACCATGCCTGGACTAAATGTTTTATGTTGATAGTACTTCAGGAGGGATGCCAGAGCCAGGCTTCCTCGCTTTGCTGGGATCTGAAACACAGGCAAGCCATGCGCTGGCTCTGTTTACAAGCCCCAAGGCTCCCTTTCCCTTGGGGCTGGTGAAATCTTCAAATGCGGAAAAACACACAACTAGCGTGCAGGAGCCCACAAACACACCCATGGGGTCAGGGTCACGTTGCAACCCCCCTCCATGTAAAAATCCAGGGCTTCTCCAGCCCCACGGATGGACAGAGTGTTTTCCACAAGGCTACGGATTTCTCCGTGCTCCCCCCTCCCCAAATAAAGAGCTGTGGAAACAGGAAGCCAGGGGGGTAATTGGGGAGGAAGCTCTCAAAGCCAAGCCATTATGGGGCGGTGGGGAAAAGTGTGTGTGTGTGGGGGGGGGGGGGGGGGGGGGGGGAGACACATGCAGAAATGCAGCCAATCCTTTCAGAAGCAAACAAAATAAAAACACATTCTAATGGCAGGTTCAATACCGAGAGAAACCTGAGCCCCCATTTCCTCCTCCTAATCCTTCAGGAACCCACAGATGGAGGGATGGATGGGGGGGGGGGGGAAAGGGATGGGTGGATAGGGGGAAGGAGGTGGAAGCATGCCTCCTGTGCTCCCCAAAAAGCCTTCACCCCCACTGTCTTCGCTTCTGGCAAGAGGGAAAGGTTGGAGAAGGAGAGGCACCCACTCCTCGAGTTCAGGACACAGCCGCAGCAGTGGGGTTGGCCCTTTGAATCGTATGCTTGTTGATGTCACGATGCCAGGGCTCTGCCTTTACAGAGGCAGAGATGAACCAAACTCCCAGTTTGTGTTAAACAATTTAATTAAAACAGCACTTACTTTCTGGCTGTTTTAATAGTCCAAAACATAAAACATAAGGATAGTACTCAGTCACAGAATATAAAACAAAACTGACAGCAAACACTGTTGCAGGTTCAAGACAACACTGTAGTCCAGTGTTTCTCAACCTGGGGGTCGGGACCCCTGAGGGGGTCGCGAGGGGGTGTCAGAGGGGTCGCCAAAGACCTTCAGAAAACACAGTATTTTCTGATGGTCATGGGGATTCCATGTGGGAAGTTTGAGCCAATTCTATCATTGGTGGAGTTCAGAATGTTCTTTGATTGTAATGAACTATAAATCCCAGCAACTACAACTCCCAAAAGTCAAGGTCTATTTTCCCCAAGCTCCACCAGTGTTCACATTTGCGCATATTGAGTATTTGTGCCAAGTTTGGTCCAGATCCACCATTGCATGAGTCCACAGTGCTCTCTGGATATAGGTGAACTACAACTCCCAAACTCAAGGTCAATACCCACCAAACCCTTCCAGTGTTTTCCGTTGGTCATGGAAGTTCTGTGTGGCAAATTAGGTTCAAATCCATCGCTGGTGGAGTTCAGAATGCTCTTTGATTATAGGTGAACTATAAATCCCAGCAACTACAACTCCCAAATTACAAAATCAATCCTCCCCCAAGCCCACTAGCATTTACATGTGGGTGCATTGGGCATTTGTGCCCAGTTTGGTCCAGTGAATGAAAATACATCTTGCATATCTGATATTTACATTATGATTTATAGCAGTAGTTAAATGACTGTTATGAAGTAGCAACGAAAACAATATTATGGTTGGGGGTCACCACAACATGAGGGACTGTTTTAGGGGGTCACGGCATTAGGAAGATTGAGAACCACTGCTGTAGTCGAAAGGTCCAGTCCAGTGGTCAAAAGCCAAGAGTTCAATGAGCAAAATGCAGGGATCAAGAGTCTATACCAGGGGTAGGGAACCTTTGGCCCTCCAGCTGTGGTGGACTTCAACTCCCACAATTCCTTGAGGCTCGGCATTCGCCCCAAAGGCTTACCTTGGCCCAATGCCGAGCCTCAAGGAATTGTGGGAGTTGAAGTCCACCACAGCTGGAGGGCCAAAGGTTCCCTACCCCTGGTCTATACCGTAGTCCAAAGCCAGTCCAAAGCTTCAAGGTTCCAGGGTTCTAAGAGTGCAGGAGACAGGTCAGGATACCGCAAATCCACAAACCTGGGGGAAAACCAGCAGTATCTACCACCAAGATAAGACAAATACTTTTATCCTGAAGATCAGTTCCAAGGCTTATATCCAGAAACACCCAACTGCAACCTATCTCTTGAATTCCTCTACCCTTAACTGCTTTCACTCATGAACTCTTACTTACAGATTACTCAACCCTTTAGAACTAAGACTTACATTAACCCTTCCATCACCAACCACCATCAACTGCAGAACGTAATACATGAGAGCTGAGCACTGGGAACGGGGAGGAAAGCCCATGCCAGACACGGCTGGCCATTTCCCAGCCCAAATGCTCATGAACGGAAGACATTATTGATGGGTGAGTGGGCTTATTAATAAAAGACCCTCCTCATAAATGCACAGCAGAGTAACTTTTTAGCAGCAGATTGACCCAGTTTGTGCCTGAAATCCATGCCTTCCAACCTGAAGCATTGGATGCCTATGCAAAGAAGGTGACAGCCAAGGGTAGTGTTGGAAGAGCTAGTGAATGACCTTGAGTCACCTCCAGGCTGAGAAAGGCTTTATACAAATGTGGTAAATGAATAAATAAATGAAAACCTTGCTCCGTGTTGCACATACTGATTTTGAAAAAGTTAGGGCCACCTGGACATGGCTATGCTACCATACAGCATGGTGTTGTGGGCTTCTTTCACAAAGACAATGTCCTTCAGAGACGCAGGAGCATTTGTGAAGGATATGCCGAGCTTTTGGACAAATGTGCAGCATCGCAGAGGCTGGATGGCCATCTGTCAGGGGTGATTTGAATGCAATGTTCCTGCTTCTTGACAGGGGGTTGGACTGGATGGCCCATGAGGTCTCTTCCAACTCTTTGATTCTATGATTCTATGAGTGCAGTGCATGAATTGATCTGGTTATTCTGAAGGCCACTGCTACAGATCTGGACAGACCTTTCCTGGAAGTCCAAGCTGCTCTATAGGTTAGTTGTTGAAGCCACAAATGGGATTTGTGCAGCACGCAGCAGCCCCTCTGTTGAAGTGGGGCAGGAGTACCTGGATTCGGCAACTTGTCCCCAAACGCCGGGCTCAGGGGTGGGTTGGGTGGGCGGTGAGCGAATGAGCTGCCACCTCTGCCACATGATCCATCACAAGGTGCTTACGGCCTGAGTCACCGCTTCGCACCTGCGTGGCTGCCAAGAAACACATGTGGGCCCCTCTCTGGGGAGCAAAAAAGGGGGGGATGGCTTGGCAGCCCTTTCTTCCCCTGATTTAGCTGCTGTGGGGCTGTCCCCCTCCTCCTCCCCAGCCCCCAAGGGAAGGGGCCAGCACTCGCCAGGTGGGAGAGGCGCCTGCAGTCCTGGGCGGCTCAGAAAGCCAAGGAGATCCTCGGCAGCCGCGTTGATAAGAGGAGAGTGTCCAGACTGAGGGAAGTCATGGTCCTCCTCCGTTCTGCTGTGGAATAACCCTGAGTCCAGTGATGGGCAACACAATTCCAGAAGGATAGGGACAGTGTTGAGAAGAGACCACCAAAATGGCCCAACGGATGGAAATCATGAATCCCTCTCTTAAGGGTGGAGAAGGGAGCTGGGGAGGTTGAGAGAAGGGGACATGACAGGCTTCAAGATCTGGACAAACTTGGGGCCTCCAGGTGTTTTGGACTTCAAAACACTTCCAGCTGTTAGGAATTGTGGGAGTTGAAGTCCAAAACACCTGGAGACCCCAAGTTTGCTCATACCTGGCCTTTGGTGTTGTCTTCTAACTCCAGAGCCCAATGGAGCCTGCTTCTTTGGAGGCTGGGTGGTCATAGAATCATAGAATCAAAGAGTTGGAAGAGAGCTCCTGGGCCATCCAGTCCAACCCCATTCTGCCAAGAAGCAGGAATATTGCATTCAAATCACCCCTGACAGATGGCCATCCAGCCTCTGTTTAAAAGCTTCCAAAGAAGGAGCCTCCACCACACTCCGGGGCAGAGAGTTCCACTGCTGAACGGCTCAGAGAGAGTGCTTGGGTTGTATTTCCCTGCCTAGCAGGAGGAAAAAAGATATTGGGAGTCCTCATGGAGCTAGGGATGTGATGCTGCAGCAAAAAAGCCAATGGGATTTTGGCCTGCATCAATAGGTGTCTAGGTCCAGGGAAGTCATGCTCCCCATGCTCTGTTCTGCCTTAGTGAGACCACACCTGGAATATTGTGTCCAATTCTGGGCACCACAGTTGAAGGGAGATATTGACAAGCTGGAAGGTGTTCAGAGGAGGGCGACTAAAATGGAGAACAAGTCTTAGGAGGTGCGGCTGAAAGAGCTGGGCATGTTTAGCCTGAAGATGAGAAGGCTGAGAGGAGACATGATGAGGGCCATGTATAAATACGTGAGAGGAAACCACAGGGAGGAGGGTGCAAGCTTCCTTTCTGCTTCTCTGGAGACTAGGATGCAATGGAGCAATGGCTTCAAACTACAAGAAAGGAGATTCCATCTGAAAATTAGGAAGAACTTCCTGACTGTGAGAGCTGTTCAGCAGTGGAACTCTCTGCCCAGAGTGCGGTGGAGGTTCCTTCTTTGGAGGCTTTTGAACAGAGGCTGGATGGCCATCTGTCGGGTGGCCTTTGAAAGCAATTGTCCTGCTTCTTGGCAGAATGAGGTTGGGCTGGATGGTCCATGAGGTCTCTTCCAACTCTTTGATTCTATGATTCTATGGAGGGCAACTAAAATGATTAAGGGTCTGGAGAACTAGCCCTATGAGGAGTGGCTTGAAGAGGTGGACATGTTTAGCCTGAAGAAGAGAAGATTGAGAGGAGACATGATGAGGGCCATGGATAAGTATATGAGAGGAAGTCACAGGGAGGAGGGAGCAAGCTTCCTTTCTGCTTCACTGAAGACTAGAACACAATGGAGTCATGGCTTCAAACTAGGAGATTCCACCTGAACATGAGAAAGAACTTCCTGACTGTGAGAACTGTTCAGCAGTTGAACTCTCTGTCCAGAATGTGGTGGAGGTTCCTTCTTTGGAGGCTTTTAAGCAGAGGCTGGATGGTCATCTGTCGGGAGTGCTTTGAAGGTGATTTTTCCTGCTTCTTCGCAGAGGGTTGGACGGGATGGCCCACCAGGTCTCTTCCAACTCTAGGATTCTATGACTGTGAGAGCTGTTCAGCAGTGGAACTCTCTGCTCCAGAGAGTGGTGAAGGTTCCTTCTCTGGAGGATTTTAAGCAGTGGCTAGATGGCCATCTGTTGGGAGTGCTTTGAAGGTGATTTTTCCTGCTTCTTCACAGAAGGTTGGATGGGATGGCCCACCAGGTCTCTCCCAATTCTAGGATTCTATGACTGTGGGAGCTGTTCAGCAGTGGAACTCTCTGCCCTGGAGTGTGGTGGAGGCTCCTTCTGTGGAAGCTTTTAAACAGAGGCTGGATGGCTATCTGTCAGGGGTGCTTTGAATGCAATATACCTGCTACTTGGCAGAATGGGGTTGGACTGGATGGTCCATGAGGTCTCTTCCAACTCTAGGATTCTATGATTCTATCAGGAAGTTCTTCCTCATTTGAAGTCATTTCTCCATTGTGTCCTAGTCTCTGGAGCATCAGGACACAGGCTTGTCCTCTCCTTTATGGTAACCCCTTTCAGATATTTCACCATAGCTCTCGGGTCCCCCTTCTTCCTGACTGTAACAGAGACCTGTTCAACAGTGGAACTCTCTGCTCCGGAGAGTGGTGAAGGTTCCTTCTCTGGAGGCTTTTAAGCAAAGGCTGGATGGCCATTTGTCGGGGGAGCTTTGAACGCAATTGTCCTGCTTCTTGGCAGAATGAGGTTGGGCTGAATGGCCCACCAGGTCTCTTCCAACTCTAGGATTCTAAGTGGAGCCTCCTTCCTTGGAGGTTTTTAAGCAAAGGCTGGATGGCCATTTGTTGGGAGGGTTTGGATTGTGTCTTTCCACCTTGCAGAATAGGACTGGATTACCTTTGGTAGGCATGGGCCAACTTGGGTCCTCCTTCCAGGTGTTTCGGACTTCAACTCTCACAATTCCTAACAGCCGGTAGGCATGGGCCAACTTGGGTCCTCCTTCCAGGTGTTCTGGACTTCAACTCTCACAATTCCTAACAGCCGGTAGGCATGGGCCAACTTGGGTCCTCCTTCCAGGTGTTCTGGACTTCAACTCTCACAATTCCTAACAGCCGGTAGGCATGGGCCAACTTGGGTCCTCCTTCCAGGTGTTCTGGACTTCAACTCTCACAATTCCTAACAGCCGGTAGGCATGGGCCAACTTGGGTCCTCCTTCCAGGTGTTCTGGACTTCAACTCTCACAATTCCTAACAGCCGGTAGGCATGGGCCAACTTGGGTCCTCCTTCCAGGTGTTCTGGACTTCAACTCTCACAATTCCTAACAGCCGGTAGGCATGGGCCAACTTGGGTCCTCCTTCCAGGTGTTCTGGACTTCAACTCTCACAATTCCTAACAGCCGGTAGGCATGGGCCAACTTGGGTCCTCCTTCCAGGTGTTCTGGACTTCAACTCTCACAATTCCTAACAGCCGGTAGGCATGGGCCAACTTGGGTCCTCCTTCCAGGTGTTCTGGACTTCAACTCTCACAATTCCTAACAGCCGGTAGGCATGGGCCAACTTGGGTCCTCCTTCCAGGTGTTCTGGACTTCAACTCTCACAATTCCTAACAGCCGGTAGGCATGGGCCAACTTGGGTCCTCCTTCCAGGTGTTCTGGACTTCAACTCTCACAATTCCTAACAGCCGGTAGGCATGGGCCAACTTGGGTCCTCCTTCCAGGTGTTCTGGACTTCAACTCTCACAATTCCTAACAGCCGGTAGGCATGGGCCAACTTGGGTCCTCCTTCCAGGTGTTCTGGACTTCAACTCTCACAATTCCTAACAGCCGGTAGGCATGGGCCAACTTGGGTCCTCCTTCCAGGTGTTCTGGACTTCAACTCTCACAATTCCTAACAGCCGGTAGGCATGGGCCAACTTGGGTCCTCCTTCCAGGTGTTCTGGACTTCAACTCTCACAATTCCTAACAGCCGGTAGGCATGGGCCAACTTGGGTCCTCCTTCCAGGTGTTCTGGACTTCAACTCTCACAATTCCTAACAGCCGGTAGGCTGTTAGGAATTGTGGGAGTTGAAGTCCAAAACACCTGGAAGGAGGGCCCAAGTTGGCCCATGCCTAGCCTTTAGGGTATGTCCCAACTCATATCCCCTTCTTTGGAGGTTTGTAAACAAATGGTCACAAAGGGTGCTTGGGTTGTATTTCCCTGAATAGCAGGAGGTCAGACTGGATGGCCTTTGTGGTGTCCTTGAAGCCTAGGATGCTGTGATGCTAAGGCGGCTGCTGCTTCTGCTGCTGCTGCTTGCCTTCCGTCCGTCCGTCCCCCTCCCCTCGTTTCCCCCCTTCCCCTTCCCCGCAAAGTAGCTCCAGCTGTCAGCGGCCCAGATTGGAAGTGCAGGTACCGGGCCTGGCCCGCTGCCCGCCTCCCTTGTGTCTGTCTGGTGAAAGAGGAAGCCAGTCCACCTCTGGAATCCTTCACTCGCTCCTCGTTGCTACTCTCCGGGTCCCTGGGGGGGGATTTGGGGGGGCTGGGGGTCAGTCTCGCCCGCCCGCCCGCCCTCTCCCCTCGCCCCCCTCTCCGATTACAATGCAGGCAGTGTTCCCTCCAAATCCCCCTCCGCACGTTAATTCTGCTCTTCTGTCTCCGGCTACGAGGACCCGGCCGACCGCCTTCCTGTGCCTTCTGTCTTTCCATTACTCCTCCGCTATTTTTTATCTCCGCTCCAGTTGCAAAGGGACGGATAGGGAAGCGTGCGGGGAGGCCGGGGCCACGCGACAAGCCGAGCAGAAAGGGCAGCGAAAGGGATGAAATGGTCACTGTGGTCAGGCATGGGCAAACTTGGGCCCTCCTCCAGGTGTTTTGGACATCAACTCTTACCATTCCGAACAGCCGGTAGGCTGTTAGGAATGGTGGGAGTTGAAGTCCAAAACACCTGGAGGGGGGCCCAAGTTTGTGCTCATCTGCTTTGGTCCCTCTCGTTAGATTCACCGTCATCTTCTCCCAAAGACCTTCTCCCAAAGCCAGGAAGAAAGACCTGACATCGTGGAGGGCACACCTGCACCTCCCCAAGTTGGCCCGTGCCTGCTTTGGTCTCTGTCTTCTTCGATTCGCCACCATCTTCAAAGACCTTCTCCCAAAGGCAGGAAGAAAAACCTGACATCGTGGAGGGCACACCTGCACCTCCCCAAGTTGGCCCGTGCCTGCTTTGGTCCCTGTCTTCTCAGATTCGCCACCATCTTCAAAGACTTTCTCCCAAAGCCAGGAAGAAAAACCTGACATCGTGGAGGGCACACCTGCACCTCCTAACCTCTAAGACAAATCACAGGGTTGGAAGGGAGCCCCAAAGGTCATCCAGTCCTATCAGTTGTTTGGAATTGTGGGAGTTGAAGTCCAAAACACCTGGAGGACGGCCTAAGTTTGCCCATGCCTGCTTTGGTCCCTCTCGTTAGATTCGCCACCTTCAAAGACCTTTGCCCAGAGTCAGGAAGAAAAACCTGACATTGTGGAGGGCACACCTGCACCTCCTCATCCTCTAAGACAAATCACAGGGTTGGAAGGGGGCCCCAAAGGTCATCCAGTCCTACCAGTTGTTAGGAATGGTGGGAGTTGAAATCCAAAACACCTGGAGGATGGCCCAAGTTTGCCCATGCCTGCTTTAGTCCCTGTCTTCTTAGATTCACCACCATCTTCAAAGACCTTCTCCCAAAGCCAGGAAGAAAAGCCTGACATTGTGGAGGGCACACCTGCACCTCTTCATCCTCTAAGACAAATCACAGGGTTGGAAGGGAGCCCCAAAGGTCATCCAGTCCTACCAGCTGTTAGGAATTATGGAAGTAGAAGTCCAAAACACCTGGAGGAGGGCTCAAGTTTGCCCACGCCTGCTTTGGTCCCTCTCGTTAGATTAACCACCATCTTCAAAGACCTTCTCCCAAAGCCAGGAAGAAAAACCTGACATCGTGGAGGGAACACCTGCACCTCCTCATCCTCTAAGACAAATCACAGGGTTAGAAGGGGCCCCCAAAGGTCATCCGGTCCTACCAGCTGGTAGGAATTGTGGGAGTTGAAGTCCAAAACACCTGGAGGAGGGCCCAAGTTTGCCTGAGCCTGCTTTGGTCCCTGCCTTCTTAGATTCGCCACCACCTTCAAAGACCTTCTCCCAAAGCCAGGAAGAAAAACCTGACATCGTGGAGGGCACACCTGCACCTCCCCATCCTCTAAGACAAATCACAGGGTTGGAAGGGAGCCCCAAAGGTCATCCAGTCCTACCAGCTCTTAGGAATTATGGGAGTAGAAGTCCAAAACACCTGGAGGACAGCCCAAGTTTGCCCACGCCTGCTTTGGTCCCTGTCTTTTCAGATTCACCACCACCTTCAAAGATCTTCGCTAAAAGCTAGAAAGAAAACCCCAACATCGTGGAGGGCACACCTGCACCTCCCCATCCTTTGGAAGGGAGCCCCAAAGGCCATCCAGTCCAACTCCCTTCTGCCAGGCAGGAATACAGAATCAAATCACCCCAGACAGACAGTCTGCTTACTTAGGTGATCCTTCGTTGTTTGAGTAAGATTGTCCTCCAAGTTTGGTATCCTGGCAGTGGGTCCATAGGTGACTGTGGAGCCCTATTATTGATCCATGTTCTCCTGCAGTGAGGAAATTGTTTTCCAGGTGGAAGGCAGTCCTGTCAGGGTTGGCTTGATGCACCTTCCTCTTGGCACTTTTCTGTCTTTCCTCCTCCATTCGTTCCTCTTCAAATTCTACAGCACTGCTGGTCACAGCTGACCTCCAGCTAAAGCGCTCAAGGGCCAGGGCTTCCCAGTTCTTGGTGTCTATGCCACAGTCTGCATAAAAACCTCCAGAGAAGGAGACTGCCTGACTCTAAGAAAGCAGCAAGGTCCACCATGAAACAGCTCTTAGCATAAGGAAGTTCTTCCTAATGTTTTGGTGGAATCTCTTTACATGCCATTTGAATCCAATGTTTTGTGTCCTTGTTGCTAAAGCAGCAGAAAACAGGCTTGCCCCCTCCCCATTGGGACTTTCCAATATTTGAACATGGTCCTCATAGAATCATAGAATCCTAGAATCAAAGAGTTGGAAGAGACCTCATGGGCCATCCAGTCCAACCCCATTCTGCCAAGAAGCAGGAATATTGCATTCAAATCACCCCTGACAGATGGCCCTCCAGCCTCTGTTTCAAAGCTTCCAAAGAAGGAGCCTCCACCACACTCCGGGGCAGAGAGTTCCACTGCTGAACGGCTCTCACAGTCAGGAAGTTCTTCCTCATGTTCAGATGGAATCTCCTCTCTTGTAGTTTGAAGCTATTGTTCCACTGCGCCCTAGTCTCCAGGGAAGCAGAAAACAAGCTTGCTCCCTCCTCCCTGTGGCTTCCTTTCACATATTGATACATGGCTATCATATCCCCTCTCATGTCCCCTCTTAACTGTCTCTTCTGCAGGTTAAACCTTCCAAACTCCCTCAGCAGGTCCTTTGATCATTTCGTTTGGGACCTCTTCTTTCCACCTTTTTTTTTTGAAGATGGGGACATTTCCCTTCTCCTGTTCTCCAAGAATGTTCAGAGATGGTAGCTTGCCTGGGATTCCAAAGTGGCTTCTGCCAATTCTTTTAATGCCCTTAGATACACTGTATTTACTTGACTCTAACGCCCACCTTTTTGACCTAAATTACTTCCCCAGGTGTGCATTAGATTTGCGTAATACTTTTTTTTGGTTTCAGGGTTTTGAAAATTGAGGTGTGCATCAGATTCCATGGTGCATGAGGTAAATATGGGTAGTTCAGGGCCTTTTCCGTGGTGGCCCCCGACTCTGGAACACCCTCCCCAAAGACCTTAGACAGGCCCCTACATTGGTTGCCTTCAGAAAGAACTTGAAGACCTGGCTTTTCCGATGCGCCTTCCCAGATTAGGAAATCTCCACCACCAAGTCCCATAAGCACTTTATCAGAACCAATGATTGCTGCACATCGCACATCGCACTTGCCCTGGAAGCCCTATATACACCTCCTGTCACATCAGCACTTTTAATCTTGTACCCATTGCTCTGGCCCGGCCCAGTTTTATTGTGTTTACTGTATTGTGCCTGTTGTTTATTTTGCTTTATTCTGTTTTTAATTGTTTGATTTGCTTAGATTGTATTGTGTTGTGTGTTGAGGCCTCGGCCTGTGTAAGCCGCATCGAATCCTTCGGGAGATGCTAGCGGGGTACAAATAAAGTTTAATAATAATAATAATAATAATAATAATAATAATAATAATAATAGTTCACCCAGCACTGGAGACTTGGATGCATTCAGACTCTTTGCCTGTTTGGTGCTGCATTTCCCTTACTGCAGCCTCTTCTTCATTACCCCCAAATTGAGCTCTTTGGTGGCTGGAACTATTGAGTTCCCTTCCCTGGGCTGGGGGGGGGGGGGGGGGGGGTGTCACACTACTCTTTGGAATGACAGCTTCAGGTCAGGCTCTTTGACGCTCTCCTGTCTCCACAGACCTCCCAAATGCTCTGACTGCCCTTCTGGCATTTGGAAGCACACAGCCTTATGGATTCCCCCTGAAACAGTCCAGAGCCCTCTCATCCAGGAGTGTGAATCCAGAGGCATTTTCAGGATTAGGAGACAGGAGGCGCAGACAGAACTCGCTGGCAGATCAAAAACACGATTTCTTAAATCCACTGAACGATCAAACCAGGAGTGGGAATTGGGTGGCTGTCCAGATGTCTGAGAGTGCCTTGGACCGCGAGAAGATCCAACCAGTCCATACTTCAAGAAATAAAGCCTGACTGCTCATAGGAGGGAAGAATAGTAGAGGCCAAGATGAAGTCCTTTGGCCACATCATGAGAAGAAAGGAAAGCTTGGAGAAGAGAATGATGCTGGGAAAAAGGGAAGGAAAAAGGAAGAGGGGCCAGCCAAAGGCAAGCTTGTTTTCTGCTTCCTTGGAGACTAGGACGCGAAACAATGGCTTCAAACTACAAGAGAGGAGATTCCATCTGAACATGAGGAAGAACTTCCTGACTGTGAGAGCCGTTCAGCAGTGGAACTCTCTGCCCCGGAGGGAGTGTGGTGGAGGCTCCTTCTTTGGAAGCTTTTAAACAGAGGCTGGATGGCCATCTGTCAGGGGTGCTTTGAATGCAATATTCCTGCTTCTTGGCAGAATGGGGTTGGACTGGATGGCCCATGAGGCCTGTTCTATGATTCTATAAGATGGATGGATGGTATCTTTGAAGTGATTGGATTGACCTTGAAGGAGCTGGGGGTGGTGACGGCCGACAGGAAGCTTTAGCGTGGACTGTTCCATGAAGTCACGAAGAGTCGGAAACGACTGAACGAATGAACAACAACAACCAGATGTTAGGATGTGACGTCCATTGGTCCTGGCTGTTTTAATAGACCAAAATATAAAACATAAAGATAGCACTCAGCCACAGAACAAACAAAAACTGATAGCAAAAGCTACACCGTAGTCAAAAGGGTCTAGTCCAGTGGTCAAACACTGAGAGTTCAATAAACAAAGTCCAGGGATCAAGAGTCTATACTGTAGTCAAAAGCCAGTCCAAAGGGTTCCAGGGCTCCACTTTTATAGGAGACAGGTCAGGATATGAAAATCCAACAGACCTGGGGGAAAACCAGCAGCATCCACCACCAAAATATGATAAATACTTTTCTCCCGAAGACCAGTCGCAAGGCTAGCTCCTTATATCCAGAAACACCCAGCTGCAACCCATCTCTTCCATACCTTTACCCTTAACTGCTTTCACCCATGAACTCTTACTTACAGATTACCCAACCCTTTAGAACTAAGTCTCACATTAACCCTTCCATCACCAACTGCTAAGCCTACCACCACCACCAATGACAGAACATAATACATGACACTGGGGGTATTTGCAATATTAAAGCAATTGTCCTGCTTCTTGGTAGAATGGGGTTGCACTGGATGTCCCACGAGGTCTCTTCCAACTCTAGGATCCTATAATGCTGCTCTTAGAGCAGCCAACTTTTTTGTGCCAAGCCTCGGGATCCTCTCATCTCAAGATGACATTTTACACTTCTGCCTCCCAAATTCCTTGCTCTCTGGCCTCAGATGAGGCTCCCTTGCATAGGTGAGCAAACCCAGCCTCCCTTCAATGCAAACACCTCCAAAGTGACTCCCAAAGGGGTACCTGGCATGGCATAGGTATTGCCAGAGGGAGAAAGGCTAGAACAGGCACGGGCAAACGTTGGCCCCGTTACACAGCGCATGTTTTAACCCAACGTCCCAGTGCCCAAAACTGAAATGCAAAATGATCTCAGACCAAAGCCAAAGTGAACACAAAATCTTTACTCTCTTTACTTTGCAGAGATGAAACAAAACTGGCATTCTTGCATATGAAAATCAGCAGTGCAACTTATTTACACAGTCTTTGTTAGAAGCATAAAGTATTTATTTATTTATTTACTTATTTTGTATACCGCAAATATCAGCCTAAAAAGGCGACTCGAAGCGGTTTACAATAAAATGTGCAACACTGAACAATCTATATAACAAACGTACACAAACAATACACATAAAAATCATCACGCCTCATTAGAATCAGATCTCGATCTCACAGTCGTATTACCATTCCTTGTTCAATGTGCCGTCATTCCCGAGTCAGTTGTTAATTGCATATTTATCCGAACGCCTGTTCGAAGAGCCACTTCTTAAACGCCAATAGCGAAGGGGCCTGCCTGATGTCCGCTGGTAGGGCATTCCATAGCCGGGGGGCCACCACTGAGAAGGCCCTGTCCCTCGTTCCTGCCAGCCGCACCTGTGACGCTGGCGGGACCGAGAGCAGGGCCTCTCCAGACGATCTTAACAACCTCGCCGGTTCATAGGTGGAGATGCGTTCGGAGAGGTAAGTGGGGCCGGAACCGTGTAGGGCTTTATAGGCTAAAGCCAGCACCTTGAATTGTGCCCGGAAGCAAATTGGCAGCCAGTGGAGCTGGCTCAACAGAGGAGTGGTGTGCTCCCTGAGTGCCGCTCCCGCTAGCAACCTGGCTGCCGAACGCTGGACCATAAAGTAAAACATCTTCACAGCAAATGAGAAATAAACCTGAAGTAAAAAAACGATTTCACCATCAGCATCTCCTGCTGAAACTCCACGCTGGTGAAACAGAACTCCAGCAGCAGCCCACCAGAAGTCCAGCACCCACCACAATGTATTCAAAAAACTCAAACAGTTATAGCCCCTTGGGTGTGGTACAAGACTGCTAGTTGACCTACTTATCCAGCTGAACAAGATAATTACATACAATAAGGTTTTTCTTCACACACATACTTGGTCCTGCAAGAGTAACAGGCCCTGCAGGTGTTATGAACTTCAACTCCCACAATTCCTGGCTTTCCCCCCTCAGCCAGGTGTGCCTGCATCCAGGAGCCACACAAACCCTGCCTTTCTCTCTGGCAACAGACTCTCCAGGCTCCATGCACAGCGTTCCTGGGGTAACGTTGAGTCCTGTGCAGCAGGTGGGGTGGGATTGGGAAGCCAAGATGGCAGCGAGCCCTTCCTCTGCATCCCCCCATAAAGGAACCACCCAGGCGCGGCTTCTGTGCAACGCAGGCTCGGCTTATTAAAGGGCGATTGGAGAGCCTCCAGCCGCAAGCCAGCCAATCTTCCCAGCTGAAGCCCCCTCCCCAACTTTCTGGAGTAGAAACGGCTTGGTCTTGGGGCTGAGGGACTGTGGCAGTGCTAGGGCTCGTTGTCATTCCCTCTTATTAGTCCCCAAATATAAAAGAATCCCACACCTTGTGTGACTGTGGAGCAGAACAGACAACTTCGCATCTGTATGCTTGTCCACTGTGCCGTGCCCTGCCTCATGTACAGAGGAAGATGTTCAATGTATTGTCGAGGGCTTTCATGGCCGGAATCACAGGGTTGTTGTAGGTTTTTTTGGGTTATATGGCCATGTCCCACACGTCACAAGTTTGGCTGGTGGGAAGGAGAGAGGGGGCCTTCTCTGTGACCACCGCCTGAGCTCTGTGAGTGCAGCATTTTTCCGAATGAAGCAGAGAGTGTTTGAGGACCAGGACATCCGTAGGCTTGTTGATAAAGCCATTGTCCTCCCAACTCTGCTATATGCCTGCGAAATGTGGACTGTCTACAGACGTCAACATTGAGACTGAAATACAACACCGCCTGAGCTCCGCGAGTGCAGCATTCTTCCAAATGAAGCAGAGAGAGTTTGAGGACCGGGACATCCGTAGGGATAGCAAGGGGCTTGTTTATAAAGCCATTGTCCTCCCAACCCTGCTATACACCTGTGAAACATGGACTGTCTACAGACGTCACATGCAACTCCTGGAACGATTCCATCAGCACTGCCTCCAGAAAATCCTGCAAATCTCTTGGGAAGACAGGCGGATAAACGTCAGCGTGCTGGAAAAAGCAAAGACCACCAGCACTGAAGCGATGGTCCTCCGCCATCAACTCCGCTGGACCGGCCACGTTGTCTGGATGCCCGACCACCCTCTCCCAAAGCAACTCAAGAATGAAAAACGGAATACTGGTGGGCAGGAAAAGAGATTTAAAGATGGGCTCAAAGCCAACCTTATAAACTCTGGCATAGACACTGAGAACTGGGGAAGCCCTGGCCCTTGAGCACTCCAGCTGGAGGTCAGCTGTGACCAGCAGTGCTGTAGAATTTGAAGAGGCACGAATGGATGGCGAAAGAGAGAAACATGCCAAGAGGAAGGCACATCAAACCAACCCCGACCGGGACCACCTTTCGTCTAGAAACCAATGCCCTCACTGTGGGAGAAGAAGCAGATCAAGAATAGGGCTCCACAATCACCTACGAACCCACCAGAACATTGATCCTGGAAGATTATCCTACTCGGCCAGGGATCACCTACGTAGGTAAGTCTCTGTGATCGCTCCTCGTCTCTGGAACTCCCTCCCTAAAGAAGTAAAAATGGCCCCTATCCTCCTGTCCTTTAAGGCACTTCTAAAAATGCACTTATGCACTTTAGCACTTTTGGGTTGGATGCCTTTGTCCTTCTCCAAACGCCTTCCTCGGCTGAAGTTTGCTGCATGCCATGAATCATAGAATCAAAGAGTTGGAAGAGACCTCATCGGCCATCCAGTCCAACCCCCTGCCAAGAAGCAGGAATATTGCATTTAAATCACCCCTGACAGATGGTCATCCAGCCTCTGTTTATGAGTCGGAACAGGTGAGATTGCAGACAACGCAAGGGCTGTTGAGCTATGGAGAGCGGCAGGCAGGCACCTTGCAAGGGAGCTGGCTTTGACTCAGGGAGGCCGCCAAGGCTTCCTTCCATGTCAATATCCCCGTGGCTTACGTAAGCCCAGCTCTACAGGAAAGGCAGACTGAAGGAGTGGAGGGAGCTGCCAAGACTCCGAGGCAGAGTCGATTCGGCAGCAACAGGGACCCATTCAAGGCAACGCTGGAGGCCTCCTCTGCGATCCGAGAACGGGGGAAGAAAGACGGCAAACCACAGAGCGGAACTGCGCACTTTTTATGTTGTGTCTCTTCCTCAGAGAACCAGGGAGAGTTCGTTTTCCTGAAACTTGCACCTTTCCTGCCTGGGACATCTCTCTATGAGGTGCAATGTTTTCACAAAGACTATGCTCCTTGCAGACAACGGCATTGTCTGTATCCTCCAACAATTCTTCTTCTGTACATGAGGCAGGGCACAGTGGACAAGCATACAGATGTGGAGTTGTCTGTTCTGCTCCACAGTCACACAAGGTGTGGGATTCTTTTAGGTCATGCCATTTTGCCAGGTTGTCTTTTGATCTGCCCACTCCACTTCAGAGTCTGTTCAGGGACTTCCAAGTTGCCCAGTCTTGGTTTGCCCCTGGATGAAGACCCTCTCTCATGGGGGGCCATCCAGTTGGTATTTTCTGGTTAAGCTGCCCAGAGGGACCTTGCTGTTGCTGGGGGTATGCCAAGAGAAGTGGTAGTTCTCATAAAGCTTTTCCTTGATTTGAGTCTACTGGGAGGAGGCTGGTAGCCATGTAGTGGGGGGCTTTCACAGGGTTCAGCTTTATTTCTCTCACATTTAGCAGCAACTTTCCATCACACATCAGGGGGGGGGGCAATGCCAGCTAGCTTGTAGAGTTTATCAACAGGTGTAGGTTTAAGACATCCTGTGATTATTCTGCATGTTTCATTCAATGAGAGTTTATCAAGAGGTGTAGGTTTAAAACATCCTGTGATTATTCTGCATGTTTCATTCAATGAGAGTTTATCAAGAGGTGTAGGTTTAAGACATCCTATGATTATTCTGCATGTTTCATTCAATGAGAGTTTATCAAGAGGTGTAGGTTTAAGACATCCTATGATTATTCTGCATGTTTCATTCAATGAGAGTTTATCAAGAGGTGTAGGTTTAAGACATCCTGTGATTATTCTGCATGTTTCATTCAATGAGAGTTTATCAAGAGGTGTACGTTTAAGACTGGACACAGCCTGGAGACAGCATATTATTTGAGAACACAGAAATGCTGGACCACACCAACAACCACCATGTCAGACTACACAGAGAAGCCATTGAAATCCACAAGCATGTGGACAATTTCAACAGAAAGGAAGAGACCATGAAAATGAACAAAATCTGGCTACCAGTATTAAAAAACTCTAAAATAAAACAACAAAACAGCAAAGAGGAAACAACCAGGCACAGATTAACACCTCCCAGCAACAGATTTTCCCAGACTTAGGCAGGCCTTCAAATGCTAATGAAGGTGATCAGCTAAACATTCACACCTAACTGCAGCAGGGAAGAGCTCCTTGCCCCACCCCAGCCATTCCACAGATATATAAACCCATTTTTACTACTTCCAACAGACCTCACTACCTCTGAGGATGCTTGCCATAGATGCAGGCGAAACGTCAGGAGAAATGCCTCTAGAACATGGCTCTATAGCCCGAAAAAACCCACAAGAACCTAGTGATTCCAGCCATGAAAGCCTTCGACAATACATCCTGTGATTATTCTGCATGTTTCATTCAGTGCTATGTTTACCTGTTTTCAATGGCCAGACCTATGCCAAACAGGGCAGGCATACTCGACAGTTAATTCAGACAAGGCCAGGGCTGATGTTCTTACTAATTTTGGGTCTGCACCCCATGTACTGCCAATAAGTTTCCGAAGGATGTCATTGCGTGCAACTACTTTGTGCTTGGTGTTCAAGCAGTGTTTCCTATATGCTAGTGTTCAATCTAAGGTGACACTGAGATAGTTAGGCTGGAAACAATGTTCAAGCTCTTGACCTTCCCAGGTGACTTTCAATTTTCTGTTGGCTTCACGGTTGCGTAGGTGGAAAGCACACACTTGTGTCTTGGCAGGGACAGGCTTCAGGTGGTTATCTTTGTTGTAGCAAGAAAGATCTTTCAAGGCATTAATAAGTTGGATTTCAACTGTTTCAAAGTCTTTTGCTTGTGTTGTTGGGGGGGGGGGGCAATGCCAGCTAGCCTGTGGAGTTTATCAACAGGTGTAGGTTTAAGACATCCTGTGATTATTCTGCATGTTTCATTCAATGCTATGTTCACTTGCTTTGCATGGGCAGACCTAATCCAAACAGGACAGGCATACTCGACAGTTAAGTCAGACACGGCCAGGGCTGATGTTCTTACTAATTTTGGGTCTGCACCCCATGTGTTGCCAGTAAGTTTCCACAGGATGTTATTGCATGCAGCAACTTTCTCAACAAAGGATTCTTCTCAACAGGACGGAGGTTTGAATTTGGCAGGGCACGGATGAGCTCCTTCTGTCAACTCCAGCTCCCCATTTGGGGACATGAGAGAAGCCTCCCACAAAGATGATAAACATCAAAACATGAAGGCATCCCCTGATCAATGTCCTTGCAAACAGCCAATTCTCTGACACCAGAAGCAACTTGGCTCCGGGAGACCAAGTCACTCTGGACACGAAGAAAAGCACACATTATAATCTAGTCATGGAGGAATCATCCCCACAAAACAAAAGAGGGTGAAGGGAGCTCTTTTTGGTTTTTGGGTCCACCTGGAGAGCCTTTTCCCTCCATTGCACCTGCTGGCAGCCCTCAAATCTTAATAACAGAGGGCAGATGGAAGGAAGGTCTGCTGCCATTTGCTTGCTTGCGTGGGTGAGCGTGGAGGGAAGTGGGCCAGACAAGTCCTTGCCCCTTCCAAGTCTGCTTCGGTTCCTCCTTCCCTTACATAATACCCTGCAGATCCGATGAGCTCTGCCTTCTTGTTTTCCAATCAATTCTCCCGTTTCCTCCCAAGGTGATATTTTGATCTGTATTAAAGGCCTTTGTGATGAGATTTGCGGGGAAGAAGTCGTAACCCAGCTCTGAGGGGTCTGTTTCCAACCTCATCCCACAAGGGCTACTAGTAGAGAATCTCTTTCAGTTCAGCTAGTCCTCAGCATTGTCCTTCCTCAGCATTTTGCTTCCGTGGAACCCTCATGCCTCATCTCAAGTACCAACAGACCCAGGCCCAGAAAAACCTGGAGGAGGGCCAATGTGGTCCCAATCTTCAAGAACGGAAAAAGGATGACCCAAACAATGACAAATGTCCAGTCAGCTTCACGTCGATACCAGGCAAGATTCTGGAAAAGATTGTCAAGGAAGTGGTCTGCAAACACTTAGAAACAAATGCGTTTATCGCGAAGAGTCAACATGGATTTATCAAAAACAAGTCATGCCAGACTAATCTGATCTCTTTTTTTGATAGAGTTACAAACTGGGTAGATGTGGGGAATGATGCCGTGGATGGAGCGTGTCTGGTCCCCCATGACCTTCTGGCAAGGAAACTAGTCCAATGTGGGCTAGGCAAAACTATGGTGAGGTGGATCTGTCACTGGTTAAATGGACGAACCCAGAGGGTGATTCTCCCCAAGGCTTCCTCCTCTTCATCCTGGAAAGAAGTGACGAGCGGAGGGCCACCAGCAGGGTTCCATCCTGGGCCCGGTCCTGATCAGGATCTTTATTAATGACTTAGATGAAGGGCTAGAAGGCAGGATCATCAAGTTTGCAGATGACACCAAATGAGGAGGGAGAGCCAAGACTCCAGAGGACAGGAGCAGGATTCAAAACGATCTTGACAGATTAGAGAGATGAATGGCCAAAACTAACAAAATGAAGTTCAACAGGGACAAATGCAAGAGACTCCACTTTGGCAGAAAAAACGAAATGCAAAGATACAGAATGGGGGACGATGAGGCCTGGCTCGAGAGCAGGACGTGTGAAAAAGATCTTGGGAGTTCTCGTGGACAGCAAGTTAAACGTGAGCCAGGAATATAATGTGGTGGCAAAAAAAGCCAATGGGATTTTGGCCTGCATCAATAGGAGCATAGTGTCCAGATCTAGGGAAGTCATGCTCCCCATGCTCTATTCCGCTTTGGTTAGATCACACCTGGAATATTCTGTCCAATTCTGGGCACCTCAATTCAAGAGAGATATTGACTCTAAGCTGGAATGTGTCCAGAGGAGGGCGACTCAAATGATCAAGGGTCTGGAGAACAAGCCCTATGAGGAGCGGCTTAAAGAGCTGGGCATGTTTAGCCTGAAGAAGAGAAGGCTGAAAGGAGACATGATAGCCAGGTATAAATATGTGAGGGGAAGTAATAGGGAGGAGGGAGCAAGCTTGTTTTCTGCTTCCCTGGAGACTAGGATGCAAGGGAACATTGGCTTCAAACGACAAGAAAGGAGATTCCATCTCAACATGAGGAAGAACTTCCTGACTGTGAGAGCCGTTCAGCAGTGGAACTCTCTGCCTCGGAGTGTGGTGGAGGCTCCTTTTTTGGAAGCTTTTAAACAGAGGCTGGATGGCCATCTGTCAGGGGTGCTTTAAATGCAATATTCCTGCTTCTTGGCAAAATGGGGTTGGACTGGATGGCCCAGGAGGTTTCTTCCAACTCTATGATTCTATGATTCTATGAACCCCATTATCATAATTATTAACATCAGACACAGTCATAGACAGAACTGTTGGAGTTCTTCGCAAAGCTCCAGAAGTCACACTCTCTCAGCCTTGGGTGAAGAATCCTTGCAAGAAAGCCAATGTGGAACAGTGGTTTGAGTGCTGGGCTGGGGCTCTAGGAAACCAAGACCTGAAACATTCCTTAATCATATAAGCCTGCCTGCCTGATCCTGGACAGGTCCTACCTCTCAGCCTTGGAGAGAAGCAACTGCAAACCTCTTCTGAAGAAATATTGCTAGCCAAAATCCTTATGAAGAGGTGATTGAAAATTGTCATTAAGGCAAGGAAAACAACAATTTAATCTTATGCTCAGGCTTAGAGAACATCATTCTTCACCTCCTAAAATGAGATTCCTGCCTCTTGGTGCCTTCAGAAATGTGCCGTCACACTCAGACGCCTTAAAAATAAGACTGCGGTGTGCTGCTCTCTTTGTCTGGGCGGACCGCTGGGATCTTTCTTTAAAAGCTCAAACTTTCTGAGTAACTGAGTCCACTTCAAGTATAGAACAGCAAACGGAACATTTATTTCCAAAGTCTTTGTAGACTTGGCACAGCTTACACTGTTCTACAAATTTTCAGTTTTTCTCAGTTGCGGAAATGAAATGTACCATTTCTTAATAAATTTAACATGCTGAATTCAAATATAATAATTAAATGTGTTAATTGGCTCTGGTTTTTATGCAACAGCTATTTCAATTTTAGGTTCTTGTGGGTTTTTTCGGGCTATAGAGCCATGTTCTAGAGGCATTTCTCCTGACGTTTCGCCTGCATCTATGGCAAGCATCCTCAGATGTAGTGAGGTCTGTTGGAATTAGGACAATGGGTTTATATATCTGTGGAATGGCTGGGGTGGGGCAAAGAGCTCTTCCCTGCTGCAGTTAGGTGTGAATGTTAGCTGATCACCTTCATTAGCATTTGAAGGCCTGCCTAAACCTGGGAAATCTGTTGCTGGGAGGTGTTAATCTGTGCCTGGTTTTTTCCTCTCTGTTGTTTAGCTGTTATAATTTTAGAGTTTTTTAATACTGGTAGCCAGATTTTGTTCATTTTCATGGTTTCTTCCTTTCTGTTGAAATTGTCCACATGCTTGTGGATTTCAATGGCTTCTCTGTGTAGCCTGACATGGTGGGTGTTAGAGTGGTCCAGCACTTCTGTGTTCTCAAATAATATGCTGTTGTCCAGGTTGGTTCATCAGGTGCTCTGCTATGGCTGACTTCTCTGGTTGAAGTAGTCTGCAGTGCCTTTCATGTTCCTTGATTCGTGTTGGGCGCTGCGTTTGGTGGTCCCTATGTAGACTTGTCCACAGCTGCATGGTATACGGTAGACTCCTGCAGAGGTGAGAGGATCCCTCTTGTCCTTTGCTGAACGTAGCATTTGTTGGATTTTCTTGGTGGGTTTGTAGATTGCTTGTATGTTGTGTTTCCTCATCAGCTTCCCTATGCGGTCAGTGGTTCCTTTGATGTATGGCAGGAACACTTTTCCTCTGGGTGGATCTTCATCTTTACTCTCGTGGCTTGTTCTTGGTCTTGCAGCTCTTCTGATGTCTGAGGTGGAATCTCCATTTCCTCCACAATAGGTAATTCGTTAATATTATGATAATGCGCCTAACCTTACTGCATGTATATAAACCGTGAATATTTACTAAATTTTAGTCAAATTATATTGCCAATAGTTTATACATGAGAAATATTGATTCAATTAGTCTATTGTTTATGTTTGTGCAGCAAGAAACTATATTAGTAGGCCTAATGCAGTTGAAAAGTCTGAAAGTTTAAATGTCGCTTTAATCGTGACTTTAGTTTATATCCTGTTTGCTTCTCTTGACTTTTCTTTTGTATTCAAGGAAAGGATTCCCTCTTGCAATGCTCCAGCAGGAGTCTGACAGCATTGACGGAGTCCATTGGCCTTGATCTCTTTTTTCCATAGTGCTTTATTGACACACGTGCGAGGCATCACTACAGTAAAAAGAACAATGTAAAACGATGTTTAACGATACTGTCTCAGTCTTCAACTGACTGACCCTCGCCGTTCAAAAGTCTGGCCTTATAGAGGGCTTTCTGGCTTTTGCACACGGCACTAATACTGCGTCATCAAACTTTCTAGAATATTCTAGAATCTTCCATAGTGTAAGTCGCAACATGCATTTTTTCAACCACGTGATTGCTTATATCATAAAAACCAGAGCCAATATACATTTTTAAATGTCATTTTCGTTTTCAGCACCCCAAAATCATAAAAGAACAACTATTTTCAGGCCCGCAACTTTTTCTCCGTTGAACAGTGTTATTAAAGTTACAAACAGACAATTGGTAAAGCATAGAGATGAGCTTTCGTGCATTCAACTATTGAGGTAACCTTTCTCCAAAAGGTAAAAATAAGGAATTCTGGAGTCCCTTTATCCTAATCCTGAGCTCCTATGGCTAGAAAAAAGCAGGTTTTTCCCCTATCTACAGCTCAGAGTTAGATTGGAGGCAAACGCTCAATACTTTTTCAATAGCTTCTCTATTAATCTAGCTGTCTATATAACTCTCAATGTTACTCAATATCTATGTTGTTGTTCATTCGTTCAGTCGTCTCCGACTCTTCGTGACCTCATGGACCAGCCCACGCCAGAGCTCCCTGTCGGCCGTCACCACCCCCAGCTCCTTCAAGGTCAACTCAATATCTATATGTCTCAATAAATCTTTCTATCTATAACTCCATTTATCTTTCTATCTATAACTCAATTTAGTACTTGCAATCGTTTTCTCAGAGCTCTGGCCACCAGCACATCTGAATTTCCTCTTTCCAACCAAAAGGGCAGGGGAGATTCTAAAATGGAGATCTTTCCCTGGGAGAAGGGGCGGGCTCTAAACTCAAAGAGCTGCTCTCTAAGCCAATAACTGCAAAGAGGCCTGCAGGAAGGCTTTCTAGCCTCTGAAACTGTTAACTTTCAGAGCTCTTGCAAAGCTGCAGCAGCCCTGGGAGAAATGCAAGGGGAAGCAGCTTCAAGCAGCTGAAAGGGAAGGCAAACCAGGCTCCTGGGAGATGGAACAAGAAACATTCCTCCATCATTACCATGTCTCTGGCTTAGTATCTCCTCACGTTAGAGGTGCAGTAGCATTCGTTTCCTTTGTTAAGCCTGGATTTTCACCCAGGAAACCTACCAATCCTACTCTTCCGATCCATGTCTAGACTTCATGTGGATTCCCGCTCCCCACGGCAGTTTTGGCCTGATAAAACTAGATCTGACACCTCCTAATTCCATCATCCCTTGGCCGGCATCTCCCCAACGTGACTGAGCTCACATCTGATTCTGCGTTGCCTCTTGAGCAAAAGGGGAACAAAAAAAGAGCCCAAAATGCGTGTCAATCGGCTTCCTTCAGTCAAAGTTGAGACTATTTGGTGAGTAGCAAATTCCACACATAAGACCTAACTGCTTTTCCCCAGGAATCTTTGTGGACCTCATAGAAATGCTTTCCAGCAGAAGAAGAAAAAAACATCCATGGTGTGTGTAAATCAAAACCAAAGTGGCAGCCACAGAACACAGCAGGAGGAGGAAGATGATGACATGAGCCTTTGGAAAGCAGAGGGGCCTTCCCCAGCAAAGAAAGGGAGGGAGGGGGTGGATCTGGTGCTTTACAATGCAAAAAGCAGCTCCACAGACTAGATTTCTGTGCCTGGCTTTTGCTGGCAAACCCAACATTCGATCCCGGCGCAAGACCAACTTTAGGACGGAATTATAGCTGGTACAGCACCTCCCTTTTTAAAGCAAATTTGTAATGAATGGATAGATGCCTGATGTTGGATTCATGGAATTAAAGACTTGGAAGAGTACACAAAGGCCATCAAATCCAACCCCCTGCCATGCAGGAACACATAACTTATCCAAACCCCTTTAAGTTCAATGTAAACTGAAATCATCCGAACCAGAGCACAAATTAGCATGATAAATACTTGTATTTATTTATTATTTACCCAATGTTTATCCTGCCTTTCTCAACCCCAATGGGGACTCAAGGCAGCTTTGCATATCAACAGTATTCAAATTGTACGAGGCAGTATGCAAACTTTCCAAGGTCACAGTATCCTGTGGCAATATGGCAGGATGGTCATACTGTAAGTAAGAAGAATACACATTTTGGACTGTCCCTGCTCTTTGTATTCATTCACTTACTGGCAGGTGGGTGAAAAGGATGTCAGAAATATTAAAAATTAACTGGGTACTTTTAATTACAAAAGTGCGAGTCAAGCACTGAAAGAGTTAGTAGGCCAAAGCCTGTTAGAATCAGTGGGCCAAAGCTAGTGTCATCCTGAGGAGTGAGAGGTAAACCTCGGTGTGAGAGAAGCCTTGTGTGAGAAAACTCTAGTGTGAAGGCTGCTGTGTGTAAAGCCACTGTACGTACAAAAATGTGAGTCAAGCACTGAAAGAGTTAGTAGGTTGAAGCTTGTTAGAGTCAGTGGACCAAAGCCACTGTCATCCTGAGAGGTAAACTTCTGTGTGAGAAAGCTCCAGTGTGAAGGTTGCTGTGTGTAAAGCTACTGTACGTACAAAAATGTGAGTCAAGCACTGAAAGAGTTAGTAGGCCAAAGCCACTATCATCCTGAGGAGTGTGAGGTAAACCTCTGTGTGAGAGAAGCCTTGTGTGAGAAAGCTCCAGTGTGAAGGCTGCTGTGTGTAAAGCTACTGTACGTACAAAAATGTGAGTCAAGCAATGAAAGAGTTAGTAGGCCGAAGCCTGTTAGAGTCAGTGGGCCAAAGCTAGTGTCATCCTGAGGAGTGAGAGGTAAACCTCGGTGTGAGAGAAGCCTTGTGTGAGAAAACTCTAGTGTGAAGGCTGCTGTGTGTAAAGCCACTGTACGTACAAAAATGTGAGTCAAGCACTGAAAGAGTTAGTAGGTTGAAGCTTGTTAGAGTCAGTGGACCAAAGCCACTGTCATCCTGAGAGGTAAACTTCTGTGTGAGAAAGCTCCAGTGTGAAGGTTGCTGTGTGTAAAGCTACTGTACGTACAAAAATGTGAGTCAAGCACTGAAAGAGTTAGTAGGCCAAAGCCACTATCATCCTGAGGAGTGTGAGGTAAACCTCTGTGTGAGAGAAGCCTTGTGTGAGAAAGCTCCAGTGTGAAGGCTGCTGTGTGTAAAGCTACTGTACGTACAAAAATGTGAGTCAAGCAATGAAAGAGTTAGTAGGCCGAAGCCTGTTAGAGTCAGTGGGCCAAAGCTAGTGTCATCCTGAGGAGTGAGAGGTAAACCTCAGTGTGAGAGAAGCCTTGTGTGAGAAAGCTCCAGTGTGGTGGCGAATCGAAGAAGACAGAGACCAAAGCAGGCCTGGGCAAACTTGGGCCGTCCTCCAGGTGTTTTGGACTACCGGCTGTTAGGAATTGTGGGAGTTGAAGTCCAAAACACCTGGAGGACGGCCCAAGTTTGCCCAGGCCTGGCTTGGATCTTGAAGACCTCAAAACGCAGCTGAGATGCTGGCTGGATGAGGGCTGCGTGCAAGAACCAGCCGCTGGAGTAAATCATCACCATCAGCAGCAGCAGCAGTGCCGAGAGCGCCAGACACGGCTGGGTTGACTAAGCCGGCTTTCCTTCCCTTTTGGTCCTGGCAGCGAAGGAAGGAGGGATGGTTGGAGGGAGGGAGGGATGGAGGGATCCCAGCAGAGCCCTACGCAACAGATAACGGAGGAGGTATAAATGCTCTCCAAAAGGGCAGCCATAAGTTGAGATGAGCCCAGCGCATTGAGCGGGAGGAGGAGGAGAGAGAAAGAAGCAGAGGGGAAAAGTTTCCACTCCTCACCTCAAAGCTGCTGCGGGTTTCTTTCTTTTCTGGGTCAGAAAAAGAGAGAGAGAGAGAGAGAGAGAGAGAGAAGGAAAGGGGATCATTTCAACTATTCACTGATGTCATTTTTTCCAGGGTAAAGAACACTCTCCTTTGCCAGCCTCCCCCTTCTTTCTCTCTCCTCCACATTCATGAAAACACTCCAGAATCCCGGTCCCGGGGTGGCCAAAGGCAGCCAAAGCCTTCCCTCTTTTCTCCCCCTTTGAATGAGGGCATCGCCACCCAAGCCAGGAGGGCAGCTCTCCGCAAAGAGAGCCCAAAATAGACCTGCGGCCACATGCGGATGCCCTGCCAGACTCTCCATTGAGAAGCAACGGCAGCTGCCCAGCTTTTGGGGAATGGAGGTAGTCAGAAAAGAGGGGGGGTCAGTCAATGGGCTCAACTGGAGCCCTGCAAGATGACCACAGGACTGGCCGCTCTTAGGGCAGCTTCTGCCGGGTCTAGCGCCATCCAATATTATCTCCTACTAGCTGTGCCCACCACACGTTGCTGTGGCCAACCTTCTCTCCCTCTTTCTCTCCTTCTTTCCCTCCTTCCTTCCCTTTTCTTCCTTCCTTCTCTACTCTTTCCTTCCTTCCCCCCTTTTCCTTTTCCTTCTATTTCCTTCTCCTTTCTTCTTCGATAGAGCTACAAGCTGGGTAGATGCGGGGAATGCCGTGGATGGAGCGTACCTGGATTTCAGGAAGGCCTTCGACAAGGTCCCCCATGACCTTCTGGCAAGGAAACTAGTCCAATGTGGGCTAGGCAAAACTACGGTGAGGTGGATCTGTAATTGGTTAAGTGGACGAACGCAGAGGGTGCTCACTAATGCTTCCTCTTCATCTTGGAAAGAAGTGACAAGTGGAGTGCCTCAGGGTTCCGTCCTGGGCCCGGTCCTGTTCAACATCTTTATTAATGACTTAGATGAAGGGCTAGAAGGCATGATCATCAAGTTTGCAGACGACACCAAATTGGGAGGGATAGCCAATAGTCCAGAGGACAGGAGCAGAATTCAAAACGATCTTGACAGATTAGAGAGATGGGCCAAAACTAACAAAATGAAGTTCAACAGTGACAAATGCAAGATACTCCACTTTGGCAGAAAAAATGAAATGCAAAGATACAGAATGGGGGACGCTTGGCTCGAGAGCAGTACGTGTGAAAAAGATCTTGGAGTCCTCGTGGACAACAAGTTAAACATGAGCCAACAATGTGATGTGGCGGCAAAAAAAGCCAATGGGATTTTGGCCTGCATCAATAGGAGCATAGTGTCTAGATCTAGGGAAGTAATGCTACCCCTCTATTCTGCTTTGTTTGACCACACTGGAATATTGTGTCCAATTCTGGGCACCACAATTCAAGAGAGATATTGACAAGCTGGAATGTGTCCAGAGGAGGGCGACTAAAATGATTCAAGGGTCTGGAGAACAAGCCCTATGAGGAGCGGCTTAGGGAACTGGGCATGTTTAGCCTGAAGAAGAGAAGGCTGAGAGGAGATATGATAGCCATGTATAAATATGTGAGAGGAAGCCACAGGGAAGAGGAGGGAGCAAGCTTGTTTTCTGCTTCCTTGGAGACTAGGACGCAATGGAACAATGGCTTCAAACTACAAGAGAGGAGATTCCATCTGAACATTAGGAAGAACTTCCTGACTGTGAGAGCCGTTCAGCAGTGAACTCTCTGCCCCGGAGTGTGGTGGAGGCTCCTTCTTTGGAAGCTTTTAAGCAGAGGCTGGATGGCCATCTGTCAGGGGTGATTTGAATGCAATATTCCTGCTTCTTGGCAGGGGGTTGGACTGGATGAGGTCTCTTCCAACTCTTTGATTCTATGATTCTATGATTCATTCTCTACCTCCTTCCTTCCTTCGCTTTTTGCTTCCATCCTTCCTTCTCCCCTTCTTTCTCTTCTCTTCATTCCTTCCTTCGCTTTTTGCTTCCATCCTCCCTTCTCTCTTTCCTTCCCTCCCTCTTTCTCTTCTTTCCCTCTTTTCTTTGCTCTCTTTCCTTCCTTTTCTTTTTTCTTTCCTTCTGTTCTTCCTTCCTTCTCTCTTTCCTTCCTTCCTCCCCTTTTCTTTTCCTTCTGCTTTCTCTCCTTTCTTCCTTCTCTGCCTCTTTCCTTCCTTCGTTATTTGCTTCCATGATTCTCCCTTTCCTTCTTTGTTCCCCTCCCTCTCTCTCTCTCTTTCTTTTCTCCCCTTCCCTCCCTCTTTCTTCCTTTTTTCTGTATTGTCATTTATCTTTTGGGGGCTTTTTAAGTCCCCTCTGCTGTGTTTTTCAGTGTTTTTTTGAGTGAAGGACATACATTGGCCTGATAGGTGTGTCGTGTCCAAATTTGGTGTCAATTCCCCCAGTGGTTTTTGAGTTCTGTTAATCCCACAAACGAACATTACACTTTTATTTATATAGATGGGCACAGGGCTAAAGAGAGCTGGGGTGCTCTTGGAAAACAGGGGGAGGCCCAGAAACATAGAACTGGAAGGGACCCCAAAGGCCATCCAGTCCCACCCTTTTCTGCCAGGCAGGAGGACACAATCACAGCACCCTGGCAGGTGGCCAGCCAGTCTCTGCTTCAAAATCTTAGGAGAAAGAGACTCCACTGGACTTTCGGGCAGTATATAGGATCAGTGGAGCTGGGGGAAGCACTGGGAGAGGTGAAAGGGTTAGGGTTAGGGTTGAACATGTGCTGGTCACCTCAAGGCTGGACTTAGAATAATAGAATCCTAGAGTTGGAAGAGACCTCATGGGCCATCCAGTCCAACCCCCTGCCAAGAAGCAGGAAAATCATGTTCAAAGCACCCCCATCAGATGGCCATCCAGCCTCTGCTTAAAAGCCTCAAGAGAAGGAGATTCCATCCAAAAACTATTATAATTGGAAGGAAAACAAAGGTCATCCAGTCCAGCTGCCTTCTGTCACTCAATCCAAGCCCTCCCAACAAACAAACAAACAGACAGACAGACAGACAGACAGACATCTAGCTGCTGCTAAAAGCTTCAACAGTAACCTGGGCTGGAGGTCAGGTGCTCACCTCGACCCGGGCTTCGAACTGCCAACCTTTCGATTGGTAAGATCTATTGCTGCTGGTGATTAACCAGCTTTGCTAAAGCCTGGCCCTTAATATGCTGCTAAAAGCTTCCACTGGAGTATAGGGCAGCATATTAAGGGCCGGGTTTTAGCTGGTTAATCGCCAGGAGCAATAAATCTTACCAATTGAAAGGTTGGCAGTTTGAAGCCCTGGTTGGGGTAAGCACCCGACCTCCAACCCAGGTTACTGTCCACCTAAGCAGTTTGAAAACTTCTGTGAGCTGTGAGGTGAGAAAATAGGCACTGCTTAAGCGGGGAGGTATTTTACGGCACCATAAAGGAAATACCAGTTATGCTGGCGATCAAAGAAAGGAAAAGTCTGTGATCAAGGGCTCTTCGTCATAAGAGGATGGATTGACAGCATCCCCTGTGGCCGGAATCAAGCACAACCTCCAGGATGCCAAAGTTGAGGAAAATATGGACATGATACCTCTATCTATTGTGTTTGATGGCACTCAATGTTTGCCATGTACGTGTTCTGTGATGCACCCAGAATCCCCTTCATGGTGAGAAGGGCAGAATATAAATGCTGTAAATAATAATAATAATATTCCACTGTCAAACAACTCTGACCCTAGGACTTTCTTCCAAATGTTTAGGTAGAATCTCCTTCCTATTGCCCCATTGTGTCCTAGTCTCTAGAGCAGTGGTTCTCAACCTAGGATCCCCAGGTGTTTTTGGTCTACAACTCCCAGAAATCCCAGCCAGTTTACCAGCTGTTAGGATTTCTGGGAGTTGAAGGCCAAAAACATCTGGGGACCCTAGGTTGAGAACCACTGCTCTAGAGCAATGGGACTTCCTTTCAGATATTGAGGCATGGCTCTCCTGTTCCTTTCTCCCAGGCTTCTCTTCTCCAGGTGAAACACCCCCAGCTCCCCAGAAGGATTCGTGGATTCTAGATCTTTGACCATTTTGGTGGCGCTTCTCTGGACATCTTTTATCTGGTCCATCTCCTTCATGAATTGTTCTGCCCAGAATTGGACATGGGGTTCTTATTCCAGGTGAGGCCTGACCAATGAAGAACAGAGTGGGACAAAGACTTCCCTCGATCTGGACACCAGACTCCTATGGATGCAGCCTTTTGAGCTTCTGCATCCTGGCTCATGAGTAGGGCTGAGGAAGGCTCCCATTCATCCCATGGCATGCAGGAGTCAACTGACCCCCCAAATGCTGGCAACAGAGGGGCACCCTATGCGTTAGGCAAGCCAGTGGCTGTTTCAGACCTAACCCAGATGTTTCAACCTGCTCTTCTCTCCAGATGTCTCCCCTGCGCACATAAAACTTTAATGCTCGTTTGGATTGCGTGAATGCACGGGCCTCCCCGGTTCCATGCAGCGATGGATGGATCCCAACCCGCTCCTCCCATCCCCATGTGTTTCCCCCATCCAAAGGCATCTGCCTTTATCTCTCGGAGGGGTGTGCAAAGGGGCTCCTGCTGCATCTCACATCTTTGCTGGCAAAGCAGAGTCTTCCAGGATTATGCTCCAGGGCTGCGTTAAGTGCTCTGGCGTCACAGGAGCCCTTTTCTTTCGGCAGGATCCTTTTCTGCTTCTTCCATCGACTGCCCAGCCTTTTGCCTGTTTAACAGCGAGTGCCTGCAGATTAGGTTTCCCCACTAAAAAGGTTGAAAAACTAGATTGTATTTTAATTTGTAATGCACTTTTGAGTCACTTCAGGGGGAAAAAAAGATGGTGGTAGGAATAAAAGTGACATCACCGCCCTCAGAAGCAAGAAACTACAGGCAAAGATATTTACGAGCTTGAAAAAATACCAAAGGAAGGCCAAACAAGATGACCAAAGGTCTAGAAACCCAACATGATGAGGGAGCTTCAGTGCGTTTGGTCTGGAGACCACAAGACAAAGCAAGAATGGGATGCAGCCACATTTAAGGACTGAAGGGGTTGCCATGTGGAAAGCATTAAGAGGAACGGCCAACGTGAATCATCGGATCCCAGAGGTCTATGCGCTCTAAGTGGCCCATTTGTCACTTCTCCATGCTTCCGCCTGCCTTCTTGGCAACATCAGCCCAGGTGCAGATACCGGCACTCAGGTACAAGGCACACAGAACCCATTCTGCCATCGGCTTATGCTCCTCTAGCATTCCCTTCTGATGGCACCACCAGCAGATGTCCTGGGCACAACGTAAAGCACTGGCTGTGACCCATAAAACCCTCCATGACTTGGGACCTGCAGATTCTCCATCTAAGCCTTTGAAGGAAGACACGGAACAAAAGATTCGGACTCCAGGGAAAGAGAGGCCACCTAAGCTCTAGGAAGAACATCCTGATAATAAGAGCTGTTCAGCAATGGAATATGCGGCCGTCTTGCAGCCCAGTAGTCTCCTTCTCTGGAGGATTTTAAGTAAAGGTGGAGGGCCATCTATTATTATTATTTATTTATTTATTACGGTCGCTTATACCCCGCCCTTCTCACCCGGGGGGGGGGGGGGGGGACTCAGGGCGGCTCACACAAGCAAGGCACAGTTCAATGCCCACATTACATGACAACAAAAAAACACAACATCAGTTAACGACAGCCATTATAACAGTGATGACAATTAACATAAGCAATAATTATTATCAGTGAGGCTGTTAGGAATGTTGGGAGTTGGAGTCCGAAACACCTGGAGGGAGGGCCCAAGTTGGCCCATGCCTGGTACAGAAGGGCCCTTTTAGGCTGGATGTTCATCTGTCAAAGCTCTCTTGACAGATGGATAGTACTGAATGGCAGAAGGGATCCCATCAGGTCCACTGGCTTTGTCATTGTTTGGCCCATGCCTGGTTTAGTGAAGTCTGGAGTATTGTGTGCTTAAGCGGCTGAGGGGGAAATGGAAAGGGTCTGAGGCTGTTAGGAATGGTGGGAGTTGGTGTCTGAAACACCTGGAGGGAGGGCTCAAGTTGGCCCATGCCTATTTTAACCTATTTCCTTTTAAGACGTGACTTTCGTCGTTTTGCTTTCACGTTTGAGCCATAACATGGCCTTTGAAAACACTTGGCCCACCTTAGCGCCGCTTAGGAGCTACACACATTGTGTATACACACCAACAGAGGTACGCACTCGGCTCCTTAAGTGTTTGTGAATGAAAGAGCAGCTTTGCTATTTTTCAAAACAAACGGAGCCGACGTGTTCCGCAGGAGGGAGCGCTGAGGCTGCTGTGCGGCCATGCGCTTCCTCGCTTTTGCAGCGGGAAGAGTTCAAGCAGGAGCCGCCGCCACCACCGTCCAGCAGCAGCAGCTTCAGGGGTCTTTGCTCTCCCTCCCCGGCTAATCAGCTACTGAAAGAAGAGCTCCAAGCAGGCCCCCCTTCTCCTCCTCTTTTGCTCAGCTGCAGCATGAAGGAGGGAAGTGGGCTTGGAACGGCTGGCCGCCCCAGCGCAGAGGAGCACTCAACGCGCCGTCATTCATTATCCGCCGACATATGGAATAGTCATTGCGGGAGGAAGCGGGACCAAACAAGAGCCCCAAACTGCTTCCTCCCAGCGAGGCCTTGACAGCCTCTCCAGCTCCCGGCCATCCATCTCTGGAGCAGGAAAAGCAGCAAGAGGAGGAGGGATGTGTCTGAGTCTGCCGGACAGGCGGAGGAAGGGAGGAAAAAGGTCGCAAGGAGGAAAAGGAAGTCAGGGAGCCCCTCTCTTCCGCTCTGGTCAGACCTCCTCTGCAATGGCATCCCAGGTGAATTGGAAGGGACCACAAGCGCCATCCAAGTCCAGGAGCCTACGGTGGCACAATGCGTGTGTGCCAGCAGGACTGCTTACCGAAAGGTCGGCGGTTTGAACCCAGAGAGCGTGGTGAGCTCCTGTCTGTCAGCTCCAGCTTCTCCTGTGAAGACATGAGAGAAGCCTCCCACAAGAATGGTAAAACATCCGGGTCTCCCCTGGGCAACATCCTTGCAGATGGCCAATTGGGTCATGTGTGCTCTGCAGAAGAGAGAAGTGGATGGCGGTACACTTAGGCAGAGAGGATGGAAGGCAGAGAGATAGGAAGGGTGGTGTCCACCTTGGAAACGGTCCATGATGAAGGGATCTAGGAGCCTTAGGAGATCCAGAGAAGTCCCAGTCCCACTCTGTACTGCTTTGGTCAAACTTGACTCAGAATAATCACTCTGTGTCCAGTTCTGGGCAAACTGGACACAATTTAAGAAGGAGATGGACAATGAGAAGAGCCACCAAAATGGTCAGAGGCTTGGAAGCACAGGGATATAGGATGGGTGACGCCTGCCTTGGAAATGGTCCACGACAAAGGGATCTAGGAACGTTCAGTATGTTCTCAAAGGCTTTCATGGCCAGAATCACTGGGTTGCTGTAAGTTTTTTGGGCTGTATGGCTATGTTCTAGAAGCATTCTCTCCTGATGTTTCTCCCACATCTGTGGCAAACATCCTCAGAGGTTGTGAGATGGCCAATTCTCTCACACCAGAAGGGACGTGCAGTTCCTCAAGCGGCACCTGACACACACACACACACAACCCAAGTTCGAACCCATCCTGCTAGGCAGGGAGACACCATTAAAGCAATTTGCAAGAGAAAGAGGGTGGCCTTCCAATTGAGTTGTTGAAGGTTTTTCAGGCTGTATGGCCATGTTCTAGAAGCATTCTCTCCTGACGTTTCACCCACATCTGTGGCAAACATCCTCAGAGGTTGTGAGATGGCCAATTCTCTCACACCAGAAGGGACTTGCAGTTCTTCAAGTGGCTCCTGACACACACACACAAAAACCCAAGTTCGAACCCATCCTTTCATTTCTGGCTTTGGAGGTGGTGCTCATCTCTTGCTCTGGCGGAGGTGCTTTTCTCCATTTCCAAGCCGAGGAGATGTGTTGTCACCTCCTGGTTGTGTGACCAGTATGAATCCAACCCCTCCTGATAGATGGCCATCCACCTTTACTTAACAAACACTCATGGGTCATCCAGTCCAACCCCATTCTGCCAAGAAGCAGGAACATTGCCTTCAAAACACCCTGACAGATAGCCATCCAACCTGTTTAAAAGCTTCCAAAGAAGGAGCTCCACCACACTCCCTCCGGGGCAGAGAGTTCCACTGCTGAATGGCTCTCACAGTCAGGAGGTTCTTCCTCGTGTTCAGATGGAATCTCCTCTCTTGTAGTTTGAAGCCATGGTTCCTTGTCCTAGTCTCCAGGGAAGCAGAAAACAAGCTTGTTCCCTCCTCCCTGTGATTTCCTCTCACACATTTATACATGGCTCTCATCATGTCTCCTCTCAGCCTTCTCTTCTTCAGGCTAAGCATGCCCAGCTCCTTAAGCCGCTCCTCATAGGGCTTGTTCTCCAAACACTTGATCATTTTAGTTGCCCTCCTCTGGACACATTCCAGCTTGTCAATATCTCTCTTGAATTGCGGTGCCCAGAATTGGACACAATATTCCAGTTGTGGTCTAACCAAAGTGGAATAGAGCATGGGGAGCATGACTTCCCTAGATCTGGACACTATGCTCCTATTGATGCGGGCCAAAATCCCATTGGCTTTTTTTGCCGCCACATCACATCGTTGGCTCATGTTTAACTTGTTGTCCACGTAAGACTTGATGGTAAGACTTGTTTGGCAGTGGGAGATGCAGAAGACTGGAATTGGTGGAGGCTCCTTCTAAACAGGAGAGCCTAGCAAAGAGTTGACCTGGGTGGCCCTTATGGTCTCTTCCAGCTCTACTATTCTATGGAGAGGATCAGGGATTTCCTGGTCGGAGGAGGCCTTTGGCCCCTGGCTCTGGCCTTGCATATGGGGGGCCCTGCAGGGGTGCGAAGAGGGAAGGGCCCAGGCGAGTTTTGCTGTGGCTACTGCCTCCTTCGCCTTCTCCTTCCAGCCAGGAAACCAATTTATTTTGTTGTGTCTCTTCCCAGAACGCGCGGCAGAGAGACAGAGGAGCTGGGCTGGCTGCCAGGCCCAACGCCGGCGGCTGCCAACTGAGCAGGAGCGCATGGAGCAGTGTGCGCTGAGGGGGAGGAAGGGTAGTCTGCGCCGCGGCTTCTGTTGCTGATGGAGAGGAGATGGCTGCCTGGAGCGTGGGCCGCAGAGCGAGGAAGGAGCCTGGCCCCCAGGCAGAAGTGGCGGCTGCAGGCGGACGGACAGCAGGGAGGGTGCCGGCAAAAGGGCCGCAGCACTCCAAGATGGAAGCAGACCGCCCCCTCCCCTCCAAGCCCCCAAGGACCCCGCAGAAGGAGCCTGGCTCTGGAGCCAAGGAAGCCAAAGGGGAGTCCGGCACAGCCTCCTGCTGACCTCTCTCCTTTCCAACAAGGCACAGAGAGCAGTTTGCAAGAATGGGTCTGTGGCAAGCATGGGCAAACTTTGGACCTCCCTCCAGGTATTTTGGACTTCAATTCCCACCATTCCTAACAGCCGGTAGTGTCACTCTGCTAAAGATCATACATTTTCTTGCAGTTTTTTTATTTAATTATTATTATTATTATTATTATTTCGTATACTTCTACCCCGCCCTTCTCAACCCCCGAGGGGGGACTCAGGGTGGCTTACTAATGGCAGAGCGTGGACTACCGTGGCCAAGTCAGACTTCCCAATAAATTTATTATTTATTTCGTATACTTCTACCCGCCCTTCTCAACCCCCGAGGGGGGACTCAGGGCGGCTTACAAAATGGCACAATTCGATGCCTACACAATAATACAATAAACGTATAAAAACAGAAGTTAAACAGTTATAACAATTAAAACAACAATATATATCACAGTCAAAAGCCAATCTCATGCACAGCGTTCGCCAACTCAGAGTCCATGCTTCGTTCCACATTGTCTATTCCTATCCGTCGTCGCAGTCCTTTATTTATCTGCCAGATTGCCCAAACGCCTGGTCCCACATCCATGTTTTTAATTTCCTTCTAAAGGAAAGGAGGGATGTCGCTGATCTAATTTCCCCGGGGAGTGAATTCCATAGGTGGGGGGCCACCACTGAGAAGGCCCTGCTCCTCGTCCCCGCCAATCTCACTTGTGATAGAGGCGGGGCCGAGAGCAGGGCCTCCCCAGAGGATCTTAAACTCCGAGGTGGGACGTAGACGGAGATGTGTTCGGACAGATTTCTACAGGTTATGGGCCCAGTACAATTTCATCATGCCACTCTGCTAGAGATAATACACTTTTCTTGTTGTTTTTTGCAGACTCTACAAAGCAGAGACCAAAAGGTGCAATTGTCCACACTTTGCTAGAGATACCACCAAATATCCCTATAGGTTATGGGCGTAGCACCAGGGGCGGCTCGTCCATTACGCGAAGTAAGCGGTCGCAGAACACTTTTTTTTGCCAGGGGCGCAGAGGCGCCTCTGTAAATGCCCCTCGACCGCCACTTGAGGAGCGCCCCCTCAGCTCACAACAGCCCTAGCAGTCCGGGGGGAGCCTCAGCTTTCTTGCCTCGCTGCTGGGTGATCCTCTTCCCAAAGGGGCCGGGCCCTTGAGCCTCGCCAAGCCTCTCTCGTTCCTGCTCCACTCAGCCACCGACTGTGCGAGCAGAACCAGCGCTCAATCGTTCTCCATGTTCAATCCCTTCCCCATGACTGGCTCCCTTTCCCGATCCCCCAGCGCTCCACTCGCCTCCTCTCCTCTCCCCAATCTCTCTCTCTCTTGGTACCAATGGCTGAGGAGAAAGTCAGGAGAAGAGGTGACTTTTGGTGCACACGCCGGGGTCTTCAGGCACGCCTCCGGACCCAAAGCGGGCCAGGCAAGGGAGCAAGTGCGGCAAGTGTAGTTACTGGGATGTATAGTTCACCTACAATCAAAGAGCATTCTGAACTCCACCAATGATGGAATTGAACCAAATATGGCACACAGAACTCCCACGACGAACAGAAAATATATATCAATGATTGGTTGGGGGGGGGGGCAAAATACTGTTTGCTTACAGTTGAAAATTACCTAGGGCCGCCTCTGCAAAGCACAATTCCACTGCGCCACTCTACTAGAGACAATACCTTGAGAGATCCCTATTGTCAGAAGATGATCTTCTTCAAGGCAGGTTCTAAAAGACTGGTGGGAAGGGTCTGTGATGATGCCCCACTGGAAGACTCTTCATCTAAAGCAGGCATGGGCATACTTCGGCCCTCTCTCTGGGTGTTTTGGGCTTCAACTCCCACAATTCCTAACAGCCTACCACGGTTGACGTCCAAAACACCCGGAGAGAGGGCCAAAGTATGCCCATGCCTGATCTAAATAGATTACTGCAATGTGCTCTATGTGGGGCTGCCTTTGAAGACGGTTCGGAAACTTCAGCTAATCCAATGGGCAGCAGCCAGATTACTAACTGGGGCGGCATACAGGGAGCACACCACCCCCCTGCTATATCAGCTCCACTGGCTGCCGGTCTATCTCCGAGCCCAATTCAAAGTGCAGGTTTTGACCTATAAAGCTCTATACGGTTCTGGCCCAGCTTCCTTGTCCGAACGCATCCACCCCTAAATCCCACCCTAAGATCATCCGAGGAGGCCCTGCTCTCGCTCCTGTCAACAGCACAGATGCGTCTGGTGGACGGCTCTCACAGTCAGGAAGTTCTTCCTCATGTTCAGATGGAATCTCCTCTCTTGTAGTTTGAAGCCATTGTTCCATTGCGTCCTAGTCTCCAAGGAAGCAGAAAACAAGCTTGCTCCCTCCTCCCTGTGGCTTCCTCTCACATATTTGTACATGGCTATCATGTCTCCTCTCAGCCTTCTCTTCTTCAGGCTAAACATGCCCAGCTCCTTAAGCCACTCTTCATAGGGCTTGTTCTCTAGACCCTTTATCATTTTAGTCGCTCTCCTCTGGACACATTCCAGCTTGTCAATGTCTCTCTTCAACTGTGGTGCCCAGAATTGGACACAATATTCCAGATGTGGTCTAACCAAAGCAGAATAGAGCATGGGGAGCATGACTTCCCTGGACCTAGACACTATGCTCCTCTCGGTGAAGGCCAAAATCCCATTGGCTTTTTTTGCCGCCACATCACATTCCTGGCTCATGTTTAACTTGTTGTCCACGAGGACTCCAAGATCTTGTTGACACGTACTGCTCTCAAGCCAGGCATCGTCCCACATTCTGTCTCTTTGCATTTCGTTTTTCCTGCCAAAGTGGAGTATCTTGCATTTGTCACTGTTGAACTTCATCTTGTTAGCTTTGGCCCTTCATCTCTCTAATCTGTCAAGATCGTTTTGAATCCTGCTCCTGTCCTCTGGAGTATTGGCTATCCCTCCCCATTTGGGACTGTTTTATTGTTTTAATTATTGTTTTATTGCTTGTGGATGGACTGTTTCTAACTTTTAATTTATGTCTAACTGTAGTGTATAATTGTAATTGTTTGCACTGGCATTGAATTTTGCCACTACTTATGTGTAAACCGCTTTGAGTCCCCCTCGGGGTCAGAAAGGTGGTATACAAATATTGTAAATAAATAAATAAGTAAGTAAGTAAATAAAGCTCCCCATGGCTCTGTTTGTGAAGCCCTGGCAGTGCCCAGCAGCCAAAGAGCGGGCCCTCCTCCCTCTCCGAGCTCTTGCTTTTCCGGCTGGTCCCACTTAGGGAGGCAGCTGCAGGAGCAATCATCCAGCTGGAGCAAATGGTCCTGGGAGGGAGACCAAGCTGCAACGCGAGGAGGGCAGGCTCTTTTTTAAAACCCATGACCTCATAGCCAAACATCTCCACTTGCCATTTCATTTGGGGAAGGTGAGAGGAATGTGCCCAGGCGGAGAAGCCCCGGCACGGCAAAGAGGAGGAGGAGGAGGAAGCAGATCCAGAAGAAGACAGTGGAGGAGGAGGAGGAGTGAATGAGGCAGGCAGGAAGGAAGGACGGAGCAGAACCCTAGCCAGAGAGTCCCACTCCTCCTGCCCAGACTTCAGCCCACGGACTGCAGAGGGTGCTGAGCCACTCCGGAGCCACACAGAGCTTGCCAGGCTGAGTCACGCCACGTTCCTTCGTCCATCTCTCCGTCCACCCATTCACTAAGGCCAGCATCCTGTCTCCAGCAGTGGCCAGGCCCAGATTTTCCACAGGAAGCCGAGGGGAGGCCAGGGCGGGAAGTGGTTCGGTCCATCCCTTCTCTCTTTGCATTGCTACCATCATCGGCTTTTTACACGGGCTGCGTCACCCGCTTAAGTTTCCAGTCCTCAAACCCTCGTCCTCCCGCCTTCCTCGCCTCCCTCCGCGGCCAAAATACACGGGCCTGGTGTCAAGCTCTGCCTCCTCTCTCTTTGCCGAGTCTCCCCTCTCTTCCTCTATAAAATCTTTCCTAATACAACTCAGGCACGTCTGACCTGTGCCATGACTGCACCAACCCAACTCTCTTGGAATGATAGAAATACAAAGTGAGAAGGATCCAAGGCCCGTTGATTCCAACCTCTGCCATCAAAAGCCCATCCAAAAAGGGAGAGCCCTAGGCACATTTCATTATGGAGCAACTCTTACAATCAAGAGCAGCTGGCCAGAATGGAAACTGATAAAAGAGTCCCAAAAATATCCCCAAACTGGACAAGAAGAGGCAACAAAAGGGCCGAGTGCCATACTCCAGAGCAGGAACACCTCTGATCTTAAAAACCACAACAGCTTGATAAAATCAGCAAGCAGTATATTGAAGATTGTATGTAGGCAAAGCAGTAAAAATACCAAAAACAGTAAAGATCCAATTTAAGGACTAGTCCATAAGCTTCAGAGGAAAACAAGATCTGTGGGTACATAAAAATCCATGAAACTAGGCACTTGAATCCATGAAACAAGACAGCAGGAAAATATTGGGAAGTCTGACTTGGCCATGGTGGTACACGCTCTGGTCACATCCCGCCTTGACTACTGCAACGCTCTCTACGTGGGGCTGCCCTTAAAGACGGCCCGGAAGCTTCAGCTAGTCCAGCGCGCGGCAGCCATGTTACTAACAGGAGCGGGACGCAGGGAGCATACAACGCCCTTGCTGTTCCAGCTCCACTGGCTGCCGATTTGCTACCGGGCCCAATTTAAGGTGCTGGTGCTATCCTACAAAGCCCTAAACGGTTCCGGCCCAAAATACCTTTCGGACCGCATCTTGGCCTATGAGCCCACGAGGACCTTGAGATCGTCTGGGGAGGCCCTTCTCTCGATCCCGCCTGCTTCACAGGCACGTCTGGCGGGGACGAGAGAAAGGGCCTTCTCGGTGGTGGCCCCCCGGCTGTGGAACGACCTCCCTGCTGACATCAGACAGGCGCCCTCCCTTCTGTCCTTCCGTAAGAGCCTGAAGACCTGGCTATTTGAGAAGGCATTCAACTGAGCGCTACGGCAACTGGTAATTGACAACTGGAACGGAATACGGATTACGATATTGGTTATGATTCTATGATGTGACGGAGCGGATTATTTAGTGTAACAGATTATAGTGTATTATTGTTGTATTGATTCCCTGTTTTGCCCTTTTTGTAAACTGTTTTTATATGTTGTGCACCGCCGCGAGTCGCCCTAGGGCTGAGAGCGGCGGTCAATAAATGCAGTAAATAATAATAATAATAAATAATATTATCGACAAAAATCTTGAGCTAGGCAAAAATGTGGTACATAAAACTCAGAGCAATTGAAAGCAAAACCTTTCTTTTGCTGTAGCTGAGATGATCATCTCAGCCTCCGAAGAGTTAGCCTCTGTTTACTAAAACTTTGCTTTCTATCCAAGCTTTCATTATTTTAATGAAACTAGGCACTTGAATCCATGACACAAGACAGCAGGAAAATCTTATCAACAAAAATCTTGAGCTAGGCAAAAACGTGGTACATAAAACTCAGAGCAACTGAAAGCAAGACCGTGATAAAAAAAACAACGTTGACCTGACTGAGGCAACTCTTTAGCATGAATCAGTATAAAGTTTTTTCAGATGCCAAAACTGAAAGGAAAGCGTTTTTCTTGACCTTCCCACTAAATAAAGGTTTGTTATTTCTCTCTTTTGCTGTAGGTGAGCTCTCAGCCTCTGGAGAGTTAGCCTCTGTTTACTAAAACTTTGCTTTCTATCCAAGCTTTCATTATTTTAATGAAACTAGGCACTTGAATCCATGAAACAAGACAGCAGGAAAATCTTATAGACAAATCTTGAGCTAGGCAAAAACGTGGTACATAAAACTCAGAGCAATTGAAATCAAGACCGTGATAAAATAACAACGTTGACCTGACTGAGGCAACTCTCTCTCATGAATCAATATAACATTTTTTCAGATCCCAAAATTGAAAGGAAAGTGTTTTTCATGACCTTCCCACCAAATAACGATTTGTTATATCTCTCTTTTGCTGTAGTTGAGATGATCATCTCAGCCTCTGGAGAGTTAGCCTCTGTTTACTAAAACTTTGCTTTCTATCCAAGCTTTCATTATTTTAATGAAACTAGGCACTTGAATCCATGAAACAAGACAGCATGGAAATCTTATAGACAAATCTTAAGCTAGGCAGAAACGTGGTACATAAAACTCAGAGCATTTGAAAGCAAGACTGTGATAAAATAACGTTGACCTGACTGAGGCAACTCTTTAGCATGAATCAGTATAAAGCTTTTTCAGATCCCAAAACTGAAAGGAAAGCGTTTTTCTTGACCTTCCCACCAAATAACGGTTTGTTTTCTCTCTCTTATGGCTAGATGGCCATCTGTCAGGGGTGATTTGAATGCAACATTCCTGCTTCTTGGCAGAATGGGGTTGGACTGGATGGCCCATGAGGTCTCTTCCAACTCTTTGATTCTATGGTTCTATGATTCTTTTGCTGTAGCCGGGCTGTAGTCTCTGGACAGTTTGCCTCTGTTTACTAAAACTTTGCTTTCTATCCAAGCTTTCGTTTTTTCTCCCTCATTAATCCCTGCACCTTACATATCATGTTCAGACAGTTGGTCTGAGAAAAGCGGCGAAGGGCCTCTCTCAAGAATGTGGCCTTGTGAATCTTCCTGAAGCAGCTCAGGTCTCTCTTCTGAACTTAACTCAGGCCCAAACAAAGCCTCATCCCCAAGCCAATCACCAGGAACATCATCCCCATTCCCATTATGAACATGAACATCATGCCCATCATGAACATCAACATGAACATCAGACACAATCACAGGCTGAACAGGCTGACATACAACATTGAGATTCAGTCTAAGGGTGAAGCGATGCCAGCTGGGGCCCCACATCCCAATGTTGCAAATACACTTTCAGAATCAGCAGCTGATGGCCAAGACAGGAAGCTTAGGGTTGTGAAAATGTTGACAAAGGGTAGACTTTGTAGATTCTGTATTAGGTACCATAAGAGAAGGGAACTGAAAGCAAAAGTGTCACACTGACCTTATAAACCAACGGTTTTGTAAATACTGTGGGCGTTATTGGCCCTCACAGGCCAAAAAAGATATTGCAGGGTAGGAAAGGGTATATGAAAGGATATTGGTCTAAGTCTAAGCCAGGCACGGGCAAACTTGGGCCCTCCAGGTGTTTTGGACTTGAACCCATGAAACAAGACAGCAGGAAAATCTTATAGACAAATCTTGAGCTAGGCAAAAACGTGGTACATAAAACTCAGCGCAACTGAAAGCAAGACCGTGATAAAATAACAACGTTGATCCGACTGAGGCAACTCTTTCCCATGAATCAGTATAAAGTTTTTTCAGATCCCAAAATTGAAAGGAAAGTGTTTTTCATGACCTTCCCACCAAATAACGATTTGTTATGTGGTGGGAAGGTCATGAAAAACACTTTCCTTTCAATTTTGGGATCTGAAAAAATTTGTTATATCTCTTTTTTGCTGTAGCTGAGATAATCATCTCAGCCTCTGAAGAGTTAGCCTCTGTTTACTAAAACTTTGCTTTCTATCCAAGCTTTCATTATTTTAATGAAACTAGGCATCTGAATCCATGAAACAAGACAGCAGGAAAATCTTATAGGCAAATCTTGAGCTAGGCAAAAACTTTGGTACACAAAACTCAAAGCACTTGAAAGCAAGACCATGATAAAATAACAACGTTGACCCGACTGAGGCAACTCCTGGAAGGCTGAAGTTTGTCCAAGTCGGATAAGCAGACTGGCTGTTAGGAATTGTGGGAGTTGAAGTCCAAAACACCTGGAGGGCTGAAGTTTGTCCAAGTCTGATAAGCGGACTGAATGTTTGGGAGCACAAGGGTCCCCACACAGCAAGAACACGGTGCCAGCCTCGGGAATTCATTGGAGGAGGATAAACGCAATTCCAGGGGAGGAAGGAGGAGAGGGAGCGGAACAAAGCCCCTGGAAGTGGCTCTGATGTCAACAGGCTCTGAATCTGCCTTCCTCCTGGGGCCCCTGAAAGAGAGCCAGCTGCGCAGAGAGAGACCTTGGATCCCGACATGAAAGCCCCCGCGTGCTCCCTGGGTTGTGCTCCAGACATTACACAAGCATACGTTTTTGCACAGCGATATATTTCACAACGCTCTCGATCTCTATTCCAGGCTCGGTGCTTCCGCCGCTCCCCCTCCGGACCAGGTGGGCTCGTAGCCTGGAGCAATGCCCCGTCGCATGATATTTTGGGGCCTGGAAGGGGGCAGGTAAGGACGCCCATTTCCCTGCTGGCCTGAAAGGTCACTCCAAGCACTGAACCCTCTGACCCCCAGGTCAACTCCCCAAAGGCCACTTTTCAGAGCTTTGCTCTCCTGCTAAAAGCGGATCCGACAAACACACTGGCTGCAAAGGATGGCCAGAAAACTCCTTTCTCCCTCTGGGAATCCTATGCAAAGCAAGCCTCTCTCCTCCTTCTCTCCCTACTGAAAGACAGAGGGACCTCTTCAGCCACTTCCAAGGGGAAAAGTAAACATACTGTTGGGGACTAGGAAAACGTAAAGTGAATTTCACAAAGTTAAAATGAGTTAGGAGGAAAGAGGTGGGAGTGAAAAGGACCAAGAAGGAGCATGGAATGTGGATAAGGTGTTAGTAATGTAAGTCAACATTGACACTAAAATTCAACATCTTTTTTGATTAATTTGACACGGTCGACCACAATCTTTTGACCCACCGCCTTGCTGCTGTTCCTGGAGTCAGAGGGAGAGCTTTAAATTGGTTGTCCTCCTTTCTTCACAACCGTGGACAGCGAGTGGAGAGGGGAGGCCTGGTCTCCGAGAGGTCCCCCCTCTCTCTCTTGTGGGGTTCCTCCTCAGGGGGCCATTCTCTCCCCTCTCTTGTTTAACATCTATATGCGACCACTTTCTCAGCTGGTTCGAGGCTTTGGGCTGGAGTGTTATCAGTACGCCGATGACACTCAGCTGGTGCTGAAGATGGAAGGCCGACCGGACTCTGTACCCGATTTTTTCCATCAGTGTCTCGAAGGCCATGACTGGATGGCTGCGTGCCAGCAGGTTGAGGGTGAATCCAGCAAAGACGGAGATCCTATGGCTGGGTCAACCGGGCAGTGGGGACATACAGCTACCTACCCTGGATGGCGAGGCACTACGCCCGTCATCGTTGGTCAAGAGTCTGGGAGTCCTTGTGGACCCTCTGCTGAGGATGGAGGCCCAGGTCTCCGCCGTGAGCAGAGCCACCTTCTTTCACCTGCGGCAGGCTAGACGGCTGACCCCTCCCTGTCCAGGGACAACCTAGCTACGGGGATCCAGACCACAGTCATCTCCAGACTGGACTACTGTAACGCCCTCTACATTGGCCTTCCTCTGTCGGTGATCCGAAAGCTCAAGTTGGTACAAAATGCAGCTGTTCGGCTTCTTGTGGGAATTCCGATGAGATGCCACATCACCCCAATCTGACTGCAGCTGCATTGGTTACTAATTGAGCACCGGATTACTTTCAAAGGGATGGTACTCACCTTTAAGGCCTTGCATGGTCTGGGGCCGATGTACCTGAGAGACCGCCTCACCCCTACCAACCCCAGAGATCCCTCCGCTCTGAGGACCAAGATCTATTGGAAATTCCCAGTGTCAAACCTTGCGTCTAACAGCAACCAGGCGCAGAGCCTTCACAGCAGTGGCACCATCGCTCTGGAATACTCTGCCACCTGAAGTCCGTGCCTTGTGGGACTTATCAGCTTTCCGCAGGGCATGTCAGACATACCTGTTTCAACAGGCCTTTGATCTTTGATACTGCTGTTTTTAAATTGTTTTTAAATTGTGTTCAATTTTAGTCTGTCCTTGTAAGCCGCTCCGAGCCCCAGGGGAGTGGCCGCATAGAAGTTCAAATAATAAATAAAGAAATATTCTTTGGACTATGCTTCATGCTGTTTGCTATTAATCTTTTGAAACTTACTTTTGCATTTAAGACTTTTCCTTTCCTCAATAAACTACAAAATCTCCAGCCTTTGTGTGGTTTGGTGTTTGGAGCAGGGTGACTCTACTCTGAGCTGCAACAATAAGCTTAGCTCTGCCCGTTTCCTTTCTCAAAGGCTCTCCTTGCTTTATAGGGATAGCCAATACTCCAGAGGACAGGAGCAGGATTCAAAACTATCTTGACAGATTAGAGAGATGGGCCAAAACTAACAAAATGAAGTTCAACTGGGACAAATGCAAGATACTCCACTTAGGCAGGAAAAACGAAATGCAAATATATAGAATGGGGGATGCCTGGCTCCAGAGCAGTATGTGTGAAAAAGATCTGGGAGTCCTCGTGGACAACAAGTTAAACATGAGCCAACAATGTGATGTGGCGGCAAAAAAAGCCAATGGGATTTTGGCCTGCATCAAGAGGAGCATAGTGTCTAGATCTAGGGAAGTCATGCTCCCCATGCTCTATTCCGCTTTGGTTAGACCACAACTGGAATATTGTGTCCAATTCTGGGCACCACAACCCCAGAGAGATATTGACAAGCTGGAATGTGTCCAGAGGAGGGCGACTCAAATGATCAAGGGTCTGGAGAACAAGCCCTATGAGGAGCGGCTTAAGGAGCTGGGCATGTTTAGCCTGAAGAAGAGAAGGCTGAGAGGAGATATGATAGCCATGTATAAATATGTGAGAGGAAGCCACAGGGAGGAGGAGGGAGCAAGACTAGGACGCAATGGAACAATGGCTTCAAACTGCAAGAGAGGAGATTCCATCTGAACATGAGGAAGACCTTCCTGACTGTGAGAGCCGTTCAGCAGTGGAACTCTCTGCCCCGGAGTGTGGTTGAGACTCCTTCCTTGGACACTAGGACGCAATGGAACAATGGCTTCAAACTACAAGAAAGGAGATTCCATCTGAACATGAGGAAGAACTTCCTGACTGTGAGAGCCGTTCAGCAGTGGAACTCTCTGCCCCGGAGTGTGGTGGAGGCTCCTTCTTTGGAAGCTTTTAAACAGGCTGGATGGCTATCTGTCAGGGGGCATTTGAATGCAATATTCCTGCTTCTTGGCAGAATGGGGTTGGACTGGATGGCCCACGAGGTCTCTTCCAACTCTTTGATTCTATGATTCTATGATTCTATACCTCAGCTCCTTCTGTTGTGTTTTGACTCTGCTCATGTCATGCTAAATGAACGGTCCAACTTTTTCAAACGAATGAGTTTTGCCTTCGGCCTCACAGCCTGAGACCTCTCCCGTTTTAGCGTAAACCTGCAATAGGGAGTGCATTTCCCTCTCAGACGGTCAAGACATCCTTCTTTCTGTTTCGGTGGCATCTGTTTTCTTGCAGTGAGCACAGGTTGGGACTTATTCTGTTCAGCCTTCTCCGTGCTGAAGAGGATTTAATGGGTCGGCCGGTATCGTTCAGAGGAACACCTGGCGCTGACCGTGGGCGACACACGGAAAGGGGGCTCTGGCCACGCTCTCCGCTTTGCAAGCCTGCCAGAGCCTCTTAACCGCGGCTGCAGAAGTCATTACCTAGGAAAGAGGGAAAGATGGAGCCGCACCAGGTTTTGCACCGAGGGGTTTGACCGAGCAAAACAACAAGAGGCGGCTAAGCAAGGAGTGGATGCACCAAGCGGTGTGTTGAGTCTGGAGAAAGGAAGGCAACAGGAGGGGGAAGCGCTTAGTTAGGCCGGAGGCCACTCTGAGCAGGATGGGAAAAGGACATGGATAGGTCAAGGCAAGGTGAGCGGCAGAGAAGCACAACATCTCCAGGTCTGCTGTTGTCATAGAATCATAGAATCAAAGAGTTGGAAGAGACCTCCTGGGCCATCCAGTCCAACCCCATTCTGCCAAGAAGCAGGAATATTGCATTCAAAGCACCCCTGACAGATGGCCATCCAGCCTCTGTTTCAAAGCTTCCAAAGAAGGAGCCTCCACCACACTCTGGGGCAGAGAGTTCCTCTGCTGAACGGCTCTCACAGTCAGGAAGTTCTTCCTCATGTTTAAATGGAATCTCCTCTCTTGTAGTTTGAAGCCATTGTTCCGCGTCCTAGTCTCCAGGGAAGCAGAAAACAAGCTTGCTCCTCCTCCTCCCTGTGGCTTCCTCTCACATATTTATACATGGCTATCATATCTCCTCTTAGCCTTCTCTTCTTCAGGCTAAACATGCCCAGCTCCTTAAGCCGCTCCTCATAGGGCTTGTTCTCCAGACCCTGATCATTTAGTCACCCTCCCTACGACATATTCCCTTCTCATATTTATACATGGCCCTCATATCTCCTCTCAGCCTTCTCTTCTTCAGGCTAAACATGCCCAGTTCCCTAAGCCGCTCCTCATAGGGCTTGTTCTCCAGACCCTTGATCGTTTTAGTCGCCCTCCTCTGGACACATTCCAGCTTGTCAATATCTCTCTTGAATTGTGGTGCCCAGAATTGGACACAATATTCCAGATGTGGTCTAACCAAAGCAGAATAGAGGGGTAGCATTACTTACTTAGATCTAGACACTATGCTCCTTTTGATGCAGGCCAAAATCCCATTGGCTTTTTTTGCCGCCACATCACATTCCTGGCTCATGTTTAACTTGTTGTCCACGAGGACTCCAAGATCTTTTTCACACGTCCTGCTCTCGAGCCAGGCATCGTCCCCCATTCTGTATCTTTGCATTTCGTTTTTCCTGCCAAAGTGGAGTATCTTGCATTTGTCCCTGTTGAACTTCATTTTGTTAGTTTTGGCCCATCATCTCTCTAATCTGTCAATATCGTTTTGAATTCTGCTCCTGTCCTCTGGAGTATTGGCTATCCCTCCCAATTTGGTGTCGTCTGCAAACTTGATGATCATGCCTTCTAGCCCTTCATCTAAGTCATTAATAAAGATGTTGAACAGATGGCGCAAGGAAGCTTTCTTTTACCTAAAGCTTTCTTGTTACTTGCCATAGATGCAGGCAAAACGTCGGAAGAGAATGCTTCTAGAACATGGCCATATAGTCCGAAAAACCTACCAGATCGGACTACTGTAATGCACTCTACGTGGGGCTACCCTTGAAAACAGCCCGGAAATTTCAACTGGTTCAACGAGCGGTGGCCAGGTTGTTAACTGGAGCTCCTTACAGGGAGCGATCAACCCTTCTGTTTAAGGAGCTCCATTGGCTGCCATTCATTTTCCGGCCCCAATGCAAGGTGCAGGTGCTTACATACAAAGCCCTCCAGTGGTTCTCAACCTGGGGTCCCCAGATGTTTTTAGCCTACAACTCCCAGAAATCCCAGCCAGTTTACCAGCTGTTAGGATTTCTGGGAGTTGTAGGCCAAAAACATCTGGGGACCCCAGGTTGAGAACCACTGCCCTAAACGATTTGGGACTCACCTACCTGCGTGTCTGATCTCTGTATACAAACCCACACAATCTCTTCGATCATCTGGAGAGTCCCTGCTCGCACTCCCACCTCCATCGCAAGCGCGATTGGTGGGGACGAGGGAGAGAGCCTTCTCAGTGGTGGCCCCTCGACTCTGGAACTCACTCCCCAAGGACACTAGGCAAACCGCAACTCTGGCAGTCTTTAGGAGGAGTCTGAAAATGTGGTTGTTTCAGTGTGCCTTCCCAGAATAAGGAAACTCCCAGCAATATGTCCCTTTATTAGTGATTTAAGATTGTCTGCACATTCATCCCTCTCCAAAACTTCTATCTCACTTCCATGTCACCTTGTCATGCCCAGCATTATTTTTTTTTAAAAAAATTAATTATTACATTTGGCCCAGCCATAGGTTTTTAAATGCGTCGTGTTACTGTTAATGTTTATTGCTTATTTTTGCTTATGAGTTTCTTTATTGTTTTGTATTATTGTTGTTATTGTTTATTGTTGTATTGTGGGCTCGACCTCCTGTAAGCCGCACCGAGTCCCTTGGGGAGATGGTAGCGGGGTACAAATAAAGTATTATTATTATTATTAGGTTCTTGTGGGTTTTTTCGGGCTATAGAGCCATGTTCTAGAGGCATTTCTCCTGACGTTTCGCCTGCATCTATGGCAAGCATCCTCAGAGGTAGTGAGGTCTGTTGGAATTAGGACAATGAGTTTATATATCTGTGGAATGGCTGGGGTGGGGCAAGGAGCTCTTCCCTGCTGCAGTTAGGTGTGAATGTTTCAGCTGATCACCTTCATTAGCATTTGAAGGCCTGCCTGAGCCTGGGAAAATCTCTTGCTTGGAGGTGTTAATCTGTGCCTGGTTGTTTCCTCTCTGTTGTTTTGCTGTTGTAAACAACCAGGCACAGATTAACACCTCCCAGCAAGAGATTTTCCCAGGCTCTGCCAGGCCTTCAAATGCTAATGAAGGTGATCAGCTGAAACATTCACACCTAACTGCAGCAGGGAAGAGCTCCTTGCCCCACCCCAGCCATTCCACAGATATATAAACCTTTTTCCTAGTTCCAACACACCTCACTACCTCTGAGGATGCTTGCCATAGATGCAGGCGAAACGTCAGGAGAAATGCCTCTAGAACATGGCTCTATAGCCCGAAAAAACCCACAAGAACCTAGTGATACCAGCCATGAAAGCCTTCGACAATATTATTATTATTATTATTATTATTATTATTATTATTATTATTATTATTGCCACAATCCAATGATTCCACCCATGAAAGCCTTCGATAATACATCTCTCAGGCTCATTGCAACTTCCCTTGACCCTGATGCCACACTCACAATTCTCCCCAGCACTCAACACACAAGAAGCCCAGTTGTCACCACAAGTGCAAGGCTCACACAGCCTGCTCAAATCCAATAGTTACACTCCTCAATTAGTTTTAATCCCCATCAATTCAAGCACCGGCAAAGAGGAAATTCCCACGGGATGCACATGGTCGAGGGCTCGTGGAAGAGAACTCAACTTGACAGTGTCTTTATTTATGTCATTTATTTATTTACGTCACTTTTATCCCACCCATATCAGCCTGGTGACGCACAACATACACTCAGAGACAGAATTAGAAGGGACAAGGGGCTGGCTAACCCCACTGCCCCTGACAATGGAAGTCACACAAGCCATTGGGACTAAAAGCATCGTCAATGAATGACACCGATAATTGTACTTCCTCCTCATAGCTCTTAGTGGTGTAGCTATACTAGCTTATAGCTTGGCTTTCTCCTACAAAACCCATTCAGATGCCCACAGCACAGAGAGATGCAAACACAGGGACCAGGACCCACCTCAGAGGTCAACTCTGTCCCCATATCAGGACCTCTTCTCCGATACATGCACACGTTGACCTCCAAGTGTGGGATTTGCTGCCAATTGCCAACAATGCCCTCCCATTCTGCAGAAAGTATATAGACATGTTTCCGTGCAAAGGAATGCGCAGACACAATCCGACGCAAGACAGAGCAATATCTGAGCCAATAAACAAAACCAAGTTCTCAGGAATCTCCGTAATTGATCAGTCATTCTTAAATGAAGGAAATGGAAAAGGGAATGCGCAACATGAATCCCACCAAGAAATTAAGTTGTATCACCTCTGGTGTCAACAGGGATAAAGTTTTGGGTGGCTTTTAACCAAATTATGAGGGTTGAATGAAAAGTAATGCCTCCACCTTCGAAACTCCTCAACAGATGGCAGTACTGGTATGCGACAGGTGTTGGCTTGTTCAGTAGACTCTCCTCTACAGTTCCATTTTGGTGGGAAGCCTTAGCATTGATGAGTTGTGTTGTTAAAGTGTGAAGTATGGAACCCTGCACAGACAGCCGGTCAATGAGACTTAAGCAACGTATGTGGCAGGTACTGGCTTGTTCAGTAGACTCTCCTCTACAGTTCCATTTTGACGGGAAGCCTTAGCATTGAATGGTTGTGTTGTTAAAGTGTGAAGTATGGAACCCTGCACAGACAGCCGGTCAATGCGACTTAAGCAACGTATGTGGCAGGTACTGGCTTGTTCAGTAGACTCTCCTCTACAGTTCCATTTTAGTGGGAAGCCTTAGCATTGAACAGTTGTGTTGTTAAAAGTGTGAAGTATGGAATCCTGCAAAGATTGTGGCTCAATGTGACTTAAGCAACATATGTGGCAGGTACTGGCTTGTTCAGTAGACTCTCCTCTACAGTTCCATTTTGGTGGGAAGCCTTAGCATTGAACGATTGTGTTGTTAAAGTGTGAAGTATGGAACCCTGCAAAGATGGTCAGTAAATGCGACTTAAGCAACGTATGCGGCAGGTACTGGCTTGTTCAGTAGACTCTCCTCTACAGTTCCATTTTGGCAGGAAGCCTTAGAATTGAATGGTTGGGTTGTTAAAGTGCGAAGTATGGAAACCTGCACAGACAGTCGGTCAATGTGACTTAAGCAACGTGCAGTCATTGAATTCTTGACAGCAGAAGGTGTCACCCTCAAACGAGATTCAAACTGTTTATGGTGATTGTGTTGATGTGAGTACTGTGCCTCGTTGGGTGAGTAAGTTTAAAGATGTTGAGGTGGGAACATCTGTCTTGCGTGATAAACAAAGAGTCGGACGTCCTGTGACAGCAACCACCGAGTTTCACAAGTAAAAGGTTGACAGATTTATTTATTATTTATTTTGGACTTTTATATCCCGTCCTATCTCAATTCAGGACGATCGTCGTACCACTTAGAGAGATATTTCAAGCAAGTTAAAGAACACATCCCAAGGATTATTTTTGTGTTTGATTTATTAAAATATTCCCATCCAAACCCAAGTAATGAAGGTGGAGGCATTACTTTTCATTCAACCCTCGTATATTGTGTTAGTTGGCTTTCGAATGCCAGGTTATCTGTCTTTTGAGCAACAGTTCTGTTCAATACCAATAATGATGATGATTTCATTTCTTCCCTGCCTCTCCTTGTGGCGCGAGGCAGGTTACAGAATAATTAAAACACATAAACATTGGAAAAATAACACAAATGCAGATATTCAAATGTATTTCTACAAAATACGTATCATAATACACAAAACAAAGGTGTTGCTGATGCTGTGACTGCCACAGTCTATGCTTTCTGCACTTAAGGACGGAGGTAAATTCTCCACCAGAGAGAGACCCCTTCCGCAATGGATGAATTCCTTATATATCCCATAGAATAGGTTCTCGTCTGGGAATGAGGCTGGAAGGACTGTAATTTGCTCAACACCGCTGGTACAAAATGGAAAGGCAGGCTTACCTCCTCGTCGGAGCTGTCTTCCACATATTCGTTCCCCAGAGACTCTTCCTGCTGAGCGGTCCCTCTGTCCCTGACCGTTTGGCCCAGCCTTCCCTTCTTCTTAAGAGCTTCTCCAGCCTGTAAACAAGGATGGTGCAAACAGTTATCGTGCAAAGACAGGAAGAGGCTGCATTAGGTGCAGTTTCATTGGAGCCCCTCACTCAAACCATGGCTCACTGGTGCCAAACGGGAGTTGTAGCTTTATAAGGTCTTTAACCATCTCTGCAAACTCCAACTCCCAGGCTTCCATAGCACTGAGTTATAGAAGTTGAAGTGGTGTCAATCTGCATTCATTCTACAGTGCAAGTGCACCCTAAGTCCCAGCAAAAGAGGGACACATCCCTATTTGCAGGGAGCAAAGCTGGGAAAGAGGGCAGAGTCTTCCTGCGAGTCACACTGGACTTTTTAAACACAACGTGGTTACTGTCAGACCCCCCCCCCTTCCTAACATTATTTTATGTATTGTCGAAGGCTTTCATGGCTGGAATCACTAGGTTCTTGTGGGTTTTTTCGGGCTATAGGGCCATGTTCTAGAGGCATTTCTCCTGACGTTTCGCCTGCATCTATGGCAAGCATCCTCAGAGGTAGTGCGGTCTGTTGGAAATAGGAAAATGGGTTTATATATCTGTGGAATGTCTGGGGTGGGGCAAAGAGCTCTCTGCTGAAGCTAGGTGTGAATGTTTCAGCTGACCACCTTCATTAGCATTTGAAGGCCTGGCTGAGCCTGGGAAAATGTTCTGTTGAGAGGTGTTAAGATGTGCCTGGTTGTTTCCTCTCTGCTGTTTTGCTGTTGTAATTTTTTTTTTTAGTTTTTTAATACTGGTAGCCAGATTTTGTTCATTTTCATGGTTTCCTCCTTTCTGTTGAAATTGTCCACATGCTTGTGGATTTCAATGGCTTCTCTGTGTAGTCTGACATGGTGGTTGTTGGAGTGGTCCAGCATTTCTGTGTTCTCAAATAATATGCTGTGTCCAGGCTGGTTCATCAGGTGCTCTGCTATGGCTGATTTCTCTGGTTGAAGGAGTCTGCAGTGCCTTTCATGTTCCTTGATTCGTGTAGAGGTGAGAGGATCCCTCTTGTCCTTTGCTGAACGTAGCATTTGTTGGATTTTCTTGGTGGGTTTGTAGATTGTTTGTATGTTGTGTTTCCTCATCAGCTTCCCTATGCGGTCAGTGGTTCCCTTGATGTCTGGCAAGAACACTTTTCCTCTGGGTGGATCTTCATCTTTACTCTCCAATTGGCCTGGAGTCTCCATTGGCCTGGAGAGCCCAGTTGAGGTGGTTCAGTTCATCTTGGAGGAGGTGGGCTTCGCAGATTCTTTTTGCACGGTCTGCCAAGAATCTGCGAAGCCCACCGCCTCCAAGATGAACTGAACCACCTCAACTGGGCTCTCCAGGCCAATGGAGACTCCACCTCAGACATCAGAAGAGCTGCAAGACCGAGAAGAAGCCACGAGAGTCAAGATGAAGATCCACCCAGAGGAAAAGTGTTCCTGCCATACATCAAGGGAACCACTGACCGCAGAGGGAAGCTGATGAGGAAACACAACATACAAACTATCTCCAGACCCACCAAGAAAATCCAACCAATGCTACGTTCAGCAAAGGACAAGAGGGATCCTCTCACCTCTACATGCATCAAGGAACATGAAAGGCACTGCAGACTCCTTCAACCAGAGAAGTCAGCCATAGCAGAGCACCTGATGAACCAGCCTGGACACAGCATATTATTTGAGAACACAGAAATGCTGGACCACACCAACAACCACCATGTCAGACTACACAGAGAAGCCATTGAAATCCACAAGCATGTGGACAATTTCAACAGAAAGGATGAGACCATGAAAATGAACAAAATCTGGCTACCAGTATTAAAAAACTCTAAAATTACAACAGCAAAACAGCAGAGAGGAAACAACCAGGCACAGATTAACACCTCTCAACAGAACATTTTCCCAGGCTCAGCCAGGCCTTCAAATGCTAATGAAGGTGGTCAGTTGAAACATTCACACCTCGCTCCAGCAGACAAGAGTTCTTTGTCCCACCCTGGACATCATCCCACATTTTCCTCGTTCCAACAGACCTCACTACCTCTGAGGATGCTTGCCATAGATGCAGGCGAAATGTCAGGAGAAAAATTGCCTCCAGAACATGGCCCTATAGCCCGAAAAAACCTACAAGAACCTACTTATTTATTTTATTTATTTACAGTATTTATATTCTGCCCTTCTCACCGCACAGGGGACTCAGGGTAGATTACAATGTACATATACATGGCAAACATTCAATGCCATAAACACACAACATATAACAACAGGTCCGTAGCTTGGGGCACTTGATGCTCAGGTGTCAGCAGTGGCCAGGAGGGCCTTTGCACAACTCAAAGTTGTGCGCCAGCTGCGACCATACCTCGTGAAGTCTGGCTTGGCCAGGGTGGTCCACACCTTGGTTACATCCAAACTGGACTACTGCACTGCGCTCTACGTGGGGCTACCCTTGGAGACGGCCCGGAAGTTTCAACCGGTACAACGGGCGGCAGCCAGGCTCCTTACTGGAGCAAACTATTAAAACAGCTTCTTCCGCTGCCAATAAGTTGCAGAGCCAAATTCAAGGTGCAGGTCATGACCTATAAAACCCTAAACGGTTCAGGCCCCGCCTGTCTCCATGATCGCATCTCTTTCTATGAACCGGCGCGAGCTCTAAGATCTTTGAGTCGACAACTTTCTCCGGATATAGGTGAACTACAACTCCAAAACGCAAGGCCCACCAAACCCTTCCAGTATTTTCTATTAGTCACAGGAGTTCTGTGTGCCAAGTTTGGTTCAATTCCATCCTTGGGGGAGTTCAGAATGCTCTTATATTGTTGGTTAACTATAAATCCCAATAATCACAACTCCCAAATGACAAAAATCAATCCTTCCCCTCCCTGCCCCCACTCCAACCCCACCAGTATTCCAACTTGGACATAATGGGTATTTGTGCCAAATTTGGTCCAGTAAATGAAAATACACCCTGCATATTTACATGACCATTCATAACACCAGGATTGTGGAGCAACAGGCTGAGTGTCAGCTGCATTAAGATCACTCTGACCAAAAAGGTCATGAGTTCGAAGCCAGCCCGGGTTGGGGTGGGTTTCCAACCAATTTTGTGTAGCCTGTTGTCGACCTTTGTAACCCAAAAGACAGTTGCATCTGTCAAGTAGGAAAATAAGGTACCACCTTAAAGCGTGGGGATGCTAAATTAACTGATTTATGAGGCCATCAAGAAGACTCCAGCAAAGCATTCCAGCGGGGAAGCATGCGGGGAATGCGGAAGTGCTTCATCAGCGTCGCAGATAGACGATGAAAGCGACAGCTCCCCTGGCGGCCAGAAAAAGTTAAATAGCCTCTGTGTATGTCTGTATATGTTCGTATGTCAAAATTGGCATGGAATGTTTGCCATATATGTGTACACTGTAATCCGCCCTGAGTCCCCTGCGGGGTGAGGAGAAGGGCGGAATATAAAAGCTGTAAATAAATAAATAAATAACAGTAGCAAAATTACAGTTATGAAGTAGCAATGAAAATAATGTATATGGTTGTGGGTCACCACAACATGAGGAACTGTATTAAGGGGTCGCGGCATGAGGAAGGTTGAGAATCACTGGTTTAAACTCTTGAAGTCCGACCTGGTTAACTACAAGATGGCCTTCTCCTGTACAATCCACTCCGCACAATTAGGTCCTCTGGGGAGAGCTACTTCAACCATCCAGAACCCAACTGGTGACCATCTCCATCTAGAACTCATTTAAACACCTATCTCTTTGGGCAGGCCTACCCCAATAGTGCATAGGGCAAAAGAGGAGAGGGTCACCTGTCCTGATGCCCTCTTTGTGATCTTCCCAGGGGCACCTGCCTGGCGCTTTGAGGCAAGTGGATCATAGAATCCTAGAATCAAAGAGTTGGAAGAGACCTCCTGGGCCATCCAGTCCAACCCCATTCTGCCAAGAAGCAGGAATATTGCATTCAAATCACCCCTGACAGATGGCCATCCAGCCTCTGTTTAAAAGCTTCCAAAGAAGGAGCCTCCACCACACTCCGGGGCAGAGAGTTCCACTGCTGAACTCTCACAGTCAGAAGTTCTTCCTCATGTTCAGATGGAATCTCCTCTCTTGTAGTTTGAAGCCATTGTTTCGCGTCCTAGTCTCCAGAAGCAGAAAACAAGCTTGCTCCCTCCTCCCTGTGGCTTCCTCTCACATATTTATACATGGCTATCATATCTCCTCTCAGCCTTCTCTTCTTCAGGCTAAACATGCCCAGCTCCTTAAGCCGCTCCTCATAGGGCTTGTTCTCCAGACCTTTTATCATTTTAGTCATCCTCCTCTGGACACATTCCAGCTTGTCAATATCTCTCTTGAATTGTGGTGCCCAGAATTGGACACAATATTCCAGGTGTGGTCTAACCAAAGCGGAATAGAGCATGGGGAGCAAGACTTCCCTAGATCTAGACACTAGGCTCCTCTTGATGCAGGCCAAAATCCTATTTTGCCGCCACATCACATTTATTTATTTATTTACTTTACTCTGGAATATAAAAACTAGCAGGTCCAACAGACCTCACAACCTCTGAGGATGCCTGCTCTCGAGCCACGTACTGCTCTCGAGCCATGCCTCATCGTCCCCCATTCTGTATCTTTGCATTTCGTTTTTCCTGCCAAAGTGGAGTATCTTGTATTTGTCACTGTTGAACTTCATTTTGTTAGTTTTGGCCATTCATCTCTCTAATCTGTCAAGATCGTTTTGAATCCTGCTCCTGTCCTCTGGACTATTGGCTCTCCCTCCCAATTTGGTGTCGTCTGCAAACTTGATGATCCTGCCTTCTAGCCCTTCATCTAAGTCGTTAATAATGATGTTGAACAGGACCGGGCCCAGGACGGAACCCTGCGGCACTCCACTCGTCACTTCTTTCCAAGATGAAGAGAAAGTATTGGTGAGCACCCTCTGGGTTCGTCCATTTAACCAATTCCAGATCCACCTCACCATAGTTTTGCCTCGCCCACATTGGACTAGTTTCCTTGCCAGAAGGTCATGGGGGACCTTGTCGAAGGCCTTACTGAAATCCAGACACGCTCCATCCACGGCATTCCCCGCATCTACCCAGCTTGTAACTCTATCGAAAAAAGAGATCAGATGAGTCTGGCATGACTTGTTTTTGATAAATCCATGTTGACTCTTAGCGATGACCGCATTTGTTTCTACGTGTTTGCAGACTACTTCCTTAACAATCTTTTCCAGAATCTTGCCTGGTATCGACGTGAGGCTGACCAGACGGTAATTGTTTGGGTCATCCTTTTTTCCCTTCTTGAAGATTGTGACCATTTTCAAGTCCTACCTGGTTTGCAACCAGATTAACTACAAGATGGCCTTCTCCTATACAATCCACCCGGCACACTTAGGTCCTCTGGGGATAGCAACTTCAACCAGCCAGAACCCAACTGGTGACCATCACCATCTAGAATTCATCTAAACACCTATCTCTTTGGGCAGGCCTACCCCAATAGTGCATAGGGCACAAGAGAAGAGGATCACCTGTCCTGATGCCCTCTTTGTGGGCTTCCTAGAGGCACCTGCCTGGCGCTTTGGGGCAAGTGGATCATAGAGTCATAGAATCATAGCATCAAAGAGTTGGAAGAGACCTCCTGGGCCATCCAGTCCAACCCCATTCTGCCAAGAAGCAGGAATGTTGCATTCAAATCACCCCTGACAGATGGCCATCCAGCCTCTGTTTAAAAGCTTCCAAAGAAGGAGCCTCCACCACACTCCCTCTGGGGCAGAGAGTTCCACTGCTGAACGGCTCTCACAGTCAGGAAGTCCCTCCTCATGTTCAGATGGAATCTCCTCTCTTGTAGTTTGAAGCCATTGTTCCATTGCATCCTAGTCTCCAGGGAAGCAGAAAGGAAGCTTGCTCCCTCCTCCCTGTGGCTTCCTCTCACATATTTATACATGGCTATCATATCTCCTCTCAGCCTTCTCTTCTTCAGGCTAAACATGCCCAGCTCCTTAAGCCGCTCCTCATAGGGCTTGTTCTCCAGACCCATTATCATTTTAGTCGCCCTCCTCTGGACAAATGTCCAGCTTGTCAATATCTCTCTTGAATTGTGGTGCCCAGAATTGGACACAATATCCCAGGTGTGGTCTAACCAAAGCGGAATAGAGCATGGGGAGCATGACTTCCCTAGATCTAGACACTAGGCTCCTATTGATGCAGGCCAAAATCCCATTGGCTTTTTTTTCCGCCACATCACATTGTTGGCTCATGTTTAACTTGTTGTCCACGAGGACTCCAAGATCTTTTTCACACGTACTGCTCTCGAGCCAGGCCTCGTCCCCCATTCTGTATCTTTGCATTTCGTTTTTCCTGCCAAAGTGGAGTATCTTGCATTTGTCCCTGTTGAACTTCATTTTGTTAGTTTTGGCCATTCATCTCTCTAATCTGTCAAGATCGTTTTGAATCCTGCTCCTGTCCTCTGGAGTATTGGCTATCCCTCCCAATTTGGTGTCGTCTGCAAACTAGATGAGGAGAGGGGCACCTGTCCTGATGCCCTCTTTGTGGGCTTCCTAGAGGCACCTGCCTGGCGCTTTGGGGCAAGCGGAGGGCCTGCGGAGCAGCTCTCCCTATATTCCTCCCTTCTCGGAGGCTGCTCTGACGTCCTCTCGCTCACCCTGGGCCCGCTATGGATAAATACTCAAACGCTGGGCTTTGGGACAGGATCCAGGTCCCGGCCAGCCAGCTCCCAGCCCACGGCCTGGCGTTCCAGACGCACCTACGCCTTGGGCAAAGCTGCACATCCTTCCCTGGAAAAGAGATTGGCCTCCTCCTCCTCCTCCTCCCTCGGCCTGGAGTGGGTTTTGCCAGAGGAGGATGAGGATTTGACGGAATAATCAGAAAAGCAGCCCCACAAAACGGGCTCCTCCTGGGAGCAGTAAAGCCCAAGCGCTGCCTCCATCCCCATTGCGCATTCATCCAGACCTTTGCAGATCATCCCCCTTCCCTTCCTCAACTTCCACCTTCCCGGCCAAAGGGAGAGAGAAAGCGGGGCCTCGGAAGCTCGGGGCCAAGGAGAAGATGGGATTACAGCAAAAACAAAGGCTTTATTAAAGACTGGGGAAGGGTTGGGGGCGGGGGGGGGGGGAACGGACGCTGATCGGAGGTAAGTTTTATCCCAAGGTTTTGTCTGTCTCTCTCTCCCCTTTCTCTTCTTCTTCCCCGCACTTCCTTTCCTCCCACTGCTTCATGAGCTCAGAAGAGAGACCCCTGCCATAGAAAGGGGTCTCAGGAGCCATTGAGGGTGTGCCATGAAAGCCTGCGTTCCCCGCAATCGCTGGCAAAGCCCCTCATCCCCAAGAGGCACCTGGACTGTTAGCACCTGAGCCATCATGCTGCAGAGACAGGTACACATCCCAAAATGCAGATGTCCAACCAAACTCTCCCACTGCTACCTGGAAAAGACACCAGCTTCTGACACATTATTATTATTATTATTATTATTATTATTATTATTATTATTACTTGAAACACAGCAAGATGAGTCCACGGCAGACACTTTTCTGGCTGTTGTATTGGATCACACGTCGGACCCTTCCCAAGTGCCTAGGACTGTGTGATGTATCGGCAAATATTATTATTATTATTATTATTATTATTATTATTATTATGGAGCTCCATTGGCTGCCGTTCATTTTCCCGTCCCAATTCAAGGTGCAGGTTTTTACCTACAAAGCCCTGAATGGTTTGGGACCCTCCTACCTGCGTGACTGCATTTTTGTGTACGAACCCACATGATCTCTTTGATCATCTGGAGAGGCCCTGCTCGCGCTCCCACCCCCTTTGCCGGCGTGATTGGTAGGGACAAAGGAGAGGGCCTTCTCGGTGGTGGCCCCCCAACTTTGGAACTCACTTCCCAAAGACATCTGGCATGCCCCAACTCTGGCAGTCTTTAGGAGGAGCCTGAAAATGTGGTTGTTCCAGTGTGCCTTCCCAGAATAAGGAAAACTCTCAGCAATATGCCCTCAAAATGCACTTTACTACCGGTTTAGGATGGACTGCGTTCCCTCATCTCTCTTTGAAAACCCTATACCAGTTATATCCTACCCTGTTCATGCCCAGCGCTTATTTCTTAATTTCTAAACACAGCAAGATGAGTCCACAGCACACACTCTGCTGGCTGTTGTATTGGATCACACGTCGAACCCTTCCCAAGTGCCTAAGACTGTGTGATGTATGGGCGATTATTATTATTATTATTATTAGAAACACAACAAGATGAGTCCACAGCAGACACTCCGCTGGCTGTTGTATTGGATCCATGTCGGACCCTTCCCAACTGCCTAGGACTGTGTGATGTATCTGTGAATATTATTATTATTGTTATTGTTATTATTATTAGAAACACAACAAGATGACTCCACAGCAGACACTCCGCTGGCTGTTGTATTGGATCACACATTGGACACTTCCCAAGTGCCTAGGACTGTGTGATGTATCAGCGATGATGATGATGATGATGATGATGATTATTATTATTATTATTAGAAACACAGCAAGATGACTCCACAGCAGACACTCTGCTGGCTATTGTATTGGATCACATGTTGGACCCTTCCCAACTGCCTAGGACTGTGTGATGTATCGGCAAATAATATTATTATTGTTAGAAACACAACAAGATGAGTCCACAGCGGACACTCTGCTGGCTTTTGTATTAGATCACACGTCAGACACTTCCCAAGAGTCTAGGCCTGTGTGATGAACCGGTGAATAATGCATGCAGATCCCAGTAAGGTGGCCTTTTGCAGCTGGTAGATGGTGATTTTGTGTTTAAGTGCAGGCCAAGGTCTTTAGGCACTACACCCAGTGTGCAATTCACCACTGGGACCACCTTGGATGGCTTGTGCCAGAGTCTTTACAGTTTGATCTTTAAATCTTCATATTGTGCCAGCTTTTCCAGTTGCTTCTCGTCAATCCTGCTGTGGGATTGCAATATCTATGATCCATACTTGTTCTTTTTCCACAATCGTGAGGTCAGGAGTGTTCTGCTCCAAAACTCTGTCAGTCTGAATCCGGAAGTCCCAGAGGAGTATGACGTGTTCATTCTCTGTAACTTTTTCCAGCTTGTGATCCCACCAGTTCTTTGTCGCAGGCGGATGGTGTTTGTGGCACAAGTTCCAATGAATCATCTGAGCAACGGTGTTGTGCCTCTGCTTGGAGTCTGTCTGCGCGATCTTCTTGCAGCAGCTGAGGATGGGATCTTTTGTTTCATCTGCTTCCTTGCAGAGTCTACACTTGGGATCTGTTGTTGACTTTTCAATTCTGGCTTGGATGGCCTTGGTTTGAATGGCTTGTTCTTGGGTTGCCAGAATCAGGCCCTCCTTTGTCTCCTTCTTCAAAGTTCCATTGTGAGCCGCAGCCAGGTTTTTTCTTCGTTGTTGTGGTGGTGGTGGTTGTTGTTGTTCTAATGGCTTGTTCTTGGGCTGCCAGAATCAGGCCCTCCTTTGTCTCCTTTTTCAAAGTTCCATTTGCGAGCTGCAGCCATGTTTTTTCTTTGTTGTTGTTTTCTTTGTTATTATTATTATTTGTAGTAGTAGTATTATATTTTTCACACTGTGTATTTAAGTTAAGAGAGCCAGCATAGGTTACTGTGAGTTTTCCAGGCTGTTCCAGAAGTTGGGTTGTGGTAGGTTTTTTCGGGTTGTATGGCCATGGTCTAGACTAGAGGCATTCTCTCCTGACATTTCGCCTGCATCTATGGCAAGCATCCTCAGAGGTAGTGAGGTCTGTTGGAACTAAGAAAAGATTCCGGCCATGAAAGCTTTCGACAATATATTGTTCCAGAAGCATTCAGAGGTTGTGAGGTCTGTTGGAAAATAGGCAAACTGAGGTTCACACATAGCTCTGGAATATAAAAACCAACAGGTCCAACAGACCTCACAACCTCTGAGGATGCCTGCCATAGATGTGGGGAAAACATCAGCAGAGAATGCTTCTGGAACATAGCCAGAGAGTCTGGAAAACTCACAGCAACCCAGTGATTCCAGCCATGAAAGCCTTCGACAACACATGTTAGACTAAGGGCGCATTTGAACTGTAGAATGAAAGCGGTTTGACACCCCTTCAACTGCCCTGGCTGAATGCGATGGATCTGTGCTAAAGACTTGGAAAACAACAATTCCCAGTATTCCACAGTGCTGAGCCACTTCTACTGATGCTGTTTGCAAGCAAGATGGAGCTAGGGGACTGTGGAAAGGGGGAAGTTGTCCCAAGCGGTTGCTCATCAAAGAACACGAAGAATATTTCCGCCGAGCCAGGTCTCTTGTGGAGGGTCCCTCTTTCCTTGGGCTTTCCGCACTTCGGCTTTTCTCTCCAGAGCAGTCTCTTCTGCAGAAGGAGAACCAGGGGAACGCCAGAGGGCAGCACTAAACCCCAAAAAGGGAAAGTTGTGGGGAGAGAGGGAGGAAGCAGACAGGAAAAGCAATCGGAAGGCGTGATTGCAGCAGCTGCCACAGCTGGGACATGAAGGTGAGCAGGGCAGGTCATGGTGGCTGCATTTGCGGAATATGCAGGGTTGCAAACATTTGGACTCCCTGAGAGCAGCCATGGGCCAACTTGGGGCCTGCCTGCTTTAAGCCATCAGCCTCCAATGGATCCCGCCTCTACCATGAAGCAGTGGCTTCACCAGAGCCATCTCAGCAAATGACCATTCCCATGCACACTGCAAAAAAAATTAATCTATAGACACCTAACAACCCAAGGTATGTCCTTCACTCATAAAAAAAACTGAAAAACACAGAAGGGACTTAAAAAGCCCCAAAAAGCTAAATGACGAAAAGCTAAATGACAATACAGAAAAAAGGGAAGAAAGAGGAAGGGAAGGGGAGAAAAAAGAAAGAAAGAAAAAAAAGAAAGAAAAAAGGGAAAGGAGGAAGGAAAGGGAGAAGGAAGCATGGAAGCAAAGAGAGAAGGAAGGAAAGGTAGAGAAGGAAGAAAGGAGAGAAAGAGGGAGGGAAAGAAAAAGGGAAGGAAGGAAAGTTAGAGAAGGAAGGAAGGAGAGAAGGAAAGAAAAAGGGAAAGAAGGAAGGAAAAAGGGAGAGAAAGAGGGAGAGCAGGAAAGAGAGAAAAAGGAAAGAGAGACAGCAGAAAAGAAAGAAGGGGGAAGGAAGTAAAGAGACAGAGAAGGAAGGAAGACGAGAAGGAAAGACGGGAAGGAAGGAAGGAGGGAAAGAAGGAGAGAAAGAGGGAAGGTTGGCCACAGCAATGCGTGGCAGGTACAGCTAGTTTATATAAATAAAAATGTAATGTTCGTTTGTGGGATTAACAGAACTCAAAAACCACTGGACGAATTGACACCAAATTTGGACACAAGACACCTAACAGACCAACAAGGGACCATCACTCATAAAAACTCTAAAAAAAAACACACACAGAAGAGACGTTTAAAGCCAAAAAAAAATACATTACAACTCATGCGCAAAACCACATATATAAACAAACACACAAATATATATACACATATATGCACACACAATTTTATTTTATTTATTTATTTCATACACTTATACCCCGCCCTTCTCCCCCCTGGGGGGACTCAGGGCGGCTTACATAAAGGGCACAATTAGATGCCCAAACACACAACAATTAGTCCAAAAAATATAAAATCAACAATTAAGTTAAACAACAATACATAATAAAAGCATAAATCCTAAAACAATCTCATGTCAGAGTCCAAATATCAGAGTCCTTACATCCGTTCTATTCCGTTTGTCATTGTCTAACGCCAGTCCTTGATTTAATTATCAGAGTGACCAAAAGCTTGGTCCCACATCCAGGTCTTTAGGTTTTTCCTAAATGCTAGGAGGGAGGTCGCCGATCTAATCTCCCCGGGAAGTGCATTCCACAGGCGGGGGGCCGCCACTGAGAAGGCCCTGCTCCTCGTCCCCGCCAGCCTCACTTGTGATACTGGCGGGGTCGAGAGCAGGGCCTCCCCAGAAGATCTTAAACTTCGAGGTGGGACGTAGAGGGAGATCCGTTCGGACAAATACACTGGGCCGGAACCGTATAGGGTTTTGTAGGTCAAAACCAGCACTTTAAATTGTGCTCGGAATTGGATCGGCAGCCAGTGGAGCTGACGCAACAGGGGGGTGGTGTGCTCCCTGTACGCCGCTCCGGTGAGCAATCTGGCTGCTTCTCGCTGGACTAGTTGAAGTTTCCGAGCAGTCTTTAAAGGCAACCCCACGTAGAGTGCGTTGCAGTAATCCAGCCGGGATGTGACAAGAGCGTGGACCACCGTGGCCAGATCCGACTTCCCAAGGTACGGGCGCAGCTGGCGCACAAGTTTTAATTGTGCGAAAGCTCTCCCGGCCACCGCTGAGACCTGAGGATCCAGGCTCAGCGATGAGTCCAGGATTACTCCCAAGCTGCGAACCTGCGTCTTCAGGGGGAGTGTAACCCCGTCTAACACAGGCTGTAACCCTATACCCTGTTCGGCCTTCCGACTGACCAGTAGGACCTCTGTCTTGTCTGGATTCAATTTCAATTTGTTAGCTCTCATCCAGTCCGACACAGCAGCTAAACACCGGTTCAAGGTCTGGACAGCCTCCTTGGTGACAGGTGAGAAGGAGTGACAGATTTGGACGTCATCTGCATAGAGATAGCATCTTAGTCCGAAACTCCGAATGATCTCTCCCAGCGGCTTCATGTAGATGTTAAATAACATCGGGGGCAAGATTGAACCCTGTGGGACTCCACACAACAACGGTTGTGGGGCCGAACAGGTGTCACCCAATAACACCTTCTGGGTCCGTCCCTCAAGAGAAGGATCGGAGCCACCGCAGAGCAGTGCCCCCGAGCCCCATGTCCATGAGGCGTCCCAGAAGGATACCGTGATCGACGGTATCGAAGGCCGCTGAGAGGTCCAGCAGAACTAACAGGGACACACTCCCCCTGTCTAGTTCCCTGCGCAGATCATCTACCAAGGCGACCAAGGCTGTCTCAGTTCCATGTCCCGGCCTAAAGCCAGACTGTGCCGGATCTAGATAATCAGTGTCTACCAGAAACCCCTGGAGTTGTGTTGCCACCACACGTTCCATGACTTTGCCCAAATAGGGGAGATTGGAAACTGGCCGATAGTTGTCGAATTGAGTGGGATCCAGTGATGGTTTCTTCAACAGCGGTTTTATAATAGCTGTTTTAGGCTCGCTGGAAACTCTCCTTTCTGTAAGGAGGTATTAACCATCACCTTCACCCACCCCGCCAAACCCCCTCTGGCTTCCTTGATCAGCCAGGAAGGGCAGGGGTCTAGGATGCATGTGGTGGGTCGCACCTCTCCAAGGATCCTGTCCACATCCTCAAGCTGAACCAATTGAAACGAATCCAACAAAACTGGACAAGCAGATGCTCTCGTTACATCCCCAGAGACTGCCGTTAACATGACGTCAAAACCCGACCGAATCCGCTCAATTTTATCCGCGAAGGATCGAGCAAATGCTTCACAGCGAGCCACCGAGTTATCCGAGGCCTCGCTTTTTGGCGGATTTAACAGGCCCCTGACAACTCGAAAAAGCTCAGCTGGACGATTCTTCGCTGATGCAATATTGGCTGTAATGAATGTTTTCTGAGCTGCCTCTATTGCCACACCGTAGGACCTTAAAAAGGTCTTCAGGTGTGTTTGGGCTTGATTGGTGGGATTCTGGCGCCACACGCGCTCTAGCCTCCTCTTCTTTCGCTTCATAGCTGCCAGCTCCTCAGTAAACCAAGAAGCTGGTTTAGCTCGGTTACTCGAGAGGGGGCGTTCCGGAGCGATAGTGTCAATTGCCCTGGTCAACTCACTATTCCAGTCAGAGACCAGAGCATCGACAGTGTCGCTAGCCAAGATGGTGGAATAATCCCCAAGAGCCATCAGGAAACCATTTGGATCCATCAGTCTCCTGGGGCGGACCATTCTAATGGGTCCACCACCCCTGCGAAGGTTAGAAGGCACAGTTAGTCTAAAACTGATCAGGTGGTGATCGGTCCATGGCAAAGGGGCGATGGTCGGCTCCTCCATTCCGTCACCTTCATCCCATCCCTGCATGAAGACCAAATCCAAGGTGTGTCCGGCACTATGGGTGGGACCAGATATTAATTGGGACAGGCCCGTCACCCTCATCCCATCCCTGGACAAAAACCAAATCTAAAGTGTGCTCGGCACTATGGGTGGGACCAGATATTAGTTGGGACAGGCCCATGGTTGCCATGGCGGCCATGAAGTCCTGAGCCGCACCAGAAAGAGGGGCCTCGGCATGGATGTTGAAATCTCCCAGGACCAAAAGCCGTTGGGAGTTCAACACCATGTCCGAGACCACTCCCGCTAGCTCAGGTAGGGAGACTGTAGTGCAGCGGGGTGGTCGGTACACTACCAGAATCCCTATCCTGTCCCGGTCACCTAACCTAAAGCCGGCACATTCAAAGGAAGATGTTTGTGGAATGGGACACCTGATCAGTGGGATATAGTCCTTATAGACCACTGCGACTCCGCCTCCCCGCCCTCCAAGCCTTGGTTGGTGTTGAACAGAGTAACCTGGTGGACAGAGTTGGGAGAGATTAACCCCTCCCCTCGTCCAACCAGGTTTCCGTTATACAGGCCAGGTCGGCTCGTTCTTCTTGGATTAGATCTTGTATGATGGAAGTTTTTCCATTTACCGACCTGGCATTGAACAGCACCACCTTTAGCTTGGAGGGGCCACCATCTTGGCACCTCAGTTGTATTTTGTCGGGAGTAAGTTTTGGAATTGCCAATCTGTTTTTGTTAATTTCGGGCCGAACAGTAGTGTTGATTTTTGGAATTGCCAATGTCCTATTAAAGATTTTGGGCCGAATTTGCTTTTGTCTTTGATTTCTAGCATCTTTAGAAATAGCCAATTTATTGCTGTGAATTTTGGGCCGAAATGATAATTTTATTCTCCCTTTCCCGTATCTCCCCCTACCAGTCACCACCTCTATGGCGGCTCCCCCACCCACATACACACAGAAAGGGGGAAGGAGAGAAGGAGGGAGAGAAAGAGGGAAAGAAGGAGGGAATGAGGGAAGGAAAGAATGAAAGGTAGAGAAAGAAGGAAGAGAAGAAAATAAAAAAAGTGAAAGAAGAAAGGAAAGAGAGAGGGAAGGAAGGAAGGAGAGAAGGAACGAAAGAGAGGAAGAGGGGGAAAGAAGGAAGGAAAGAGATAAGGAAGGATGGAACCAAAGAGCAAAGGAAGCGACGAAAGAAACAGGAAGAGAAGGGAGAAAGAGGAAGGGAAAGAAAAAGAGGGAAGGAAGGAAAGATGGAGGGAAGGAGAGAAAGAAAGAAGGAGAGAAAGAGGGAGGGAAGGTTGGCCACAGCAACACGTGGCAGGGACAGCTAGTAATTCATAAATGCTTAAGAGGCCAGGGAACTCAACTATGCAAGTACTTCAAGGATACTCATCCCCTCCTCTTAAAAGGGCAAACAAAAGAGCCTCACAGCTCTTTCCTTCTTTTTGGGAGTTTATGGAGAATAAAAATTCCAGGATTAGGAAGTAAATACAAATAATAATGCCAACAACAATAAGCTGTAGTAAAATCCCACTTTCTGATCTGGATGGAGACCCAAAGTAAGATCAACCTTTCTGGTGCACAGAAACCCCTTTCCGAGGTTTCTATGAGCGTAGTTTGGTTCTGGCCCATTGTCAGTGTGTGTGTGTAAGGGGGGGGGGGGTCACAGTTTCTCTGGATGAAGATGAACTACAACTCCCAGATTCCCAAGGCAATCACCTCGAAACTCCACCCATATTCAAAGTTGGGTATGTTGGGTCTGTGTGCCAAGTTTGCTCCATATCAGTTATTGAGGGGGGTCATATTGCTCTGGACACTGGGTGAACTACAACTGCCACACGATGAGTCATTCCCTCCCCCATGTTCATGTTCACCTTCCTCCCCACGAGGACTCCAAGATCTTTTTCACACGTACTGCTTTCAAGCCAGGCCTCATTGTCCCCCATTCTGTCTCTTTGCATTCAGTTTTTCCTGCCAAAGTGGAGTCTCTTGCATTTGTCCCTGAACTTCATTTTCTTAGTTTTGGCCCATCATCTCTCTCATCTGTCAAGGTCGTTTTGAATCCTGCTCCTGTCTTCTGGAGTATTGGCTATCCCTCCCAATTTGGTGTCATCTGCAAACTTGATGATCCTTCCTTCTAGCCCTTCATCTAAGTCATTAATAAACCTTTTATTTTATTAATCCCAACCTTTCTGGTGCACAGAAACCCCTTTCTGGGGTTTCTATGAGCATAGTTTGGTTCTGGTCCATTGTCAGTGGGGGGGGGGGGGGTCACAGTTTCTCTGGATGAAGATGAACTACAACTCCCAGATTCCCAAGGTAATCAACCTGAAACTCCGCCTGTATTCACAGTTGGGCATGTTGGGTCTGTGTGTCAAGTTTGCTCCAGATCCATCTTCAGTCCTCTCTGGATGCTGGGTGAACTACAACTCCCACATGGGTGGGTCATTCCCCCCCCCCCCCACCTCTCCAGTATGTTCTGTGGGTCACCAGGGTTCTGTGTGCCATGTTTGGTCCAGATCTGTTGTTGGTGGGGTTCAGAGTGTTCTGGATGCTGGGTGAACTACAACTCTGACTTGGGAGTTGTAGATGGCTGGAAGGCTTTAGGGTTTAGGTGGTGTGTCCCAGCCAGGCAGAATCATAGAATCATAGAATCAAAGAGTTGGAAGAGACCTCATGGGCCATCCAGTCCAACCCCCTGCCAAGAAGCAGGAATATTGCATTTAAATCACCCCTGACAGATGGCCATCCAGCCTCTGTTTAAAAGCTTCCAAAGAAGGAGCCTCCACCACACTCTGGGCAGAGAGTTCCACTGCTGAACGGCTCTCACAGTCAGGAAGTTCCTTCCTTCTCTACTCTTTCCTTTCCCCCTTTTCCTTCTATTTTCCCTCTTTTCTTCATTCTCTACCTCCTTCCTTCCTTCGCTTTTTGCTTCCATCCTTCCTTTTCTCCTTCTTTCTCTTTCTTCATTCTCTACCTCTTTCCTTCCTTCCTTCGCTTTTTGCTTCCATCCTCCCTTCTCTCTTTTCTTCCCTCCCTCTTTCTCTTCTTTCCCTCTTTCCTTCCTTTTCTTTTTCTCTTTCCTTCTGTTCTTCCTCTCCCTTCCTTCCCTTCTACCCTTTTATCCTTCCTTCCTTCCTTCCTTCCTTCCTTCCTCCCTCCATCTTTTCCCATTCTCTCTTTCTCCTTCCTTTCCTTTTGTCTTTCATAGAATCCTAGAGTTGTGTTGCACTCCAGAACAGGAAAAGCCCTCTGACTTTAAACACCACACCGTTGAGTAGGGAAAATTTAAGACAATGAAAAATTTAAGAAAAATTTAAGACAATGAAAAAGCACTAAAGTAAAAAGCACTTTAAAGAAACAGGTAAATCCAATTAGGTAAGAAGATAAGTAGGAACAAAGTAGTCCAGAGCCCTCCTCTCTCTCACCATCCTATCCTTCCTTCCTTCTCTATTTCCTTCTTTCCTTGCCTCCCTCTCTTTCCCTTCCTTCCCATCTACCCTTTCATCCTTCCTTCCTCCCTCCATCTTTCCCCCCTCTCTCTTTCTCCTTCCTTTCCTTTTGTCTTTCATAAAATCGTAGTGTTGTGTTGCACTCCAGAACAGGAAAAGCCCTCTGACTTTAAACACCACACCGTTGAGTAGGGAAAACAATCCTTTTAATTTAAGACAATGAAAAAGCACTAAAGTAAAAAGCACTTTAAAGAAACAGGTACATCCAATTAGGTAAGAAGATAAGTAGGAACAAAGTAGTCCAGAGCCCTCCTCTATCTCATCATCCTATCCTTCCTTCCTTCCTTCCTTCCTTCCTTCCTTCCTTCCTTCCTTCTCTATTTCCTTCTTTCCTTGCCTCCCTCTCTTTCCCTTCCTTCCTATCTACCCTTTCATCCTTCCTTCCTTCCTCCATCTTTTCCCATTCTCTCTTTCTCCTTCCTTTCCTTTTGTCTTTCATAAAATCCTAGAGTTGTGTTGCACTCCAGAACAGGAAAAGCCCTCTGACTTTAAACACCACACCGTTGAGTAGGGAAAACAATCCTTTTAATTTAAGACAATGAAAAAGTACTAAAGTAAAAAGCACTTTAAAGAAACAGGTAAATCCAATTAGGTAAGAAGATAAGCAGGAACAAAGTAGTCCAGAGCCCTCCTTTATCTCACCATCCTATCCTTCCTTCCTTCCTTCCTTCTCTATTTCCTTCTTTCCTTGCCTCCCTCTCTTTCCCTTCCTTCCCATCTACCCTTTCATCCTTCCTTCCTCCCTCCCTCCATCTTTCCCCCCTCTCTCTTTCTCCTTCCTTTCCTTTTGTCTTTCATAAAATCGTAGTGTTGTGTTGCACTCCAGAACAGGAAAAGCCCTCTGACTTTAAACACCACACCGTTGAGTAGGGAAAACAATCCTTTTAATTTAAGACAATGAAAAAGTACTAAAGTAAAAAGCACTTTAAAGAAACAGGTAAATCCAATTAGGTAAGAAGATAAGCAGGAACAAAGTAGTCCAGAGCCCTCCTTTATCTCACCATCCTATCCTTCCTTCCTCTCCTTCTTTCCTTCCTTCCTTCCTTCCTTCCTTCCTATTTCCTTCTTTCCTTGCCTCCCTCTCTTTCCCTTCCTTCCTATCTACCCTTTCATCCTTCCTTCCTTCCTCCATCTTTTCCCCCTCTCTCTTTCTCCTTCCTTTCCTTTTGTCTTTCATAAAATCCTAGTGTTGTGTTGCACTCCAGAACAGGAAAAGCCCTCTGACTTTAAACACCACACCGTTGAGTAGGGAAAACAATCCTTTTAATTTAAGACAATGAAAAAGTACTAAAGTAAAAAGCACTTTAAAGAAACAGGTAAATCCAATTAGGTAAGAAGATAAGCAGTAACAAAGTAGTCCAGAGCCCTCCTTTATCTCACCATCCTATCCTTCCTTCCTTCCTTCTCTATATCCTTCTTTCCTTGCCTCCCTCTCTTTCCCTTCCTTCCCATCTACCCTTTCATCCTTCCTTCCTCCCTCCATCTTTCCCCCCTCTCTTTCTCCTTCCTTTCCTTTTGTCTTTCAAAAAATCCTAGTGTTGTGTTGCACTCCAGAACAGGAAAAGCCCTCTGACTTTAAACACCACACTGTTGAGTAGGAAAAACAATCCTTTTAATTTAAAACAATGAAAAAGCAGTAAAGTAAAAAGCACGTTAAAGAAACAGGTAAATCCAATTAGGTAAGAAGATAAGCAGGAACAAAGAAGTCCAGAGCCCTCCTCTATCTCACCATCCTATTCTTCCTTCCTTCTCTCTTTCCTTCTCTCTTTTCCAGCTTACCTGTCCAAATGTATCTCTCCCTACGATCCGTCTAGGAATTTAAGATCATCTGGGGAGACCCTGGTCTCGATCTTGCCTTCTTCGCAGGCGCATCTGGTGGGGACGAGAGACAGGGCCTTCTCAGTGGTGGCCCCTCGGTTGTGGAACTCCCTCCCTAGGGATGTTACATCGGCCCTCTCCCTCCTGACCTTCTGAAAAAAAGTAAAACCTGGTTCTTTAAACAGGTTTTTTAGAAATGGAGTGCTATAGAAAAACACAAATTATGATTTTGTCATTTGGGAGTTGTAGTTGATGGGATTTATGGTGCATTTAAATTAAAAGAGCATTCTGAACTCCACCAACGATGCAATTGAACCACACATAACTCATGACCAACAGAAATACTGAGTTTGGTGGGCACTGATCTTGAGTCTGGAAGCTGTAGTTCACCTACATCCAGAGAGAACTGTGGACTAAAACAAAGATGTATCTTAGGTTCTTGTGGGTTTTTTCGGGCTATATGGCCATGTTCTAGAGGCATTTGCTCCTGACGTTTCGCCTGCATCTATGGCAAGCATCCTCAGAGGTAGTGAGGTCTGTTGGAATTAGGAAAATGGGTTTATATATCTGTGGAATGACCAGGGTGGGACAAAGAGCTCTTCTCTGCTGGAGCTAGATGTGAATGTTTCAGCTGACCACCTTCATTAGCATTTGAAGGCCTGGCTGAGCCTGGAGGAATCTTTTGTTGAGAGGTGTTAAGATGTGCCTTGACCAAACATGGCATGAATACTCAATCTGCTCAAATGTGAACACTGGTGAAGGTTGCGGAAAATAGACCTTGACATTAGGGAGTTGTAGATGCTGGGATTTATAGTTCACCTGCAATCAAAGAGCATTCTGAAGCCCACCAATGATACAATTCAGCCAAACTTCCCACACTGTGATTTCTGATGGTCTTTGGTGACAACCCCCCCCCCCCGGGTCCCGACCCCCAGGTTGAGAAACACTGTTTTAGGGACTGAACGTGGGAGCTCTGACACGAAGAGAACATTCCCACCCTCCAAGATATGGGTCCTATCCAACGTGTACAAAACACTCAAGGAAGCTTAGAATTAAAAACAGTACAAGAAAGCCTTCCAAAACCATAAAAATACTAAAAGCAAAAAGAGCAGGCGAAGGATATGAGAAACATAAAAAAGGCCAATAAAACCAAAACAGAAGGGAAATAAAACTTTGCCCAGACGGAGGTTGTTGTGAAGGAACAGCAGCAACCAAGCAGGGAGATCAGGAGCAGATGCTGCTCCAGAGAGAGCAGGGAAGGGCCACAAACCAGGATCAGACAGGTTCAAGGATTATTACAGGTGGGACATTCTTCCTACCACAAACTAGCCTGGAGTAAAATGCTCCCACCACCTACACACAAGCACTCTTTATTGCCAAGAGGAAAATGCTTATTTCAGGATTTCTCCGGCAATATTACCAGAACTTTTTGGGTTCCTTGTAGGCACAAGAGGTGGTCAATGGTAGAAAACTTTAGCAGGACTCTTGAGAAGCCCACGGGATAAACACTCCTGGAGGAAACTGAGTCATAGAATCATAGAATCAAAGAGTTGCGTCCTAGTCTCCAAGGAAGCAGAAAACAAGCTTGCTCCCCCCCTCCCTGTGGCTTCCTCTCACATATTTACCCATTTCTGGCCACTTGTGACATAGCGTAATTAGGAGATAAAAGTTGCAAGTAGAGGATTTGTAGTCAGATGAAGCATCGTTTGGAATCAAGTCAAGACAGCAGTGGAACTCTCTGCCCCGGTGTATGACGGAGGCTCCTTCTTTCATAGAATCCTAGAGTTGGAAGAGACCTCCTGGGCCATCCAGTCCAACCCCATTCTGCCAAGAAGCAGGATATTGCATTCAAATCACCCCTGACAGATGGCCATCCAGCCTCTGCTTAAAAGCTTCCAAAGAAGGAGCCTCCACCACACTCCGGGGCAGAGAGTTCCACTGCTGAACGGATCTCACAGTCAGGAAGTTCTTCCTAATGTTCAGATGGAATCTCCTCTCTTGTAGTTTGAAGCCATTGTTCCGCGTCCTAGTCTCCAAGGAAGCAGAAAACAAGCTTGCTCCCCCCCTCCCTGTGGCTTCCTCTCACATATTTACCCATTTCTGGCCACTTGTGACATAGCGTAATTAGGAGATAAAAGTTGCAAGTAGAGGATTTGTAGTCAGATGAAGCATCGTTTGGAATCAAGTCAAGACAGCAGTGGAACTCTCTGCCCCGGTGTATGACGGAGGCTCCTTCTTTCATAGAATCCTAGAGTTGGAAGAGACCTCCTGGGCCATCCAGTCCAACCCCATTCTGCCAAGAAGCAGGAATATTGCATTCAAAGCACCCCTTACAGATGGCCATCCAGCCTCTGCTTAAAAGCTTCCAAAGAAGGAGCCTCCACCACACTCCGGGGCAGAGAGTTCCACTGCTGAACGGCTCTCACAGTCAGGAAGTTCTTCCTCATGTTCAGGTAGATCTCTTGTAGTTTGAAGCCATTGTTCCGCGTCCTAGTCTCCAGGAAAGCAGAAAACAAGCTTGCTCCCTCCTCCCTGTGGCTTCCTCTCACATATTTATACATGGCTATCATATCTCCTCTCAGCCTTCTCTTCTTCAGGCTAAACATGCCCATCTCCTTAAGCTGCTCCTCATAGGGCTTGTTCTCCAGACCCTTGATCATTTTAGTCGCCCTCCTCTGGACACATTCCAGCTTGTCAATATCTCTCTTGAATTGTGGTGCCCAGAATTGGACACAATATCCCAGGTGTGGTCTAACCAAAGCAGAATAGAGCATGGGGAAGTATGACTTCCCTGGACCTAGACACTAGGCTCCTCTTGATGCAGGCCACAATCCCAGGAAGATTAACATTGCACAGTCCTTGGGAGATCCCAGATCTTTCTCCATTGAGGGGCTAAGGTACTCAGGAACATCCTCGATTTGATGGTTAGAAAAATAAGTTTCTGTTAAGCAGAGGCTGGATGGCCATCTATCAGGGGTGTTTTGATTGCGTTTTTCTGAGTGGCAGGGGGCTGGACTAGTTGACCCTTGTGGTCTCTTCGAACTCTATGGCCAATCCCCCTCCAATGCCAGAAATAAGCTTAATGGTGTAACATTAGAAAATGTGGACCATTTCCACTCCCTTGGCAGCCACCTCTCCACCAAAGTCAACATTGACACTGAAATTCAACACCGCCTGAGCTCTGCAAGTGCAGCATTCTTCCAAATGAAGCACAGAGTGTTTGAGGACTGGGACATAACTAGGGAGACCAAGGTGCATGTTTATAAAGCTATTGTCCTCCCACTAGAAGGATTTGGTGGGCATTGACCTTGAGTTTTGGAGTTGTAGTTCACCTACATCCAGAGAGCACTGTGGACTCAAACAATGATGGATCTGGACCAAACTTGGCATGAATAATCCATACGTCCAAATGTGAACTGAGATTGCATTTGGGAGAAATAGACCCTGACATTTGGGAGTTGTAGTTACTGGGGTTTATAGTTCACCTACATACAATCAAAGAGTTTTCCGAACCCCACCAACGACAGAATTGGGGCAAACTTCCCACACAGAAGCCTCATGACCAACAGAAAATACTTAAGGCCATCCAGTCCAACTCTCTTCACCAGGGCGAGAAAACGTAAACAAAGCTCTCCTGACAAAAAGCCATCCAGCCACACACACACACATATATATACACACACACACACACACACACACACACACATATATATATATATAATTCACACACAGAGAGATATAGTATCATAGATTTGAAAGGGACCCTGAAAGAAGGACAATGATATGTTGCATATTCCAGAGGAAGCAAACCAGACACTCTCCACATGAACACTGACAAATAAACAACAAGAAATACTGTTTACCCGCAAGCAGAAAGACATTACATATATTAGAAACCAACACTTTCCATTACTTTATTTTCCAGATCACCAGACTGGGCCACAGCACCGCCTGGCAGGGGACGGCTAGTAACAATACCAGAGAAGTGAATTGCCCCCATTGCCATGCACTTAGTGAAATGCCTTGGAACAGAGGACCTCCCAAAGGGCATCGGTAGGCCTCATCTGCTACGGAGAAACACAGGAAACCTTGATGGCTGGAGATGCAGAAAGAGAGGTTATGACAGTCCATAGTATCAAGACAATCCTCTTTCCTTATGAAAAGCAAGATGGAAGAAATGATGACCATTTGGAACCTCTTTACTTCACCTCGGAGATCCAGAATGGAGCACTGACAACCTTTCCAATTCCATTTGGAAATATTAGCCAGCTCTGAGAAGCTGGGGTGGAATATGTCATATCACCCCCTCTTTGAACAGGGAATTCATGTCCTAGAGAAAAACAGGAAGCATAACCTGGACAGCTTGCTCTGATGGGAGATTGGGACATTCCACCACATGGCCTTTCAGCACGGTACTAAACACATAATAATAGTAATAATAAGATCACGCAGACAGACTACAAGCAGAGGTACAACACCGTTGCTCAGATGATTCATTGAAATAGTAATTTAAAAAACTTTATTTATACCCCGCTACCATCTCCCCAAGGGACCCGGTGCGGCTTACATGAGGCCGAGCCCGCAATACAAACAATACAAGCAATAACAGGTATAATGCAAAGAAATTAAAAATAAATCACATACACAAATAGCATAAACATTAAACAAGGTACAGTGCACATTTAAAACTATGGCTGGGCCAAATGTAATTGAAGTTTAAAAAATATTGCTGGGCATGGACAAGTTGCAGGAGATGGGGCGTTGCTGGAAAAATACAGTCCTAAATCAATGTAAAGTGCTTTTGGGGGACATATTGCTAAGGGTTCATTATTCTGGGAAGGCACACTGGAACAATCACATTTTCAAGCTCCTCCTGAAGACTGCCAAAGATGGGGCATGCCTGATGTCCTTAGGGATTGAGTTCCAGAGTTGAGGGGCCACCACCGAGAAGGCCCTCTCTCTCGTCCCCACCAAATGTACTTGCGATGCAGGTGGGAACGTGAGTAGGGCCTCTCCAGATGATCGAAGAGATCGTGTGGGTTTGTATACAGAGATGCGGTCACGTAGATAGGCAGGTCCCAAACTGTTCAGGGCTTTGTAGGTAAGAACCTGCACCTTGAATTGGGCCAGAAAATGAATGGCAGCCAATGGAGCTCCTTAAACAGGGAACTTGTGCCACAAACACCATCTGCCTGCAACAAAGAACTGGTGGGATCACAAGCCGAAAAGAGTGACAGAGAATGAACATGCCAAACTCCTCTGAGACTTCTGGATTCAGACAGACAGAGTTTTGGAGTATAATATTAATGACCACACAATTGTATTAAAAAACACAGTATGGATTGTGGATGTTGCAATCCCAGGTGACAGCAGGATTGAAGAGAAACAACTAGAAAAGTTGACACGATACGAGGAGTTAAAGATCGGACTGCAAAGACAGTGGCACAAGCCAGTCAAGGTGGTCCCAGTGGTGATCGCCACACTGGGCGTAGTGCCTCAAGACCTTGACCTGCACTTAAACACAATTGGCACTGACAACATTACCACCTGCCAGCTGCAAAAGGTCACCTTACTGGGATCTGCATGCATTATTTGCAGATACATCATTCAGTCTTAGGCACTTGGGAAGTGTCCAACGTGGGATCCAATACAACAGCTAGCAGAGTGATCTTGTTTGCTGTGGACTCATCTTGTTATGTTTCAAATAATAAGACCTTGCAAAATGACAACTCCCATAACTATGAAGAAGACGAAACAATGGATCCCATCCTCAGCTGCTGAAAGATAATCGCGCAGACAGACTCCAAGCAGAGGCACAACACCGTTGCTCAGATGATTCATTGGAACTTGTGCCATCTGCCTGCGACAAAGAACTGGTGGGATCACAAGCCAGAAAAAAGTTGCAGAAAACGAACATGTCAAGCTCCTCTGGGACTTCTGAATTCGGACTGACAGTGTTTTGGAGCACAACACTCCTGAACTCACCATCGTGTTAAACAACAAAGTATGGATTGTTGATGTTGCAATCCCAGGTGACAGTGGGATTGAAGAGAAACAACTGGAAAAGCTGACACAATATGAGGATTTAAAGATCAAACTACAAAGACTCTGGCACAAGCCAGACAAGGTGGTCCCGGTGGTGATCGGCACACTGGGTGCAGTGCCTAAAGACCTTGGCCTGCACTTAAACACAACTGGCACTGACAAGATTACCACCTGCCAGCTGCAAAAGGCCACCTTACTGGGATCTGCACACATTATTCGCTGATACATCACACAGTCCTAGACACTTGGGAAGGGTCCGACGTGTGATCCAATACAACAGCCAGCAGAGTGTCTGCTGTGGACTCATCTTGTTGTGTTTCAAATGATGATGATAATAATAATAATAATAATAATAATCTGACACGATATGAGGATTTAAAGATCTAACTGCAAAGACTCTGGCACAAACCAGTCAAGGTGGTCCCAGTGGTGATCGGCACACTGGGTGCAGTGCCTCAAGACCTTGGCCTGCACTTAAACACAATTGGCACTGACAAGATTACCATCTGCCAGCTGCAAAAAAGCTACCTTACCGGGATCTGCACACATTATTCGCCAATACATCACACAGTCCTTGACACTTGGGAAGTGTCCGATATGTGATGCAATACAGCAGCCAGCAGAGTGTCCGCTGTGGACCCATCTTGTTGTGTTTCTAATAATAATAATAATCTATAGTAATAATAATAATAATAATAATAATAATAATAAACATTGACCAAATCACAATCTGTCATCTGCAAAAGGCCACCTTACTTGGATCTGCGCACATCATTCGAAAATACATCACACAGTCCTAGACACTTGGGAAGTGTTCGACTTGTGATTTTGTGATATGAAATCCAGCATATAGATCTCGTTTGCTGTGACATAGTGTGCTTTTGTGTCAATAATAATAATAATAACAACAACAACAACAATACAGGATTTAAAGACTGAACTGCAAAGAATCTGGCACAGGCCTGTCAAGGTGGTCCCAATGGTGATCGGCACACTGGGTGCAGTGCCTAAAGACCTTGGCCTGCACTTAAACACAATCAGAGTGGACAAGATTACAATCTGTCAGCTGCAGAAGGTCACCTTACTGGGATCTGCACGCATTATTTGCCGATTCGCCTAGACACTTGGGAAGTGTCCGACGTGTGATCCAATACAACAGCCAGCAGTGTCTTGTTGTGTTTCAAATAATAATAACAACAACTTTAACAAACAAACAAGGATCAGAGGGATGGTTTGCCCTGCTTGGAAAAATAAGTCAAGTAGGTTCTAAAGTGGTGAAATGAGGAGAAGAAATTTAAAAAACGACTATGGAAGACAAGATAACACTATGTAACAAAATTTGGAAAAAATATGTTCTTAGTTTGAAAGTGTTATTTCTTGTTTAATTGTGTGGTCCTTACTTTGAAAGTAGTTACTCTACTCCAAAAACTTTGTTATTGTGGTTGCCACAAACTAGGCTGAATTGGTTGCAATTCTATGATGAGATATTCACTAGAAAACGATCACAAACTGTGCTTCAGCAGGAAGTCTCTCCCACAGAAACAAGGTTTTGGCAGTTTAATAGGCTTTTTCCATGTTTGTAATGATAGAACCAATTAGGAAATGACTTTTGCAGAAGTCCTGATTCCATAAACCCAGTGAATATATATGGAGGGCTTTCCGTACTGTGACATTCTACAACTTTTGAATCTTTGAATCTCTTCTAAGAAAGAAAAAGCAGGAGATAAATCAAAATAATAATAATAATAATACACTTACTTTAGTCTTCTCAGAAGACAACAGGGCATCTGGATTCTCCTCGACTCCGCTGCTCTGGTCTTCCTCCTCCTCCTCCTCTTCCTCTGTGAGGCTGTCACTCCCAGAATCCTCGAGTCCAGAGAAGACGCTTTCTTCGCTGTCCGTCCAATCATCGCTCTCTGCTTCCTGCTCCTTGAGGAAAGTCTGGCGACAGGTGACAGCAGGCATGAGTCCCCATCCAGGGTGAGAAAGGTGGGATGTGAATATGGTAAACAAATAAATAATAATAAACTAAAAGGAAGGAAGGATTTGCAGTTATGCATCAACCTATTCATTTATTTATTTCATGCATTTTGTGCTGGTACGGCTGTACCAGGAGCTCCAACTTATTTTCCTTTCTATTGAGTGTTTGCATGTATTCCAAAGTTCCATGCATTTTGCAATAAGGTGGCTGCCCACCTTATTGCAAAATGCATGGAGGACTATCATCCTCAGACTACGAGAGATCACCTAAGTAAGTTATGATGCATATATATATATATATATATATATATATATATATATATGAGAGAATGCGGTTGGACCGCCAGGGCTTAGTGCTATGGACTCCTGGGAGTTGTAGCTTCATGATATAAAGGCTGTGTGTGTATGTGTGTGTGTATTATATATATACACACACACACACATATATATATACACACATATGCATATATATATATATATATATTATATAGTAGAAACGCATGTAGTCTGAACCCATGTGAACTCAGTGCTTTGGGCTCCTGGAGTTGTAGTTTGATGAGATATGAAGGAACGCCCTTCCTACGGACATTAGACTAGCACCATCTCTAATGGTATTCCGCAAAAAGGTGAAGACCTGGATGTTTGTGCAGGCGTTTGAGTAATTTAGTGCAATCTGGTAATGGAACATAGGAATGGAACAATGGACGACGAACCTGGACTACGCTTGGATGATGAGAAGATTGGGTACGGTTGTTTTTCGTAATAATTGTGCATTGTAATTGCTTATTGTTAATTTATGGATAATGTGTTAAGTCAATTGTTATATGTTGCATGGAACCACTGCTGTTTCTACTGTTTTTACTGTTTGTGAACCGCTGTGAGTCGCCTTCGGGCTTGAGATACAGCGGTATATAAGCAAAGTAAATAAATAATAAATAAATAAATAAATAAATGTAGTCCAAACCCATTGAACTCAGTGCTTTGGGCTCCTGGGAGTTGTAGTTTCATGAGATATGAAGGCTGTGTATATGTGTGTATACACACACACACACATATTGTAGAACGCATGTAGTCCGAACCCATGTGAACTCAGGTCTTTGGGCTCCTGGGAGTTGTAGTTTAATGAGATATGAAGGCTATGTGTGTATATGTGTGTGTGTGTGTGTGTGTGTGTGTGTGTATACACACACACTTATATGCATATACATATATACATATATTGTAGAACACATGTAGTCCGAACCCATGTGAACTCAGGTCTTTGGGCTCCTGGGAGTTGTAGTTTAATGAGATATGAAGGCTATGTGTGTATATGTGTGTGTGTGTGTGTATATATATATATATATATTATATATATACACACACACATATACATATATTGTAGAACACATGTAGTCCGAACCCATTGAACTCAGTGCTTTGGGCTCCTGGGAGTTGTAGTTTCATGAGATATGAAGGCTGGGTGGGTGTGTGTGTGTATATCCACACACACACACACACACATCCATATACATATATACATATACATATATTGTAGAACGCATGTAGTCCGAACCCATGTGAACTCAGGTCTTTGGGCTCCTGGGAGTTGTAGTTTAATGAGATATGAAGGCTATGTGTGTATATGTGTGTGTGTGTGTGTATATATATATATATATATTATATATATACACACACACATATACATATATTGTAGAACACATGTAGTCCGAACCCATTGAACTCAGTGCTTTGGGCTCCTGGGAGTTGTAGTTTCATGAGATATGAAGGCTGGCTGGGTGTGTGTGTATATATCCACACACACACACACATCCATATACATATATACATATACATATATTGTAGAACGCATGTAGTCCGAATCCCTGTGAACTCAGTGCTTTGGGCTCCTGGGAGCTGTAGTTTCATGAGATATGAAGGCTATGTGTATATATGTGTATATATATACACACACAGACACACACACACATATGCATATACATATACACATATACTGTAGAACGCATGTAGTCCAAACCCATGTGAACTCATTGCTCTGGGCTCCTGGGAGTTGTAGTTTGACAAGAGGCCATCCCTCTGACAGAGAAGGCTCAAGGCCTTGCGAAAACTACAACTCCCAGGGAAGGTGGAGGGCTCTATCTCCCAGGATCCTCCCTACAATAGCCAAGGCTATGGGTGACACGAGAGAGTCGCTCTCAGGATGCCCCCTCCCCTCAAGACACGTGTCTGGGGAAACACGTGTCAATGGAAACACGTGTGAATCCGCCCACCAAGCGACACAACTTCAGGAGGAGGTAAAGAAAGGGGAGACAGGACTCCGGATCTCACCGAGCTTGGGCCTGCGTCCTCTTCTTCTTCGTGGCCACGCTCCATCTTTCCTTTTTTTCCCCCTCAGAGAATCTCTCCCTCAGCCGCGTGCGCCTTCCTTGCCACCTTGCGGACGCGCATGCGCAAACTCGCCACGCCCCCTCTTTCCCGTGTGCTCGAGTTGCGACTGCGCTTGCGCAAAAAAGGAAGCCAGGCCCCGCCACGCCCCCTTTCTCCGTGCCCTCAAGTGACGACTACGCATGCGCAGGGAGGAAGCCAGACCTTGCCACGCCCCCTTTCCCCATGCTCGCCACTTGAGACGACGCATGCGCACAAAGAAGCTCCAAAGCTCTAGGTGCCCTTACTGCCTATTACAGGGAAAACCAGCTGATCCCCAACCCATCTAAAACACATACATGTGCCTTTCACCTTAAGAACAGACAAGCATCCCGAGCTCTGAGGATGATTACCTGGGAAGGAAGGAATCCCACTGGAGCATTGCAGCGCACCCAAATACCTGGGAGTCATAGAATCATAGAATCATAGAATCAAAGAGTTGGAAGAGACCTCATGGGCCATCCAGTCCAACCCCCTGCCAAGAAGCAGGAATATTGCATTCAAACCACCCCCGACAGATGGCCATCCAGCCTCTGCTTAAAAGCTTCCAAAGAAGGAGCCTCCACCACACTCCGGGGCAGAGAGTTCCACTGCTGAACGGCTCTCACAGTCAGGAAGTTCTTCCTCATGTTCAGATGGAATCTCCTCTCTTGTAGTTTGAAGCCATTGTTCCATTGTGTCCTAGTCTCCAGGGAAGCAGAAAACAAGCTTGCTCCCTCCTCCCTGTGGCTTCCTCTCACATATTTATACATGGCTATCATATCTCCTCTCAGCCTTCTCTTCTTCAGGCTAAACATGCCCAGCTCCTTAAGCCGCTCCTCATAGGGCTTGTTCTCCAGACCCTTGATCATTTTAGTCGCCCTCCTCTGGACACATTTCAGCTTGTCAATATCTCTCTTGAATTGTGGTGCCCAGAATTGGACACAATATTCCAGGTGTGGTCTAACCAAAGCAGAATAGAGCATGGGGAGCATTACTTCCCTGGATCTAGACACTATGCTCCTATTGATGCAGGCCAAAATCCCATTGGCTTTTTTTGCCGCCACATCACATTCCTGGATCATGTTTAACTTGTTGTCCACGAGGACTCCAAGATCTTTTTCACACGTACTGCTCTCGAGCCAGGCATTGTCCCCCATTCTGTATCTTTGCATTTCTTTTTTCCTGCCAAAGTGGAGTATCTTGCATTTGTCCTGTTGAACTTCATTTTGTTAGTTTTGGCCCATCATCTCTCTAATCTGTCAAGATCGTTTTGAATCCTGCTCCTGTCCTCTGGAGTATTGGCTATCCCTCCCAATTTGGTGTCATCTGCAAACTTGATGATCTTGCTTTCTAACCCTTCATCTAAGTCATTAATAAAGATGTTGAACAGGACCGGGCCCAGGACGGAACCCTGCGGCACTCCACTTGTCACTTCTTTCCAAGATGAAGAGGAAGCATTAGTGAGCACTCTCTGTGTTCGTACACTTAACCAATTACAGATCCACCTCACCGTAGTTTTGCCTAGCCCACATTGGACTAGTTTCCTTGCCAGAAGGTCATGGGGGACCTTGTCAAAGAAGGCCTTCCTGAAATCCAGGTACGCTCCATCCACGGCATTCCCCGCATCTACCCAGCTTGTAGCTCTATCGAAGAAAGAGATCAGATTAGTCTGGCATGACTTGTTTTTGATAAATCCATGTTGACTATTAGCGATGACTGCATTTGTTTCTAAGTGTTTGCAGACCGCTTCCTTAACAATCTTTTCCAGAATCTTGCCCGGTAGCGACGTGAGGCTGACCGGACGGTAGTTGTTTGGGTCATCCTTTTTTCCCTTCTTGAAGATTGGGACCACATTGGCCCTCCTCCAATCTGCTGGAACTTCTCCCGTTCTCCAAGAACTCTCAAAGATGATTGCCAATGGTTCCGAAATGACTTCCGCTAGTTCCTTCAATACTCTTGGGTGTAGTTGATCTGGCCCTGGGGACTTGAACTCATTTAGAGTGGCCAGGTATTCCTGGACGACTTCTTTCCCAATTTGGGGTTGGATGTCCTCCAATCCCTCATCCACTCCATCTTGCTGAGGCTGAAGACTCTCTTCAACCGTGCTCCAACTCTGGACCGTGCTCTGACCTACAACAAGCATTGCCTGAACATCAAGCAAAAAGTTGCAGGGACTTTGCAGATAGGTGGCTTCCTTTGGCTGCATTCATAGGGCAAGCCACCTGTCAATAATAGTTAGGATCCCTGGTCCCGCCCCTCTCTGGGTTTTTTGGAGGGAAGGGGCCATTTTTCAGTTAGTCTCAGCAAAGGAAGTTAATGCAGAGGATGTATACAGATGTCCTCCTGTGCAAAGGCTTCGTCCCTTAAGACTTTCCGGGGGAGAACAGTCTTGAGAGCCTCTAAAGAGTCCCAAAGGTTCCGGGGAAACAGCCTTACAGCCCTGAGGAATTCCGGAGGGAATAACAGCTCTAACCATCAAAGCAGCTAAGCGATTATGACCCCGAGAGCGGCGGAGGCCCCCGCCTTCAAATTGGTATAAACTGCAGCTGAGAGTTCCGCAGTTCCTGGGAGCCAAATTTGGGACCAACTGATGAAATGTGCCCCAGCAGACAGCTCAAAACTAGGACTGCATTCAGCCTTTTATCACTTTCCCCCAAGCCCTGACTTTGTAACTAATCCCCAATAAAGGTACTTGAAAATTGCAACTTTTTAACCTTTCTGCTTGATACTTTGTGTCCTTCACTGCCTAAGCTAACCAAAGCATGAAACAAACCTATTTCCAGGCTCCGGGGAACCGTGGGCCTGCCTGGGATGCCTTTCTGGCATCCCGGGGAGGCCGAATCTGCGTCAATTGGAACCGCGGATACGGAAATCTCCCTTTCGGATCTCCGTATCCGCTAAAATATTAAAATGGTGGATCGGCCCCGTTTCAATGCCATATTTTTCTGTGCTAAATTCTTAACCAAACTGCTATCTTGCTTTTCTCATTTTGGATCCCTACGCCCGGGAAATAATCTTTTTGTTTTAAAGAATATAATTTGACAGAAAACAGCTGATTGTCAAATTTCGCCAGCTCCGCACAAACAGCTCATTTCTCCTCGCTCCACAACCGGGGACTTGCTGCGGCTGCCCCCAGGAGACCTCGGAGAGGGGGCCGGGCAGGAGGCCCAGTCCTTGGGAAGGAGTTATAGTTCCCCAAGGACCAAGCCATGAACTTTGTTACCAAACAACTCAAAGACTGTCCTGTTGACTTCTGCCAAAAAAGTATAACTTTCTGCTGCTTGTTTTGAACGGCAAGCCGCGTCCACTTCTATGAACTCTTTCCAGGAAGATCCAAGTTTTCAAATAAAAAAGATGACTATTATTATTAAATATCTGGGATGGGGACGGGATCTTTTCTATATGAAATGTATTGATGAAATGTATATGAAATGTTGCTTGCCCTCTTGATTTGCCCCCTGACTTTTGTCCTAGAAAAATATGACCAAGGACTGTTGAAATGCCTGAGGGAGGACCACCGCCTCCCTCGAAACTTACTTGATTATTCTACATCTGCATGGATAATAACAAGTTGAGATTTCCTCTGCCCACTCTCTGAGTTTGTCTGGCGGGCAAGGAAGTCTCTCTGAACATTTTGATTGAATTACAAAGGGACAAGAACAACCCCCGGGGTCCCCTGTCCTGACTCTGTTTGTTCCTTCTGCCAAAACCCATTAAGGACACTCCTTATCTGATCCGGGACAGGAAAACCTTTATTGAGAAACATCACACTTTGCTGGCCAAAACAATGAATCAAATTACAGCTGGCCGGCTAGCAATAATCCCATCATTTCCCCCATTGTCCGCGGTCGTCCCGCCTTCTCTCTTCTGATTCGTCCATCCTCGGAGGCGAGAGAAGCGCGCCGATTGGCTCCTCAGAGGCAGAGAAGCTTGCTGATTGGCCTAGAGTGAGGCGGGCCGCCAAGCCTCCTCCCAGCTGTTCAGGCTGTCAACCAATCAGCGTGAAGCCGGGCGGACACAGGCGGGCGGGAAATTCAAAATGTTTTCCTGTATTTTCTCTATAAAAATGCCTGTAAATTCCGTAGTGGTATGCTTGTAGTGGAAATATCCCTACATTTGCATCCGATCTCAGCTGAATCGCTAATAAAGACACCTTGGTCGCCGACTTCTTCCGCTTTGGTGAGGATTTATTATTTTAATATTTTCTGCTGCTGGAATTGGCTTTGCTGCCCTCACCAAGGTTCAGGGACCCTCTTTGGTGCGGCCCTCGGGATATCCTCAGCTGGGGAGATCCTCCTAAAAGCGGCTTGATATAATTTACAAGCCTTTTGATAGGTTCACTCGGCGTTGAGACGTAGTTCAGCCCGGTAGTGAATCCACATTAATAAGGTTTAGGTTCACAGCAGCCTGGGAGGAGTTATAAAGGGGAATTTTCCTTTAAACAAGGTTTTTGAAGATAGTGCCTGTTCCCTGTGAACAAGATTGCAAGAGCCAAGAGGCTGTTAAGAAAGATTTACAATTCCTGTTTGTTCATTAATAAAGAACTGTTATATTTAAGCTCAAGCCTCATAGAGACTGTTTAATAAGGGAAATTTCTCTAAAGGCTTCTTTTCGGGGGCCCTGGTTTCCCGCTGGATCCAAGCCATACATCCTCTCTTAAAGGCACCTCATTTCAGCTCCAGCGGCGACAGAACACATACATTGACAAAAAGCAAAAACGAAACATTACATGTAAATGTAATACATTACATGTCAATGTAGTAAATAAATAATAAATAAAGATAAATAAACGATTTCTATCTTGCTTCCTGGCATGGAAATAAATTCTCCTCTGCTTCCAAACATGACAAAATCAAATGCTCTCGATCCCGCCTGCTTCTCAAGCACGGCTGGCGGGGACGAGAGATAGAGCCTTCTCGGTGGTGGCTCCTCGGCTGTGGAACGCCCTTCCTACGGACATTAGACTAGCACCAGCTCTAATGGTATTCGGCAAAAAAGTGAAGACCTGGCTGTTTGAGCAGGCGTTCCAATAATTAGTGCAATGATTGGTTAATGAACATTGGAACGGAATAATGGATGACGAATCTGGAACATGTTTCTGATGATGAGACGATAGCGAATAGTGAATGGTTACTGTAGTAATTGTTTATTAATTATGTAATATGTTCGGGTTGTTGAATGTGTTTTTATACCGTGGCCTTGAATTTTTGCTGTTTTTGCTGTTCTTATTTGTTGTGAACCGCTGTGAGTTGCCTTCGGGCTGAGAAGGGCGGTATATAAGTAAGGTAAGTAAATAAATAAATAAATTAATAAATGTAAACAAAAATAGAGCATTCTGAGCGATGCAAACAAAAATTGGGGCTTTCTGAGTTTTCACACTACAACTCCCAGCAGGCATTATGAACGCTGCCTTTGGTGGGCCCTTCTGGGAAATGTAGTCCATTTTTTTAAGGAAAAGATGCGCATGCGCAAAAGTCTAGTCAAGGGATATGAGAGAGAGAGAGAGAGAGAGAGAGCGAACTGTGTTGCTGAGGTTTTTTTTTTCTCCAGGCAGCACCGCGCGTGCGCACTCCTTCGAGCGAGCCACTGCGCACGCGCGGGGCCGTCCTTGCTGAGGGGGGCGTGTATGCGCGAAGTGCGCGTGCGCAGGATTTCCCCCAAGATGGCGGCGGCCATGCCTGGATTTTCTGAGGCGCTGCTGAGTGCGCGGGGGAGGGCGTCCGGCCTGGTGAGAGTCCGCTAGCCGAGCCTGCCTTGCCGGCTGGGAGTCGCGGCGAGGGCCTCCGGAGGAGGAGAAGGGCCCGGCATGGAGGCCTCGGGCGTGGGCGCGGCCGGAGCGGCTGGCAGTAATGTGCCGGCCTTCCTCACCAAGCTCTGGACCCTCGTCGAGGACCCCGAGACGGACACGCTCATCTGCTGGAGCCCGGTGAGGAGGAGGGAATCCGAGGGAAGGAAGGGACCCCCAAGGCCATCCAGTCCCACCCCCTGCCAGGCAGGAGAAACACCACCAAAGCCCTCCCGACAGGTGGCCCTCCAGCCTGTGCAATCACCATAATAATAGGAGCCACCCAATCTGCAATGAGGGAAAAGCACAGTCAAAGCACTCCTAACAGATGGCCACCCAGCCTTTGCAATAATAATAATCAGGAGCCACCCATTAAAGAATCCTAGAGTTGGAAGAGACCTCCTGGGCCATCATCCAGTCCAGGGGTAGGGAACCTTTGGCCCTCCAGCTGTGGTGGACTTCAACTCCCACAATTCCTTGAGGCTCGGCATTGCGCCAAGGTAAGCCTTTGGGGCGAATGCCGAGCCTCAAGGAATTGTGGGAGTTGAAGTCCACCACAGCTGGAGGGCCAAAGGTTCCCTACCCCTGATCCAGTCCAACCCCATTCTGCCAAGAAGCAGGAATATTGCATTCAAAGCACCCCAGACTGATGGCCATCCAGCCTCTGCTTCAAAGCTTCCAAAGAAGGAGCCTCCACCACACTCCCTCTGGGGCAGAGAGTTCCACTGCTGAACATAGAATCAGGGATTTTGGCCTGCATCAATAGGAGCATAGTGTCTAGATCTAAGGAAGGAATGCTACCCCTCTATTCTGCTTTGGTTAGACCACATCTGGAATATTGTGTCCAATTCTGGGCACCACAATTCAAGAGAGATATTGACAAGCTGGAATGTGTCCCGAGGAGGGCGACTAAAATGATCAAGGGTCTGGAGAACAAGCCCTATGAGGAGCGGCTTAAGGAGCTGGGCATGTTTAGCCTGAAGAAGAGAAGGCTGAGAGGAGATATGATAGCCATATAAATATGTGAGAGGAAGCCACAGGGAGGAGGGAGCAAGCTTGTTTTCTGCTTCCCTGGAGACTAGGACGCAATGGAACAATGGCTTCAAACTACAAGAGGAGATTCCATCTGAACATGAGGAAGAACTTCCTGACTGTGAGAGCTGTTCAGCAGTGGAACTCTCTGCCCCAGAGTGTGGTGGAGGCTCCTTCTTTGAAGCTTTTAAACAGAGGCTGGATGGCCATCTGTCAGGGGTGATTTGAATGCAATATTCCTGCTTCTTGGCAGAATGGGGTTGGACTGGAATGCCCCAGGAGGTCTCTTCCAACTCTTTGATTCTATGATTCTATGAACGTGGTTCACAACAGAGCAAAAAGACAGTCATATCAAAATAGCAATAAACAATTTAAAACCATGAGAGCATAATATACAAGTAATGGCACATCAATAACAACACAATAACGTCTCGTAACTAGAATCGTGATCCAACTCGTCGTCTATAATTCCGTTCCTATATTCATCGTATTCATGGCACCGCTTATCTGAATGCCTGTTCAAACATCCAGGTTTTTAATCTTTTTCGGAACACCATCAGCGAGGGGGCTGATCTTACCTCCATAGGAAGGGTGTTCCACAGCCGGGGGGCCACCACAGAAAAGGCCCTGTCTCTCGTCCCCGCCAGCCGCACCTGTGAAGCAGGCGGGATCGAGAGCAGGGCCTCCCCAGAAGATCTTAGAGTCCTGGTGGGTTCATAGGCAGAGATATGTTCGGATAGGTAGCTTGGGCCAGAACCATAATAATAGGAGCCACCCAGTCCAACCCCCTCCTCCTATGAAGGGAATGCACAGTCAAAGCACCCCCAACCATTGAAATAATAATAATAATAATAATAATAATAATAATAATAATAATAATAGGAACGTCCTGCCATGCAGGGAAAGCACAGTCAAAGCACCCCCAACAGATGGCCACCTAGCCTTTGAAATATTATTATTATTATTATTATTAATAATAATAGGAGCCACCCAGTCCAACCCCCATCTGCTATGCGTGGTAAGCACAGTCAAAGCACCCCCAACTGATGGCCACCCAACCTTTGTAATAACCATAATAATAGGAGCCACCCAATCTGCCATGCGGGAAAAGCACAGTGAAAGCACCCCCACATTGAAAGCACCACAGTGAAAGGCCACCCAGCCTTTTAAATAATAATAATAATAATAATAATAATAATAATAATAATAATAATAATAGGAGCCACCCAGTCCAGCCCCCTTCTGCCATTCAGGAAAAGCACCATCAAAGCACTGCTGACAGATGGCCATCCAGCCTCTGCTTAAAAGGAAGAAACTTCCAGATGACTCCAAGGCAGAGAGTTCCACTACTGAACAGCTCTTCTTGCCGTCAGGAAGTTCTTTCTAATAAAGTTCAGGTGGAATTTCCTTTCCTGTAATTTGAACCCATGACTCAGCATCTTAGTTTCCAAGGCAGCAGAAAACAAAGCTTCTCCCTCTTCCTTTTGACATCCTTTCACATATTTATACAGCTGAAAATACCAGTTGGATCAAGGGAAGTCTTGATCCCACTCTGTTCTACTTTGGTCAGATCTCAGAGCTTTGCTGGAGTCTTTTTTATGGCCTCATAAATTAGTTAATTTAGCCTCCCCACATAAGGTGGTACCTAATTTTCCTACTTGACAGATGCAACTGTCTTTCGGGTTGCAAAGGTCGACAACAGGCTACACAATTGGTTGGAAGCCCACTCCAACCCGGGCTGGCTTCGAACTCATGACCTTTTTCGTCAGAGTGATCTTAATGCAGCTGACACTCAGCCAGCTGCACCACAATCCCGGTGCAAATATTATTAATAATATTACATGTAATGTAAATATATAATTATAATATTGTATTATTATTACTAGTATTACGTTGTATTGCATTATAATATTCTACTATTCTAGGGCAGGGGTTGCCTGGCAAGGGGAAGAGTTGGGCCTCTTCCTCCCTCCTGGAAAGCAGCACCAAAATGTATCGCTAACAGCAGCGAAAGCAACCCTTGAATACAAATAAGTCTCTCTTTTTTGGGAAATAAGCAGAAATGTAATCAGGGAATATGAATTGTGGGATCACAAGGGCCATGCAATCCAAGCCCCTTTCTCCAGCCAGGAAAAGCACACTCTGAGCATCCCCAGCAGATTCCCATTCAGCCTTTGCTTCAAAACTTTCAGAGAAGGTGACTATCACACTCACAGACAACAGGAGATTCCACAGTTAGACTTTCAGAATGTTCTTTTTAATGTTTGGGTGGAATCTCTCTCCTTGCACCCATGACTCCATTGTCTCCTAATCTCCAGAGCAGCAGAAAACAAGCTTTCCCCTTCCGCTATTGACATCCCTTTCTGATATTTAAACATGGCTCTCATGTCCCCCTCTCCCAGCCTTATTTTTTCCAAGCTAAACATCTACAGCTTCTAATCAGAAGGATTCCTAGCTTCCAGACCTCTGACCACTTTGGCCTCCCTTTGCTGGACACCTTCCATGTTGCTCATCTCTTTCTTGAATTGTGTTGCTCAGAACTGGACACAGTCTTATTCCAAATGAGCAAAATAGAGTCGAGTGGGACCTTCACTTCCATAACACTAGATATTACAGGCTTATGGATGCTTAGGATTGCATTGGATTTTTACATGCTGCATTCACTGTTTACTCATCATGTGTCCTAAACTGTACATTATTGGCATGGATTACAACTTACAATACTATACAATGCCTGGCATGTTGCCACTAAAACTGCAGGTGAGACAGGGGGACTGGTGGGCTGGGCTTTTTGAAATGCCTTCATATGTCACCCACCTACCCATCTCAAAACTAAGCCTGGCTACCAACACCTTGCTTTCCTCTCTATACAATCTGAAAACAATCCTATCCTCTATGGAGAAGTCCCATTCCATAGCACAGACATGTGGTGCCCAGGTTGACTGGGCAGCACTAATATTGGCCATCACATGGAGAGGATGCCTCGGCCGCCACTTCTTCATCCCTCTCTTCCCTGACCCTCTTCTATCCCATCAAATGATCTTTGATGTAAATGGCCTTCTGGATAACAGACCTCCAGAAGGACCAGTTGGTTATCTGGCCTGCTCAGGACTTGAAAAATCAGGATTGCAGTAGGTAAATGCAATGCTATCCCTTACATCACTGTATATATGCATGTATTGGTATGTAGTCAAGTCAGTTTTGAGTTATGCTAAACGCCTAATAAAAGTCTGGCAAGATATCCTGTTGTTAATAATAGACTTGCTGAGGCCTTGCAAACTTAAGAGCAAACTGGATTGGGAAAATGCACCTGTAATGTGGTCCCTTGTTTCCTACTGCGTTTTGCTGTCTCCTGCATTATCATTTTTTCTACTGCGTCATGTTTTCTCACGACATATGGGAAGTATGATGCCATCCATTGAAACTTGGATGTACTTTTATAGGAGTGTCAAGGAGGCTGAGAGAAATCCCACAGAAGTCTGGATTTCACAGTCTCAGTTCCTAGTAGGAAAGCACTAGAGATGGAAGGGTCATAGTGGAGACATTAGGCTTGATGATGAAGTCACATTCTTCAGGGAGAAACAGCTGGATTGGATAAGCAGAAGCTAATTTTCTGTTTGATCGGTTTGAGATCAGTAGAGAAATTTCAGAAAGTGAGTTCCCAGACAGCATCAGTAGCAGGAATTAATAATACCAATATTATCAGTTGTGATCATAATAAGTGATAATATCAGTTAATTGATCCTATTGACCTGTTTTGCAGTATGCGGTGTCCCTTCACCAGGACTATCTCGTTTATGGGCAGGAGTGCTTTAGCAATAGTAGGGCATTGCTTTAGATGGCTCTGTGGCAGCTTTGATGCTACTGCTTAAAATGCAGATGTGCAGAAGTTATTAATACTTTGCATGTTTTAAACTGTATATATATGTTCTTGTGGGTTTTTTCGGAGGTAGGATGCTTGCCATAGATGCAGGCGAAACGTCAGGAGAAATGCCTCTAGAACATGGCCCTATAGCCCAAAAAAACCCACAAGAACCTAGTGATTCCAGCCATGAAAGCCTTTGACAATACATTGTATAAATATGTGTTTGGGTTAGCTACAGTAACACTGGAGCAGCCTATTTCAGAGATCCTCAGTCAGCGTTACCATGGAGACCAAGGCAAGCTGGCAGAAGGAGAAGTGGGAGGAGCCAAGTGGAGAGAGTTTTGAAAACAGACAGTTTGAGAGTCAGTTAGGAGTTGATTTTGTATCTGAGAGGAGTAAAAGAGTGGAAGTGAAGAGTAGAGTGGGAGAGTGAAGTGTGAAGCAAAGAATTGTGGCTTTGGGGAAACCTGAATAGCTACAAGAGGTTTCTCAGTCTAAGGAGGCTGAAAGGAGAAACATAGCCAGTTTTCTTTAGTCAAGGGAAAGGCTAAAGGATAAGCTTGTTAATTTATTTGATCAAGGAAAGATCAAATAGGGAAGATATTCCTGTACTGAAACATTGTTTAGTAACAAGAGCTTCACCTCAGTAAGATACTGTGTAACCTGGAAGAGTGAAATGTTTAACTAACCAAGTATTATTCAAAGTTCTATAAAATAAGTTACAATCTTGCAACCACACGCTTTGTACTCAATAAACCAGTTATCTTTTGTTGAAGACAGTCTCATCTCCATCCATTCTGCGTCTGTATTGCCATATCACACAGTAATACCTCATATCTCACATTGGTGGCAGTTACCATAGATTACATATAACAATTGGCCTCCACTATACCAGTTGGTGGCAGAATTCAGAGAAATAAACAATAAACCTCCCTCTACTCTCCTGTCACACGACAGCACGTGTGCTTTCTCTCCACTCTGATCACCTCCTCGCACAGATTATAGGAAGAGCATTGCTTGTCCAGAATTCTGAAATGCAAAATCATCCATTTGGGTGGCTGAGATGGGGGCACTTTTGCTTCCTGGTGGTTCAGTGCACACAGACTTCATTTCGTGCACAAAAGGAGTAAAATATTGTGTATAAAATTGCCCTCATGGTATATGTATAAGGTAAGTGTGAAACAAATTAATTTTGTGTCACAAAAATATATATGCATGCATGTACATAATGAGATATCTTTGAGATGTGGGTCCTATCTCCAATATATCTCATTATGTATATGCAACTATAAAAAAATCTGATATCTCAAATACTTTTGGACCCAGTCATTTCAGATGCAGGGTGCTCAACCTGTGGTTGCTGATGCCATTTATTTGTTTATCGTGTCAGGGGAAGACCAAACAGTTGCATTGCATTTTTTAACAAACAAACAAACAAAACACAAAGTTTGCAAGCTTGGTAGTTGATTAAATGTCCTTTGACCAGGATCTGGCCACTTGGAGTGCCTCTTGTGGCAAGAAGGTCTTCCCTTGTGCATGTGGCAGGGCTCAGGTAGCATTGCAGCAGGTGGTCAGTAGTTTGCTCTTCTCTGCACTCGCATGTCGTGGATTCCACTTTCTGGCCCCATTTCCTAAGGTTGGCTCTGCATCTTGTGGTGCCAGAGCGCAGTCTGTTCAGCGCCTTCCTAGTCGCCCAGTCTTCTGTGTGCCCAGGGTGGTCTCTCTCATTTGGTATCAGCCATGGATTGAGGTTCTGGGTTTGAGCCTGCCACTTTTGGACTCTTGCTTGCTGAGGTGTTCCAGTGAGTGTAGATCTTAGAAAACTATTTCTTGATTTAAGTCGTTGACATGCTGGCTGATATCCAAACAGGGGATGAGCTGGAGATGTCACTGCCTTGGTCCTTTCACTATTGGCTGCTACATTGGGCCAATTTTACAGTGATGGCAAACATTGTGCCTAACACATCATCAGTAACCTTCTCACCTAGATTCCCCCTCTTTTCCAAGTGCAGATTCCTATTCCCTTTAAAGCAGGCTATGAAACTTATTCCTATGCGTTGTTTCAAACTCTCCCGTAAAGCAATCTTTGGTGCTGATTCAGCTTTGTCCTGATGCAAAAGTAACCATAGTCTGTGTTGGGAATAGCCGTGCAGGAAATGGGGTAGAAACAAACCCTTGCCTCTGAATTCAGGTGAAGAGAGATTGGAATGTTAGTTAATGAAGGCAAAAGCTCCTTGTATGGACTGGCCCTGCTTGTGGCCACCAGAGAGCAGAGCCTTTCTACTCAATGTCCTTAAAGTCTGTCTGTGTGTCTGCTTTCAAGTCTCCTGCCAACTTATGGAAACCCCATGTGTCTCACACAGTTTTCTTTGGCAAGGAATCCTCAGAGGTGGCTTTCCCAGTTCCTTCCTCTGAAATAGAGCTGACAGCCCTGGGATTTCTTGGTGGTCTCCAATTGACGTCCCTCGCTTAGCTCCCAAGACCAGGCGGAATCCGTTGCCTTTGGGGTATTTAAGTCCCTAAACTCCCTCATTTTCTTTTTGGAAAATGTGCCAGGTACAAGTTGTGGTATCCAGGACAAAAAAGCAAAAGGGTCCTTTTTTGTCCGCAAAACAACAGAGAGGAAACAACCAGGCACAGATTAACACCTCCCAGCAAGAGATTTTCCCAGGCTCAGGCAGGCCTTCAAATGCTAATGAAGGTGATCAGTTGAAACATTCACACCTAGCTGCAGCAGGGAAGAGCTCCTTGCCCCCACCCCAGCCATTCCACAGATATACAAACCCATTGTCCTAATTCCAACAGACCTCACTACCTCTGAGGATGCTTGCCATAGATGCAGGCGAAACGTCAGGAGAAATGCCTCTAGAACATGGCTCTATAGCCCGAAAAAACCCACAAGAACCTAAAAGGGTGTCTGCTGTGGCTTTCCTAATTTAGCATAGTCTCGGAGTCTCGGGAAACATTCCAATGGCAGATTACTAGAATGCAATCATAGAATCAAAGAGTTGGAAGAGACCTCCTGGGCCATCCAGTCCAACCCCATTCTGCCAAGAAGCAGGAATATTGCATTCAAATCACCCCTGACAGATGGCCATCCAGCCTCTGTTTAAAAGCTTCCAAAGAAGGAGCCTCCACCACACTCCGGGGCAGAGAGTTCCACTGCTGAACAGTCAGGAAGTTCTTCCTCATGTTAAGATGGAATCTCCTTTCTTGTAGTTTGAAGCCATTGTTGCGCGTCCTAGTCTCCAGGGCATCAGAAAACAAGCTCGCTCCCTCCTCCTCCCTGTGGCTTCCTCTCACATATTTATACATGGCTATCATATCTCCTCTCTCAGCCTTCTCTTCTTCAGGCTAAACATGCCCAGCTCCTTAAGCCGCTCCTCATAGGGCTTGTTCTCCAGACCCTTGATCATTTTAGTTGCCCTCCTCTGGACACATTCCAGCTTGTCAATATCTCTCTGAATTGTGGTGCCCAGAATTGGACACAATATTCCAGGTGTGGTCTAACCAAGCGGAATAGAGCATGTGGAGCATGACTTCCCTAGATCTAGACACTAGGCTCCTATTGATGCAGGCCAAAATCCCATTGGCTTTTTTTGCCGCCACATCACATTTGGCTCATGTTTAACTTGTTGTCCATGAGGACTCCAAGATCTTTTTCACACGTACTGCTCTCCAGCGTCCCCCATTCTGTATCTTTGAATTTCGTTTTTCCTGCCAAAGTGGAGTATCTTGCATTTGTCCCCGTTGAACTTCATTTTGTTAGTTTTGGCCATTCATCTCTCTAATCTGTCAAGATCGTTTTGAATCCTGCTCCTGTCCTCTGGAGTCTTGGCTCTCCCTCCCAATTTGGTGTCGTCTGCAAACTTGATGATCCTGCCTTCTAGCCCTTCATCTAAGTCATTAATCCAGATGTTGAACAGGACTGGGTCCAGGACGGAACCCTGCTGATGGCACTCCGCTTGTCACTTCTTTCCAAGATGAAGAGGAAGCATTGGTGAGCCCCCTCTGGGTTCGTCCATTTAACCAATTAAATATCCAGTTAAGACGGTGTCCGTTGGTCAGATTTTCCACTCACATACCTTTGAATGATGCATACAGAAACCCAAGGGTTGTCCTACACATTTCCCCCCTCTCTGTTTTGACACTGGGGAAAGCTCCTTTTAAAAACCAAGATGTTAGGACAGGTTGCAGAGTCTGTTTTGCAAGTTGAGATCAGGAGTTTGTGTTCACCCTCTTATGTTTGTGGCACAGCTGCTTGTCCTTCTTCTTACCAAAGTGTTCCTCCTCCGTTTCACCTTCATGCTGTGCACTCGGTTTGACAGCATAGCTTCACATCCCATGGCCCCCCAACAGATGAAAACCCAGCAAGTGTTGACAATTACAAAGGAGCCTGCTTGCTTTCTGCTCCTTGTAATGTTTTCCCCAGCTCCTTGTAACCTCTGTCTGATCTACAGGTGAAGGTTCTCCTCTCTGTCCTGCTGTGCCCTGAAACGGGTAATGCTTGTACTTGGCTCAAGTTCCCTTCCAGTCACAAAGCCTCCCTCTTCCTGCCCAGCCATCCTCAGGCCAAGGAAGGGTCTCCCTCATAGATATTGGCCCTTCCTCCCCAGACCGGTTGCCTCATCTCCTCCCAGCCACCACTGGGAATTTGCAAAGCGGTGGAGCGCCGTCTGTGGAATGAATCAATCCTTTTGTTTAAGTAATACATGTCAGATCTGATTATGTGGAAATGGAGCTGCCTCTCTTGTTGCCGACTCCCGTCTTGAGAGCCTCCTATTGCGAGAAGTGTGTGCTGAGTCGAGGTTAAAGCCCACAACCCACAAGAGGGGACGCAGCTGAACATAACTGGACTGTAACAACACAAAACGTGCCTGTGGTTACTTAGGCCAAAATACCCCCAACATCCAGGTCTCGGAGGGACTTGAGCAGGTGCTTCACTCTGCAAAGCAGCATCTCCATGTCGGTGCGCAGTTGTTCACAAAGAAACCAAAGGGGATCGGGTCAGGTGTGTCAAATCAGTTAAGGAACCTCTGAGAACAGAAACCCATGCAGTGCAGTGGCTGAACTGTTGCTTTAAAATGGCTGGACTTCTGGGAGATGTGTTAGACTTTTGGAGAAGAAGCTGTGCCCTTATTTATTTATTTATTTATCACTAGCCGTCCTCTGCCACTCGTTGCTGTGGCCCAGTCTGTTGATCTGGAAAATAAAGTAATGAGAAAGTGTTGGTTTCTAATATATATAATTTATTTCTGCTTGCGGGTAAACAGTATTCCTTGCTGTTTCTTTGTCATTGTTGATGTGGAGATTGTCTGGTTTGCCCACTCTGGAACATGCGACATATAATTGTCCTTCTTTAGGGGTCCCTTTCAAATCTAGGATACTATCTCTGTGTGTGTGTGTGAATAATATCTACCTATCTACCTATCTACCTATCTATATGGCTGGATGGCTCTTTGTTGGGAGGGCTTTGTTTATGTTTTCTTGCCCTGGTGAAGGGAGTTGGATTGGATGGCCTTAAGTATTTTCTGTTGGCCATGGGGGTTCTGTGTGGGAAGTTTGCCCTGATTCTGTCGTTGGTGTGGTTCGGAATGCTCTTTGATTGTAGGTGAACTGTGAATCCCAGTGACTACAACTCCTCAATGTCAAGGTCTATTTTCCCCAAACTCCATCTGTGTTCATATTTGGGCGTGTTGAGTATTCATGCCAAGTTTGGTCCAGATCCATCATTGTTTGAGTCCACAGTGCTCTCTGGATGTAGGGGAACTACAACTCCCAAACTCAAGGTCCATGCCTACCAAACCCTTCCAGTATTTTCTGTTGGTCATGGGAGAACTGTGTGCCAAGTTTGGTTCAATTCCATTGTTGATGGAGTCCAGAATGCTCTTTGATTGTAGGTAAATCCCAGCAACTACAATTCCCAAATGACAAAATCATAATTTTTTGAGTGATGGTCATTCCTTGTGTTGAGAGACGTTTTGTTGCCAAATTTGGTGTGATTTCGTTCATTGGTTTTTTTTATTTTAAGGAACTCATTATGCACAGAACATTTTTATATATATAGATGTCAGAAGCAGACCAACGGTTGTAATTAAAAACACAAACAAACTTTAATAACTTGGCATTATCACCCAAAGTCACTGGGTGACTTTAGGAGACAATGAACTACTCGATTTAGAAGGCCTAAATCTTCCATTCGGATGGCATGCATATCTGGACAGACAAAAGGCCAAACCAACAGGCATATTTAATGATCATTATATACGGAGACCAATTCTAAATACCTGGAACAGATATAAAAACAGAATTTACTCAAAGACACCGGAGTGGATGTCCCCACATGAGGCATATTATAAAAAGGAGAATATCCTCCAAGGGAAATGGCTAACCTACAGGGAACTGATTTAGAAAAACCAGAAATGAAATCCCTAGAAGAATTGAACCAAAAGGGCCTTAAATGTAATTGGCTTCTGCATAGACAATTGCGAGAGAAATTTAAAGAACAACTTAGAACCTCAGGCTTCCAGACAGCGAAAACATGGTTTGATGTGGCAATGTTTCAGAAACCAAAAGGCCTTATATCATATATATACAAAAATGTATTGACTTGGCACACGGACGAGGAAATAGTAAAAGATTCTATGTATTGTCGAAGGCTTTCATGGCCGGAATCACTCAGTTCTTGTGGGTTTTTTCGGGCTATATGGCCATGTTCTAGAGGCATTTCTCCTGACGTTTCGCCTGCATCTATGGCATCTATACCTCTGAGGAAGCTTGCCATAGATGCAGGCGAAACGTCAGGAGAAATGCCTCTAGAACATGGCCATATAGCCCGGAAAAAACCCACAAGAACTGAAAGATTCTATGGTTAGATGGGCCCAAAATATAGGCCAAGAGATAAAAATGTCCCAGTGGGAAAAGACATGGAAGAGAAGAATGAAATACACTGTATGTGTATTTCTTTCTGTCACAAGTGAGGCTGGTGGGGACGAGGAGCAGGGCTTTCTCAGTGGTGGCCCCTCACCTGTGGAACTCACTCCCGGGGGAAATCAGGGCATCATCATCCCTCCTCGCCTTTAGGAGAAGGGTGAAGACTTGGTTATGGGACCAGGCCTTTGGGCACTCCGGCAATTAAATCAGACAACCAGGCGAATAAGACCAGCAGGACTGATGAAGTGGAACGTAAAACTAGATCTATGAGTAGTGAACGCTGACCATGTAAGAGGAGAAACTGGGTTTGTATTTGGTTTTATTGATTTTATTGATTTTATGGTTATAATGTATATTTGGTGTTAACTGTGTATTGATGTAATTTTGTGTTTGATTGTTTTTATGATGCAGGCATCAAATTGTGCCTTGCTTTTGTAAGCCGCCCTGAGTCCCCTTCGGGGTGAGAAGGGCGGGGTAAAAGAACCCCAAATAAATAAATAAATAAATAAATTTGAATAAAGGGAAATGTTTATAAAATGCATTTGCGATGGTATCTCTCTCCAGAGAGACTAGCTAAGATGTACAATTGTTCCAACAAATGTTGGAAATGTGGGAAAGAAAAAGGTACATTCTACCACACATGGTGGACTTGCAGCAAAGTAAAAAATTACTGGAAACAGATCCATGTATATCTTGAAAAAAATGTTAAACACAAATTTCAAAATGACACCTCAAATGTACCTTTTGAATATGCCCGAGGAAGAATTAGAAAGAAAATTTGGAAAAAAATTGTTTTACACAACAGTGGCAGCTAGAATAGTATATGCTAGATCAGTGGTTCTCAACCTTCCTAAAGCCGCGACCCCTTAGTACAGGTTCTCATGTTGTGGTGACCCCCCAACCATAATGTTATTTTCGTTGCTACTTCACAACTGTAATTTTGCTAATGTTATGAATCGTAATCCAAATATCTGATATGCAGGATGTATTTTCAGTCACTGGACCAAATTTGGCACGAATACCCAATATGACCAAATTTGAATACTGGTGAGGTTGGGGGTGATTGATTTTGTCATTTGGTAATGCTGGAGTTGCTGGGATTTATAGTTCACCTAAAATCAAAGAGCCTTCTGAACTCCACCAATGATGGAATTGAATCAAACTGGGCACACAGAATTCCCTTGACCAAGAGAAAATACTAGGAAGGTCTGGTGGACATTGACGTTGAGTTTTTTGGAGTTGTAGTTCACCTACACCCAGAGAACAGTGTGGACTCAAGCAATGATGGATCTGGATCAAACTTGGCACAAATACTCAATATGCCCAAATGTGAACATTGGTAGAGTTTGGAGAAAATAGGTCTTGACATTTGGGAGTTATAATTGTTGGGATTTATAGTTCACCCACAATGAAATAGCATTCTGAACCCCACTGATAGAATTGGACCAAATTTTCCACACAGAATCCCCATGATCAACAGAAAATACTGTTTTCTGATGGTCTTTGGCGACCCCTCTAACAGCCCCTCGTGACCCCCACAGGGGTCCTGACCCCCAGGTTGAGAAACACTGTTCTAGATATTGGAAAACCCCAGATATACCTCCTTTAGAAGAATGGGAAAAATATATTATAGATATGTTGATAATGGACAAAATAACTGTATTATTAAGAGGAGAAATATTAGACAACTTTGTTAATGAATGGCAACCAATGATTCAACACCTTAATGTAAATTAAAAATGTATATAGAGGATCCTATAAGACTGTAGACAAGGAAGAAATGGATTTAAAGTAAGAATCTATGATATCTTTCTATGTAATACTTAGATAGTAGACTGTGAACCCTTAATAGAAATATATTATGAGATAAATGATTATAGAACATTAATAGAAAGAAAGTATTGCACTACATGCAACAAACACTTGCAAATGTATGTTTACTTAAATAAAATAAAAATAAAATTAAAAAAATAACTTGGTATTATACTAAATGTCATTTGACCAGTAGCTGGCCACTTGGAGTGCCTCTGCTGTTGCTGTGAGGAGGTCCTCCATTGTGCATGTGGCATTGTATTAGGTGGTCTGTGGTTTGCTCTTCTCCACACTCGCATGTTGTGGATTCCACTTTGTGGCCCCATTTCTGAAGGTTGGCTCTGCATCTCATGGTGCCAGAGCGCTGTCTGTTCAGTGCCTTCCAAGTCGCCCAGTCTTCTGTGTGCCCAGGGGGGAGTCTCTCATTTGGTATCAGCTATTGATTGAGGTTCTGGGTTTGACCTTGCCACTTTTGGACTCTCGCTTGCTGGGGTGTTCCAGCGAGTGTCTCTGTAGATCTTAGAAAACTATTTCTTGATTTAAGTCGTTGACGTGCTGGCTGATACCCAAACGGGATGAGCTGGAGATGTCTCTGCCTTGGTCCTTTTCACTATTGGCTGCTACTTCCCGGCGGATGTCAGGTGGTGCAATACCGGCTAAGCAGTGTAATTTCTCCAGTGGTGTAGGGCGCAGACACCCCGTGATAATGCGGCATGTCTCATTAAGAGCCACATCCACTGTTTTAGTGTGGTGAGATGTTCCACACTGGGCATGCATACTCAGCAGCAGAGTAGCACAGTGCAAGGGCAGATGTCTTCACTGTGTCTGGTTGTGATCCCCAGGTTGAACACTGGAGTTGAAGCACCAGGAATGAAATATAAGGGTCACTCTCCAAAAGCACACCGGAAAAGCCCAAGTTTTTAGGTTTTTCTTAAAGGCTGCTAGGGTGGGGGGCTTGCCTAATCTCACCAGGTAGTGAATTCCACAGCCGGGGCTCTCTCCCTCATTCCCACAAGTCGTGCCTGTGACGGAATAAATAAAATGTTTGCCAACATCTGATCCCCGGTTCCCCTGTTGTATTTGCCCCACATTCAGGGGCGGCTTCCACCCGCATTACCCAGTCCCTTGATGAGTAAAAGAGGGGCTGTGGTGGGCAGTGGGCCCCTTCCCCACTCCTGGGTGGTCCAGGCTGCCTTCTTGTTGCTCTGGCACTGGCAAGCTTCCTCTGGTTGCAGCACCACGACTTGATTTGCCGGCCCGCCGTCTGGTAAGGTTCCCACCTAGGATTGGTATCAGCTGTGTTTGTTTCTCCCACCAGATGGAATGGTCTTAACAGGAAGATGACTCAATGGAAGAGGGTGTTTTTTCCTCCCCCTGCCATGAAAGAAAATCTCGTTGTAAAACAGTCCCTCACTACTTCTCTTCTATGACTCTGCCAGATTGGAAACCCTTTCTCCCTCCTTCCTCCACTTCTGTAGACACCATTATAGTTTGGACAATAAAACTCCTGCTACGCGAGCCAGAAAAGTAATGACATCTTGCTTAGTGCAACGGTTGCAGGGCTGTTTTCCATCCCGGAACGGCTGAACTCTTGCTCCTTCCCACCGGACGGCTACTGGTCTTGAGGCAGGCGGCCTGGAGGCAAGGGCTCGGAAGGGCTTGGGCCAGCCGTGGGCTAAATCAAGGGCTGGGCTCTTGGCATATTTGAGGCCTCTGGGAGCATCTGGGAGGAGTCTCCAAGGCAGGAAAAACCCTCCATCCTTAGGACTCAAACCGGGTCATGTGGACTTTCCTAAACAGAAAGAGACAAGGAGGTTCCGTCAAAGGGAAAAGGGAAAGCAGGGCTCCAAAAGGAGATGGTGTTTAGTTGCATTTGGTGACCTGCAATATAAACTATTTATTTATCGTGTCAGGGGCAACCACACCATTGTATTACATTTCTAAGAGAACAAAACAAACAAAGAGATTAAAAAAAACAAAGTTTGCAAACTTGGTAGTTGATCAGATGTCCTTTGACCAGGATCTGGCCCCTTGGAGTGCCTCTGGTGTTGCCACAAGGAGGTCCTCCATTGTGCATGTAGCAGGGCTCAGGTTGCATTGCAGCAGGTGGTCAGCGGTTTGCTCTTCTCCACACTCGCATGCCATGCCATTGGTTGAGGTTCTGGGTTTGAGCCTGCCACTTTGGGACTCTCGCTTGCTGAGGTGTTCCAGCGAGTGTCTCTGTAGATCTTAGAAAACTATTTCTTGATTTAAGTCGTTGACGTGCTGGCTTTATTTATTTATTTATTTATTTATCGTGTCGGGGCAACCAGTCGATTATATTACATTTCTAACAGAACAAAGCAAACAAACAGGCAAAATACAAAATTTGTGAGTTTGGTAGTTGATTAAATGTCCTTTGACCAGTATCTGGCCACTTGGAGTGCCTCTGGTGTTGCTGCAAGAAGGTCCTCCTTGGTGCATGTGGCAGGGCTCAGGTTGCATTGCAGCAGGTGGTCAGTGGTTTGCTCTTCTCCACACTCGCATGTCGTGGATTCCACTTTGTGGCCCCATTTCTTGAGGTTGGCTCTGCATCTCGTGGTGCCAGAGCGCAGTCTGTTCAGTGCCTTCCTAGTCGCCCAGTCTTCTGTGTGCCCAGGGTGGTCTCTCTCATTTGGTATCAGCCATGGATTGAGGTTCTGGGTTTGAGCCTGCCACTTTTGGACTCTTGCTTGCTGAGGTGTTCCAGTGAGTGTAGATCTTAGAAAACTATGTCTTGATTCAAGGCGTTGACATGCTGGCTGATACCCAAACAAGGGATGAGCTGTAGATGTCTCTGCCTTGGTCCTTTCACTATTGGCTGCTACTTCCCGGCAGATGTCAGGTGGTGCAATACCGGCTAAACAGTGTAATTTCTCCAGTGGTGTAGGGCGCAGACACCCCGTGATAATGCGGCATGTCTTATTAAGAGCCACATCTATTGTTTTAGCGTGGTGAGATGTGTTCCACACTGGGCATTCATACTCAGCAGCAGAGTAGCATAGTGCAAGGGCAGATGTCTTCACTGTATCTGGTTGTGATCCCCAGGTTGTGCCAGTCAGCTTTCGTATGATATTGTTTCTAGCACCCACTTTTTGTTTCTAGCACCCACCCTACAATCTGGACCCCACCAATGATGGAATTGAATCAAACTTGGCACACAGAACTCCCATGACCAACAGAAAATACTGAAAGGGTTTGGTGGGCATTGACCTTGAGTTCTGGAGTTTGTAGTTCACTGACATCCAGAGAGCACTGAGGATTCAAGCAATAATGGATCTGGACCAAACTTGGCATGAATACTCAATATGCCCAAATGTGAACACTGGTGGAGTTTGGGGAAAATAGACATTGACATTTGGGAGTTGTAGTTGCTGGGATGTATAGTTCACCTACAATCAAAGAGCACTGTGAACATCACCAACGATAGAATTGAGCCAGACTTCCCACACAGAACCTCCATGACCAACAGGAAATACTATGTTTTCTGATGGTCTTTGGCGATCCCTTTGACACCCCCTTGCAACCCCCCCAGGGGTCCTGACCCCTAGGTTGAGAAATGCTAGTTTAGGGCTTTGTAGGCTAAAGACAGCACTTTATCAGAATCCTAGAGTTGGAAGAGACCTGGTGGGCCATCCAGTCCAACCCCATTCTGCCAAAAAGCAGGGAAATCACATTCAAAGCCCCCCTGACAGATGACCATCCAGCCTCTGTTCAAAAGAATCTCCTTTCCTGCACCGGGATTGTGGTGCAGCTGGCTGAGTGTCAGCTGCATTAAGATCAATCTGACCAAAAGGTCATGAGTTCGAAGCCAGCCCGGGTTGGAGTGGGTTTCCAACCAATTGTGTGTAGCCTGTTGTCGACCTTTGCAACCCGAAAGACAGTTGCATCTGTCAAGTAGGAAAATTAGGTACCACCTTAAAAAGTGTGGGGATGCTAAATTAACTGATTTATGAGGCCATAAAGAAGACTCCAGCAAAGCATTCCAGCGGGGAAGCATGCGGGGAATGCGGAAGTGCTTCATCAGCGTCGCAGATAGACGATGAAAGCGACAGCTTCCCTGGCGGCCAGAAAAAGTTTAATAGCCTCTGTGTATGTCTGTATATGTTTGTATGTCAAAAATTGGCATTGAATGTTTGCCATATATGTGTACACTGTAATCCGCCCTGAGTCCCCTGCGGGGTGAGGAGAAGGGCCGAATATAAAAGCTGTAAATAAATAATAGTTTGAAGCCATTGCTCCATTGCATCGTAGTCTCCAGAGCAGCAGAAGACAATCTTGCACCTTCCTCCCAATGACTTTCCCTCCCATCTTGATCCCTAGCCCTCATCTTGTCTCCTCTCAGCCTTCCCTTCTGCAGGCTAAACATGCCCATAGGGCTGTATCATATGCATACTGCTCTGTTAGAGATCCCAAATGTTCCTACATAGACATCGTCCCCTTTCCCAGAAGCAGTGTGGCTCTTTGCATCAGTTTCTGGAGGCCTGCAAGATGTGCAAGTTGCCCTTGCCCTCCTCTTTCTGTTTGTGGGCTTTCTGTTCTGGCAGCGGAGCAAAAGGCAGGACCTTCCACCTGGGTTTTTGTTCTCAACGTTGTCGTTCCTTCTTTTCAGACGCCTGGAGCTGCGAGGAGATGACAGGCAGCTCTGGGAACCGTCAGGCCCTGGCCTTGGAGCCAGCGTGCAGTGGCCTTTTTAATCTGCCATGAAATTGAGAATCACGATCTTGTTTGTACAGCTGAAGTTCAGAGGCTGCCGTCTTAGGGGGTGCTTCCATGGGGAGCACTTAAGGGTTTGGAGGACGTTTCAGCCCCACTTGCTTGCTGCCTTGAAGGGCTCTCCTTGAAGGAGCTCTTCCTCCTCCTGCTCAGTTTGCTTTCCTTGTGGGAGTGTTCTGTTGTTGTTGTTTTCGTTTTCTATAAGTTTTTATTGAGCACTAGCCGTCCCCTGCCACGTGTTGCTGTGGCCCACATGGGGGTTCTGTGTGGGACGTTTGGCCCAATTTCATCATTGGTGGGGTTTGGAATGCTCTTTGATTGTAGGTGAACTATAAATCACAGCAACTACAACTCCCAAATGTCAACATCTATTTCCCCCAAACTCCATCTGTGTTCATTTTTGGGCATATGGAATATTCGTGCCAAGTTTGGTCCAGATACATCATTGTTTGAGTCCACAGTGCTCTCTGGATAGAGGTGAACTACAACTTCCAAACTCAAGGCCAGTGCCCACCAAAGCCTTCCAGTATTGTCAAGGGATACTGCATCTGTCATATACATATATGTGTGTGTATGAATGGCTGGAAGGCCCTTTGTCAAGAGGGCTTTGATTATGTTTTCTTGCCCTGGTGAAGGGAGTTGGACTAGATGGCCTTAAGGCAGCATTTCTCAACCTGAGAAGTCAAGACCCGGGGGGGGGGTCACCAGGGGGGTGTCAGAAGGATCACCCAAGACCACCAGAAAACACAGTATTTTCCGTTGGTCATGGAGGTTCTGTGTGGGATGTTTGGCACAATTCCATCATTGGTGGGGTTCGGAAAGCTCTTTTATTGCAGGTGAACTGTAAATCCCAGTAACTACTATCCCCAAATGTCAAGGTCTATTTCCCCCAAACTTTGTGTTCATATTTGGGCATATTGAGTATTCCTGTCAAGTTTGGTCCAGATCCACCATAGTTTGAGTCCACAGTGCTCTCCGGATGTAGGTGAACTATAACTCCCAAACTCAAGGTCAATGCCCACCAAACCCTTTCAGTGTTTTCTGTTGGTCATGGGAGTTCTGTGTACCAAGTTTGGTTCAATTCCATTGTTGGTGGAATTCTGAATGCTCTTTGATTATAGGTGAACTATAAAAACCAACAACTACAACTCCCAAATGACAAAATCATAATTTTTGATTGATGGTCACTCCTTGTGTTGTGAGACATTTTGTTGCCAAATTTGGTGGGATTTCATTCATTGGTTCTTTTGTTTTTAAGGTACTCATTACACACAGAGCATGTTTATATATAGATAGATAGATAAAAATCATACACAGGGTTTAAAAAGCGTCTCCATCTCAAATCATTGTCCAGTTGCGTCGTCGATTGTCCATAATATCATGATTAGCATTGAATGGCCTTGCAGCTTCAAACCCTGGCTGTTTCTTGATTGGGGGAATCCTTTGTTGGGAGGTATAGCTGAATTCCAGACAGGAAGCAATCAGGGCCAGCTAACACCTCCCAGAGGTGTTTCCTCTGGTTCTTTACAAAGGAGTGTTCAAATAACCAGGTTTTCACTTTTCTCCGAAATACCATTAGTGAGGGGGCCGATCTAATGTCCGTGGGAAGGGAGTTCCACAGCCGAGGGGCCACCACTGAGAAGGCCCTGTCCCTCGTCCCCGCCAAATGTGCCTGTGTGTGTATATGTATACATATACATATACATATACATATACACACACACACACACACACACACACACACACATATATATATATATATACATACATACATACACACACACACACATACACACTAGCCGTCCCCTGCCACATGTTGCTGTGGCCCAGTCTGTGTAGATGTATTTTGTGTATGTATATATGTGTATATATTTGTGCATATTTGTATATATGTGCTTTTGTGTATGCATTATAATGTATTTGTTATTTTGGGGCTTTTAAAGTCTCTTCCTCCGTGTTTTTCAGTGTTTTTATGAGTGATGGTCACGTTGGTCTGAGAGGTGCATTGTGTCCAAATTTGGTGTCAATTCGCCCAGTGGTTTTTGAGTTCTGTTCATCCCACAAATGAACATTACATTTTTATTTATATAGACTAGCCGTCCCCTGCCACGTGTTGCTGTGGCCTAGTCTGTGTATATGTGTTTTGTGTGTGTATATAATAGTAATAATAATAATCATCATCATCATCACCATCATCATTATTTATTCCCCCTCTACCATCTCCCAAATATGTGTATATTTGTATATATGTGGTTTTGTAAATGCATTGTAATGTAATTTTTTTGGCTTTTAAAATCTCTTCCGTGTGTTTTTCAGTGTTTTTATGAGTGATGGTCACTCATTGGCCTGAGAGGTGTCTTGTGTCCAAATTTGGTGTCAATTCGCCCAGTGGATTTTGATTTATGTTAATCCCACAAATGAACATTACATTTTTATTTATATAGATGGGAAGATGCTCCCACGGTTCTCAGAGCCTTTATGGGCTGCCCTCAGGTCCTAATTGGTGGTGGTCTTCAGGAGATTAGGCCAACTCAGTCACTTGCGGTCAGCAGCGGTCACTTCAGGTCCATCTATCTGACAGTCCTTTCTGTTCTTCTTGCAGAGTGGAAACAGCTTCCATGTTTTTGACCAAGGCCAGTTTGCAAAGGACGTCCTTCCGAAGTACTTCAAACACAACAACATGGCCAGCTTCGTACGGCAGCTGAACATGTGTGAGTATACTTTCCCCCGGGACCCTAATTCTTTACCTTCTCACTTCAAGTCTCTCTTTGGAACTCGAATGGGTTGATAGGAAATGGAACAAAGAAGCTTAGCAACAAATAGGTTGCCACTTATAGAGCTTTAGGACTAAAATAATAATAATAATAATAATAATAATAATAATAATAATAATCCATCATAGAGATCTCATTTGCTGTGACATACTGTGCTTTTGTGTCAATAATAATAATAATAAAAATAATACCTTTATTTACATTCAATGCTCAAATACAACAACAATGCATCCATACTAACAAAATTTAAACAACCCAACGTATAAACATGAATTACAACTTAACAACTAAAATTAAATAAAAATCACAGACCTAAGACAAAACAAAACATCTTGGGGATCTCTCAGCTGCCAAGGAATCCCTGTCATTCGTTCCACTTAGTTTGGAAACCATGCGGAGGCACACAGACCCACCAGACCACATTCCTCTTGTCAAATATATTGGTGTAATCCTTTTTAGCGATCCCCTGTGGCTTCATAACCTCAATGTTGTTATTTGTCTCAATAATGAGACTAAATATTGATAAGTATAATAGTACCGGGATTGTGGCGCAGCTGGCTGGGTGTCAGCTGCATTAAGATCACTCTGATCTAAAGGTCATGAGTTCGAAGCTAGCCCGGGTTGGAGTGGGTTTCCAACCAATTGTGTGTAGCCTGTTGTCGACCTTTGCAACCCGAAAGACAGTTGCATCTGTCAAGTAGGAAAATAAGGTACCACCTTAAAGTGTGGGGAGGCTAAATTAACTGATTTATGAGGCCATAAGGAAGACTCCAGCAAAGCATTCCAGCGGGGAAGCATGCGGGGAATGCGGAAGTGCTTCATCAGCGTCGCAGATGGACGATGAAAGCGACAGCTCCCCTGGCGGGAAAAAGTTAAATAGCCTCTGTGTATGTCTGTATATGTTTGTATGTCAAAAATTGGCATTGAATGTTTGCCATATATGTGTACACTGTAATCGGCCCTGAGTCCCCTGCGGGGTGAGAAGGGCGGAATATAAAAGCTGTAAATAAAACATGAAACCATGTGCAAGGATAGCAAATACTAGTTTCTGGGTCTGGGTGGGAGCCTTGGAGGTCCATCCAAACCCCACAAGCTTTTCATTGCTGGCTTTGCACCTGAGGCGTTCCCTTGGTCCCGTCGCCAACCTGCCTCCCTCCCTTACCTTTCAGATGGCTTCCGGAAGGTGATCCACATTGAGCAGGGAGGTCTGGTGAAGCCGGAGAAGGACGACACGGAATTCCAGCACCCCTACTTCCTGCGAGGCCAGGAGCAGCTCCTGGAGAACATCAAGAGGAAGGTCACAAACGTGAGTCTGCCTGGACAGCGTCTGGCTCAGAGCCAGAGACCCTTCCAACAGCTTATTGTGGGGGAGGCAGGAGTGCTCTTTCCACCAGTTAGCGTCTGCAAGGGAAGTGTGTGTTCCTTCAGCTCCAGGCTTGGCTGGCACCTGTTCAGGTTGCCCGACTGCTCTTGTCTGTGACAAGCAACCAGACGTCTGTGTGCCTGAGGCCAGAAGGATGAGCGGGTACTGTTTATGGTGGAGAGGAGACGGTTCCTCTTTTGGTACTGAGACCTCTTGGGTTCCGTTTAGTCTCCGGCTGAGCCAAAACTGACATTTGGAGCCTGTTGCATCTCATGCCATGTTTTGCTGAGCGTCCATTTTGGGGCCCCAAACACCCTGAGGAGAAAACCTGTGTGTTTTCAGCCCTTGTGGCTTCTGTAATCAGCCCGCTTTCCCACTAGTTCTGCAGTTTCAGGCTGACTATGAATCCCACGTGTGTTTGGATGCTTTGTATTTCAAAGGATGCTCCAAGCCATTTCTCCCAAGCCATTCCCTGTTTGCAAAGGAGAGGAAACCTTCCTTGTAACTGTGGGGAAAGTCGAAACCACACAGAGCTTTTCCTATTCCTACCCTAACAATATACACCCTATTTTTAGTGGAATTACCATTTCTATGTGACTCATCCCATTCCTTCTGCAATGAAATGCATTTGCTGTTTTGGTACCCATTATCACAAACTGGGGAGATTTTTGGGTGGCTCTTCACTGTATTTGTCACCTTAAAACTTTGGTGTGTGATCCACAAATCTGTGCCCAGCCCTTATTCCAGGTCATTTCTGAACAAGATGAAAAACCCAGTAAGAAGAACTTACGTGCAGGTCATTTGCCCATCTGTGTGACCAGCCTTTCCTCTGTTTTTCTCTGTCTCTCTGCACAGCACACTTACGATAGAAGCTCCTTCTTTGGAGGCTTTTAAACAGAGGCTGGATGGCCATCTGTCAGGGGTACTTTGATTGTGCTTTTCCTGCATGGCAGAAGGGGGTTGGACTAGATGGCCCATGTGGTCCCTTCCAGGTCTGTGATTCTATGTTGGTCTCTGCACACGTATAAGGCAGATGCATACAATATGCAGCCTTGTGTAGAAAGTTGCTTAGAGAATCCAGGAGTGCAGGACCTGAAAAGGCACGAATAGTGGGAAAGAAAAGGGATGTGCTGGCTTTAGCCTGTAAAGCCCTAAATGACCCGACCCAGTTTACCTATCCAAACATATCTCCCCTATGAAATATCAGAAAGGTTAAGATCATCTGGAGAGGCCCTGCTCACAGATGTGACTGGTGGGAACGAGAGACAGAGCCTTCTCGGTGGTGGCTCCTTGGCTGTGGAACTCCCTCCCCAATGAAATCAGGTCTGCCCCCTCCCTTCTGACCTTTTGTAAAAAACTTAAAAGCTGGCTGTGGGATCAAGCATTTGAGAATTGGGTGCAGCAACAATTTTATTTATTTATCTATTTACATTATTTCTATCCCGCCCATATCAGTCCAAGGCAACTCAGCATACAAAGTCGGCACAATGCGATGCTATAAAATACATATACTGTCGAAGGCTGTAATGGCCGGAATCACTGGGTTGTTGTAGGTTTTTTCGGGCTGTATGGCCATGGTCTAGAGGCATTCTCTCCTGACGTTTCGCCTGCAGGTCTTCAAATTCTTCCTAAAGACTGCCAACGTGGGGGCTTGTCTGGTGTCTTTGGGGAGGGTGTTCCAAAGTCGGGAGGCCACCACAGAGAAGGCCCTGTGCCTCATCCCCACCAACCGCACCTGCGATGCAGGTGGGATCGCGAGCAGGGCCTCTCCGGATGAACGAAGAGAGCGTGTGGGTTCATAAGCGGAGATGCGGTTACGCAGGTAGGCAGGTCCCAAACCGTTAGGGCTTTGTAGGTAAGCACCTGCACCTTGAATTGGGCTCGGAAAATAAACAGCAGCTACTCTAACATCCATCTCTTCTAAGGTTTCCAGAGAGGGAAAAACTCAGTCACTACATCTCTCCTGACACACAAGCAGAGAGAGATGTCACAGCACATACTCTCCATACTACAGTGTAAGAAGGCAGAAGTCAGATTCAAAAAGGCTATTGTTCAGAAGACATGGGGGTGGGAAACCCTTTGTCTATTCCAAGCTTCCTAAATTGCTCCTCATTGAGGACTTGAGACTTGGGCAGTGTGCAGTTGAATTCCAACACCAGGCAGCCTGGATCCTGCCAGTGCCGCCCTTTCTCTTTGGTGCGTTGGCCAGGGAATGCTGCCTGCCTGGACCTTCACGTCTCTTGGCTCCCTTTCTGGCTGAAAAGAGCCACTTTGCCCTTTGCCGATGAGGCCTGGCTATATCTCTTTTCCTTTGGATCAGGGTGAATGACCTTCTCCACCTTTCCCTAGGTGTCCAGCATCAAGAGTGAGGACGTCAAGGTTCGCCAGGACAACGTGAGCAAGCTCTTGACGGATGTCCAGGTGATGAAGGGCAAGCAGGAGAGCATGGACTCCAAGCTGATCGCTATGAAGCAGTGAGTATGTGGCTGTCTGAGCTGTAAGGTGTGTGTCTAAAGGAGGGCTGGCCTGCCTTGCGCTGTGTTCCAGCACCTCCTGCTGGCTACGCCAAATGCAGGCGCATTCCAGTGCAGGAAATAATACTCTCAAAGACCACAAGCTTTATTGGAGACCAAAGAGTTCATACAGCAGGTGATATTTGATCTGAGGATAACTGCACCGTACATTTCTAGGCAAAGCAAATCAAATATTCCATGGTCTTTATTCCCATTTGTTTGTAAGCTACTTCGCAAGAGGTTTTGCAGGAGGCAGGCTGGTGAGAAGCACTTAAAGGTGGACAAAACACCTCTGTTTTTATTTATTCGGCTATCTTTTATAACTCTTTCCAAAGTAGGAGTTCTCTGGGCAGCTCAGAAACAAGTATGGCATGAAAACAGTAAGCTAGTATGACTCAACATACATTTAAACTGTCTCAATTGATGAGTTGCTGTGAGTTTTTCAGGCTGTATGGCCATGTTAAAGTAGCATTCTCTCCTGACGTTTCACCTACATCTGTGGTTGGCCTCTTCAGAGGTCTGTTGGAAGTGAGGCAAGTGGGATGTGTGTGTGTGTGTGTGTGTGTGTGTGTGTGTGTGTGTATCTATAAATAAAAATGTAATGTTTGTTTGTGGGATTAACATAACTCAAAAACCACTGGACGAATTGACACCAAATTTGGAAACAATACACCTATCAGGCCAACGAGTGACCATCACTAATAAAAACACAGCGGAAGGGACTTAAAAAGCCAAAAAAATGCATTACAATGTATGTGCAAAACCGCAGTTATACACAAACACACATATACACAAATATGTACATGCATACATATACACATATATACAAACACAAAACACATCTACACAGACTGGGCCACAGCAACATGTGGCAGGGGACGGCTAGTATGTACATATGTATTTATGTATATATGTATTTATATATACACATACATACATAAATACACACACACACACACACACACACATATATGGAATGTCCAGAATGGAAGAAAGAGCCCTTGTCTGTTGAAGTTAGTGTGAATGTTGTATTTAAAGCTTGAATAGCATTGAGTAGCCATGAAGTTTGAAAAGTCAGTCACTGAGGGTTATTTGTTTATCGTGTCAGGAGCGAACCACACAGTTGTATCAGTGAGGGTATCTGCATGTAGTCTGGCCTCTGTTGCCTGGAGGCATCCTCTGTTTGTGATGTGTTAGCTGGCCCTGATTATTTCCTGTCTGGAATTCCCCTGTTTTCAGAGTGTTGTTCTTTATTTACTGTTCTGATTTTGGAGGTTTTTTTTAATACTTGTAACCAGATTTTGTTCATTTTCATGATTTCCTCCTTTCTGTTGAAATTGTCCACGTGCTTCTTGTGGATTTTAATAGCTTCTCTGTGTCGTCTGAAGAGATGGTTGTCAGAGTGGACCAGCATTTCTGTGTTCTCAAATAATATTCTGTGTCCAGGTTGATTCACCAGGTGCTCTGCTATGACTGACTTCTCTGGTGGAATCAGTTTGCAGTGCCTTTCATGTTCTTTGATTCATGTCTGGACCGGTAGGCTGTTAGGAATTGTTGGAGTTGAAGTCCAAAACACCGAGAGGGCCAAAGTTGGCCCATGCCTGATTTATGCTGTTGTAAGCCTTCTGCAGGTGTGTCTCATTCCATAGAGGAAGCATGAAGTCCAAAGCTTGCAGATCCCACTTCCTGAAAGATTAGTCAGTCGCTTTAGACAGTTGCTGATTCCTCATTTTGTGGCCGAGGTGGTCTTTCCGACAATGCCGGCCCATCTGTTCTGATGCCAGCAGTAGCCATAAACCGTGTTACTCTTTGCCCACGGAATGTGAGGGTGATGACTTTGTAGACTCAAGAGAGCCAGTTTTGGCTTGGAAATGGGGTGGCTTTGACCATTTTGCTGACCAGCGCCAGATGTTGCTGAACCACCCAGATAAGTGCCAAATGGCACCCTTCCTGGGCTTGGAAGCTGGCATTCTTATGCAAAAGACAGCCCTTGGGAGGTGCTCTTCTTGCTGAGCCAAGCGCATGGCTGCAGAGCTTCCATCTGTCCACACCGTTGTGCTGCAGAGCTGATGGATGAGCTCAAAACTGCCCTCCCAAGAAGCTTGACCTCCTGGTTTACTTATATCGGGAGTTCCTATACATGACAACAAAGAGATCTCCTTAAGCTTGCCCCAGGCATTCCCTTCTACTTTCCTTCACTTTCCTAAATCTGTGCAAAATATCCTATAATGTTTGGCAGGAGACGATAGCTTTTTGCGTTGCATTCCATATGTGTCTCCTCACTGGTTGGCAGAAAACATATACCATAAATTAGGTGCACGGTTTCTTTTCCGAATCTTGCTTTTCTTGGCATAGAGTATGGTTTCGGTGTGCTGCAAACAAGGGAGACGAAAGAGCCAGAACATGATTGCAGGCACAGCCTCAGGCTTTGTTTCTTGGGCTCTTCTATTCTTACAATATGAATGGGTTCCTGAATTAGTATGCTCAACAAATATCCCACTTATACAGAAAATAGAAAATAATAGAATTCAGCTTATACTTGTATAAACTTGTTATACTGTTCCACACATGCCCAGTCACTCTGGACCATGCTCTGACCTACAAGAAGCACTGCCTGAACATCAAGCAAAAAGTGGGTGCTAGAAACAATACCATAGAAAAGCTGACTGGCACAACCTGGGGATCACAACCAGACACAGCGAAGACATCTGCCCTTGCGCTATGCTACTCTGCTGCTAAGTATGCATGCCCAGTGTGGAACACATCTCACCATGCTAAAACAGTGGATGTGGCTCTGAATGAGACATGCCGCATTATCACGGGGTGTCTGCGCCCTACACCATTGGAGAAATTACACTGTTTAGCCGGTATTGCACCACCTGACATCTGCCGAGAAGTAACAGCCAATAGTGAAAGGACCAAGGCAGAGACATCTCCAGCTCATCCCCTATTTGGGTATCAGCCAGCACGTCAACAACTTAAATCAAGAAATAGTTTTCTAAGATCTACAGAGACACTCACTGGAACACCTCAGCAAGCGAGAGTCCAAAAGTGGCAGGCTCAAACCCAGCACCTCAACCAATGGCTGATACCAAATGAGAGACTCCCTCCTGGGCACACAGAGGACTGGGCGACTTGGAGGCGCTGAACAGACTGCGCTCTGGCACCATGAGATGCAGAGCCAATCTTAAGAAATGGGGCTACAAAGTGGAGTCCACAACATGCGAGTGTGGAGAAGAGCAAACCACTGACCACCTGCTGCAATGCAACCTGAGCCCTGTCACATGCACAGGTTGTGATCCCCAGGTTGTTCCAGTCAGCTTTCGTATGATATTGTTTCTAGCGCCCACTTTTTGTTTGATGTTCAGGCAGTGCTTCTTGTAGGTCAGAGCACCATACAGAGTGACTCCCAGGGATTTGGGTGTGCTGCCATGCTCCAGTGGGATTATCGTAAGCTGCTGACAGGTCTATGAAGACAGCTCCTGTGATCTGCTGCCTTTCAAAGCCATCTTCTATGTGCTGAGTCAGGTTCAGCACTTGCGATGAGGGCTGGTGTACGAACAAGTTAGAGGATAGGTTGGTCAAAAGGTAGATAGAACGTGTCACCGTCATTATAATAGGATCATTTTAACTTATTTATTTATTTACTATATTTGTATACCGCCTTTCTCAGCCAATTGGTGACTTAAAGTGCAGTAATCAAATACAGGAACTTGATTTAAGGCCATAGTTAAGGACCATCTGTCAAAGGAACCGTCAATCAAATACACAACGGAAGGAGGAAAATGTTAGCAGGGAATGGTGAAGTTGTTATGATACAAGGGGCCTCCGTGAGCTAGAGTGCTGGGCTTTGTGAGCCCTGGGTTCAAATCCTGCCTTGGCGGTGATCACGGCCTTGCTGGAGAAAAGACAGCGCGGCATTGTCTCCCAAACGGAGGGCAGCCTGACAACCTGCTGAAATGAGCATCGCAGGCTTCTTGATGGTGGGAACAGCCGGCGGATTGTTCCGGAGCCAAGCGGAGGCGGCTGTTTCGAGAGCAGGTGGGCTTTGGCAGGCCTTTGCTTTGGAAAACCTTCCTCTGCTGCACCTTGGAGAGCTCCACCTTCCTGTGGCCTCCGCTTCCCCTTCCTGTGTTTTCATTTGTTTTGGATCCCCAGCTCCTCCTAAAAATGGAATCTGTGAGCCAGGAGCTTCCTTTCGGAAGAGAGTCGGGGAGAGTCGTGGCTTCCAACCTGAGAGCTTCCTTGTGAAAGGCTGCTGCTAGCTCTTTCGTCACAAGACCCCCCCTTGTCCTGAAGGCCAATATTGCCCACTCAGACCCTGAAATGTTTCCTGGGACTTGCTAGAAGCACGAGGAACAAGCCACGGCTCTCCTGCCTCTGGGGTTGCGGCCAGATGGGGTCGAGAAGGCTGCAGTCGACCCCAGGGAAGCCTTGCAAGGACTGCCCAGGTCTGCACACTCCAAAGGCTGTATTAGGGCCAATAAAGCATCTCACAGCTTCAAGAAAAGACCCTTTCTTGGGGATACTAAAACGAAGCCCTTGGGATGTGCATTCCTCAGGTTGCTTTGAATGTGAACTCTTCAGGCTCTGTTTTCTGTCATCTGTTTGCAGGAATCTGGAACAGTGAGTGTTCTCTAACTGCAGGAAAACGAGCCAGAACACCTTTCAGTGGTAGCGCACGTTCTCCTTGTAGAAAGAAGAAACAGATGGGTCAGATAGTGGGGTCCTTTCAACCTTGTCCTACCTGGGGCCCGAGTGACACGGTCACAGCAAAGATGAATCTTCATGGCGTGGCTGAGGCAGAAGGGAGCGGGACCTGGCAATGCAAGGGGCAATTGTCATTCTTTACCTAGCTGAGATAATTTGCTCTCAAATGGTGGAATTGGATTGTGACTGGGGACAGGTCGCTTTTTGCGGAGCAGACGAGTGTCTGCGTCTCTCTCTGTGAGCCCAAGCGGTGCTCCTTCCGTTTCCAAGTTGATCGGCCATACGATTATTGAATGCAAGGGGGGGAAGGGATGTTGGGCAAGTGGGCTTATTAACAAAAGACCCTCCTCATATATGCACAGCAGAGTAACTCAGCAGCAGCAGCGTGACCCAGTACCAGGAGTCCAAAGTTATGAACAAAAACACACAGACCAATGTCTCTTCTTCCAACACTGCCTGAGCTCTGCGAGTGCAGCATTTTTCTGAATAAAGCACAGAGTGTTTGAGGACTGGTATATCCATAGGGATACCAAGGTGCTTGTTTATAAAGATATTGTCCTCCCAACTCTGCTATACGCCTGCGAAACATGGACTGTCTACATTGAGACTGAAATACAACACCGCCTGATCTCTGTGAGTGCAGCATTTTTCCGAATGAAGCAGAGAGTGTTTGAGGACCGGGACATCCGTAGGGATACCAAGGAGCTTGTTTATAAAGCTATCATCCTCCCAACCCTGCTATACACCTGCGAAACATGGACTGTCTACAGACGTCAACATTGAGACTGAAATACAACACCGCTTGATCTCTGCGAGTGCAGCATTTTTCCGAATGAAGCAGAGAGTGTTTGAGGACCGGGACATCCGTAGGGATACCAAGGGGCTTGTTTATAAAGCTATTGTCCTCCCAACCCTCTATACGCCTGCGAAACATGGACAGTCTACAGACGTCACATGCAACTCCTGGAATGATTCCATCAGCGTTGCCTCTGGAAAATCCTGCAAATCTCTTGGGAATACAAGTGGACAAATGTCAGCGTGCTGGAAGAAGCAAAGACCACCAGCATTGAAGCAATAGTCCTCCGCCATCAATTCCGCTGGACCGGCCACATTGTCCGCATGCCCGACCACCGTTTCCCAAAGCAGTTGCTCTACTCCGAACTCAAGAATAGAAAACGGAATGTTGGAGGGCAGGAAAAGAGATTGAAAGATGGGCTCAAAGCTAACCTTAAAAACTGGCATAGACACCGAGAACTGGGAAGCCCTGGCCCTTGAGCACTCTAAATGGAGGTCAGCTGTAACCAACAGTGCTGTAGAATTTGAAGAGGCATGAATGGAGGGTGAAAGAGAGAAACGTGCCAAGAGGAGGGCGCATCAAGCCAACCCCGGCCGGGATCGCCTTCCACCTGGAAACCAATGACCTCACTGTGGGAGTACATGCAGATCAAGAATAGGGCTCCACAACACCTACGTACCCACTGCCTGTACACCGATCTTGGAAGACAATCCTACTCGGACAACAAGAGATTGCCTAAGAAGGAGGAGGCTTTTATTTAATAGCAAAATAATATGATTGCACTATTTACAAGAATTAGGTTTCCACAACCCAAATAACATTATTTTACTTCCTTCTTTGCTTCCATGCTGGGCTTCTTTCTTATGCAGATAAAGAGCTTCACTCTCACAGAGCCTCTTCTCACACCGAACTTGTACAGGAGCTTTTGACACACAGCAGCCTACACATTGGAGCTTCACACACAATGCCCTTCAACCTGAGGCTTCCATCACTAGGCCTTCTCACAGACTAAGGTCTGCCTCACAGACTGAGATTTTTCTCCCACTGAGGTTTACCTCAGACTGACAGCTACTAAGCTAGAGGTACACCTGCTTATGTAGAACTGCAGTTTTTGCTGAGTTACTGCATCCATTTAACCCTTTCAGTTCTTGACTCACATTTTTCGTAATTAAAAATACCTCGTTAATTTTTAATATTTCTGACAAGGGACTCATCTACAGCTTGCGAATTACGATTAGAAGGATATGAGCCAACACTGTGATGGAGCAGCACAAAAAGCCAATAGGAGCCTAGCATCAATAAGAGTCTAGTGTCAAGATTGAGAGAAGTCATAGTCCCGTTCTCTTCTGCTTTGACCAAACCTCACCCGTATTAATAAAAAAAACTGTGTCAGTTTCTGGACAAAACAGTCCAAGAAGAATATTGAGAAGCTAGAGAAGAGAGACCAAAATGATCATTGGTTTGGAAGACAAGCCCTGGGAGGAAAGCCTTGGGGAGCTGGGGGTGTTTAGCTTGAAGAAAACAAGGCTGAGAGAAGGAAGCATGAGATCCAGGTTTAAATAGTTGCAAGGAAGTCTCATTGAGGAGAACCATAGAATCATAGAGTTGGAAGAGACCTCCTGGGCCATCCAGTCCAACCCCATTCTGCCAAGAAGCAGGAAATTGCATTCAAATCACCCCCGACAGATGGCCATCCAGCCTCTGTTTCAAAGCTTCCAAAGAAGGAACGTCCACCACAGTCCAGGGCAGAGAGTTCCACTGCTGAACGGCTCTCACCATCAAATGGAATCATGTTCAGATGGAATCTCCTCTCTTGTAGTTTGAAGCCATTGTTCCATTGCATCCTAGTTTCCAGGGAAGCAGAAAACAAGTTCACTCCCTCCTCCCTATGACTTCCTCTCACATATTTATTCATGGCTATCATGTCTTCTCTCAGCCTTCTCTTCTTCAGGCTAAACATGCCCAGCTCTTTAAGCCGCTCTTCATGGGGCTTGTTCTCCAGACCCTTGATCCTTATAGTTGCCCTCTTCTGGACACATTCCAGCTTGTCAATATCCCTCTTCAGGGAAAGGGGCTAAGTTTGTTTTCTGCTGCACTGGAGACAAATCACAATGGGGCCATGCATTCAAATTGTGGGGAAAGAGATTGCCCTTGAACGTTAGGAAGACCAGAAGATCCAGCCACAGATGCAGGTGAAACATCAGGAGAAAATGGGTTGTTGTAGGTTTTTTCGGGCTATATAGCCATGGTCTAGAGCAAGGGTCCTCAAACTAAGGCCCGGGGGTTGGATACGGGGGTCATTTACCCGGCCCTTGCTCAGGGTGAACCTAAGTCTGAAATGACTTGAAAGCACACAACAACAACAACAATCCTATCTCATCAGCCAAAAGAGGCCTGCACTTCCCATTGGAATACTAATAAGTTTATATTTGTTGAAATTGTTCTTCATTTGTATTGTTTAAAAGTGTGTTTGCACTACAAATGAGATATGTGCAGTGTGCATAGGCATTCATGTTTTTTTCAAATTATAATCCGGCCCTCCAACAGTTTGAGGGACTGTGGCCTGGCCCTCTGTTTAAAAAGTTTGTGGACGCCTGGTCTAGAGGCATTTTCTCCTGACGTTTTGCCTGCATCTTTGGCAAGCATCCTCATAGGTAGTGAGGTCTGTTGGAACTAGGAAAAAGGGTTTATATATCTGTGGAATGACCAGGGTGAGACAAAGGACTCTTGTCTGCTGGAGCTAGGTGTGAATCAGGAGAAAATGCTGCTAGAACACAGCCATAGAACCCGAAAACCATACAACATTCCAGTGGTGGTGGATGTGAAAGCCTTCAGCAATACACTGAACTTCCTGGCTGTCAGAATTGTCCAGCATGGTCATCTAATACCTTGGATGGCCACCTGCTGCGAGGACTTTGGTGGTGTCCTCCTCTAGGATTCTATGCTTCTGCTGATCCTTGCAGACCTTCTCCAAGCAGAAGAAAGGGGGTCCACCTTGGGTCACCTCTGCTCTTCTTGGCCTGCCTGGTCTGCAGAGCATCCGTACGCTTGATTCCAAACAGATTGCCATAGGCGGAGGGGGAGCACTTGGGGTGCCTGCACCTGTGTTCATCAGCGTGCCCCCCTTCTTCCTGGCCTTTTGGGGCTCCCTTTGAGCTCTGCTCGGTCCCTCCGCCGCCCCTCCTCCCGGCCAGACTGTGCTTCCAAGGCCCTTCCATTTTTACAAGGCCCCTGTTGCCCACAGAAGGCCGCCGAGGTTTTAGGTTTCTCCTGGTAAATATAAATCGGCGCAGACACCCACCGGCCCTGGCCTTGTGCCGGCGGCAGCAACAGCAGCAGCACTTTGTCCTCCTCCTTCCCCTTCGTCTCCTCTTCGCCGGAATCGGTTTACCTTCTGCGGCGCCTCTCCCCCTCCTCTTCACCCCCTCCCCACCTTGCAAAATCATACCAAATAATAATTCTGACCCGTGTTGCTCTCTTTATGGTTCCGCCGTTCCAAAAGCAACAATATATGTTATCCTTTTGACACTCACCAGAGGGATATTTTGCCTCGGAACATTTGCTGGAAAGATTGCGCCTGTCAGTAACGGGGCCGAGAAAAGCTGAGCTCGGAATAACGGAGCCAGCGAGGTGGTGGGGAGGGGGGCACATTGTGGGGAGCCCTCCCCTCCTCGGAAATGCCTCGTTAGTGGAGCCCCCTCCCCACTTTGTTCTTGGGCTTCCGAGCCATCTTTCCGCTCGGAGTATAGGTTTCCATAACGTGTCGGGAGGAGGGCGGAATGGGCCTCCTCCAAAGAGCAAAACCCAACAGCATGCAAAGGGGGTCTTGCCATAAGACAGAATCATAGCATTGGAAGAGACCCTAAGAGCTATCCAGTCCAACCCAAGGCACAATCGAAGCCCTCCCAACAGATGACCATTGAGCCTCTGCTTGAAAGCCTCCAGAGCAGTGGTTCTCATCATTCCTAATGCCATGACCCCTTAATCCGCTTCCTCGTGTTATGGTGACCCCCAACCATAAAATTAGTTTCATTGCTACTTCATAACTGTCATTTTATTGTTGAAGGTTTTCATGGCCGGAATCACTGAGTTGTTGTAGGTTTTTTCGGGCTATATGGCCATGTTCTAGAGGCATTCTCTCCTGACGTTTCGCCTGCATCTATGGCAAGCTCTACGTGGGGTTGCCCTTGAAGACTGCCCGGAAGCTTCAGATGGTCCAGCGCTCGGCGGCCAGGTTGCTAACGGGAGCGGCACTCAGGGAGTATACCACTCCTCTGTTGAGTCAGCTCCACTGGCTGCCAATCCGCTACCGGGCACAATTCAAGGTGCTGACTTTAGCCTATAAAGCCCTAAACGGTTCTGGCCCTGCTTACCTCTCCGAACGCATCTCCACCTATGAACCGACTAGAACATTAAGATCGTCTGGGGAGGCCCTGCTCTCGATCCCGCCTACGTCACAGGTGCGCCTGGCGGGGACGAGAGACAGGGCCTTCTCAGCGGTGGCCCCTCGGCTGTGGAATGCCTTACCGGCAAACATCAGACAGGCACCTTCGTTGCTGACGTTTCGGAGAATGGTTAAGACCTGGCTTTATGAACAAGCGTTCGGTTAAGCAGTGCAACCAATCAAAGGAAGACGGTAAATGGAACATAGGAATGGCACAATGATTATGAGAACGGATCTGATTCAACTGAGGCGTTATGTTATGTTTGTTTTGTTGACTTGTCTTGTTTGGTTTGTTAACTGTTGTGGATTGATGTTGTTGATCCTGTTTGTTGCACTGTTATGTTTTTAATTGCACTGACACTGTTTGATAATTGTACCTGTAAACCGCATTGAGTCGCCTGTTTAGGCTGAAAAATGCGGTATACAAATAAAGCAAATAAATAAATAATAAATAAGCATCCTCAGGAGTTGTGTATGATGTCTGTAGACAGTCCACGTTTCGCAGGCGTATAGCAGGGCTGGGAGGGGAATATAAACAAGCGCCTTGGTCTCCCTATGGATGCCCCGGCCCTCAAACACCGTCTCTTCATTCGGAAGAATGCTGCACTCGCAGAGCTCAGGCGGTGTTGTATTTCAGTGGCAATGTTGACTTTTGTGGAGAGTTGGCTGCCAAGGTAGCGGAAATGGCCAACATTTTCTAACATTACACTATTAAGCTGTATTTCTGGCATTGGAGAGGGATTGGCTGGTGACTGCTGGAAGAACACCTTGGTTTTCTTTATGTTCAGTGAGAAGCTAAGCTTCTCATATGCTTCTGTGAAGGTGTTTAGAGTGACATGTAGGTCTTCTTCTGAATGTGCATAGACTATGTTGTCCTCAGCATACTGGAGTTCTATAACAGATGTTGTTGTGACGTTGGTTTTGGCTTTCAGTCTGCTTGCCATCTGTCTGATATATGATTTCCACTCCGGTGGGAAGCTTCCCATCAACAAGGTGAAGTATCATAGCAATGAAGATGGAAAATAAAGTTGGGGCAAGAACACATCCCTGTTTGACACCTTAAAGGGGTCACTTTGAGAGCCATCGCTGTCCAAGACAGTTGGCATCATCTCATGATGTCAACAGTCTAACAGCTGGTAGTCTAACAGTCTAACAAAACATCTAGAGGGCTGAAGTTTGCCCATGCCTGGACTAGGTTTTGTAGGAATAGCACAATCAAAATAGCCCCGACAAATGGCCATCCAGCCTCCAGGGAAGGAACTTCCATTACACTCCGATAGCTTTGGAATAGCCCTCCTGAGCTCCTCGGAGGAACGGCCACTGCTGCCAGATCAAGCCATTCAGGACGGCATTCAGCCAGGGCCTCTGCGGCCTCCTTTGTGCCACCGAAAGATCAAAGGCAGCCAACCGAGGGGGACAGATAGGAGGGCGGACGCGGCTCAGAGAGGGGCTTGTTTCCCTGCACCTGTGCGTCCCCTTATCGCGGCCTTCTCAAAGGCTGCCCAGGAGCCAGGGAGCAGCTCCATAATGCGGCCGCTGGCAGATCGCTGGGAAGGAAGCCAGGATGGGCAAGGCAAGGCGGTGACAGCGGCTTGGCTGAGCAGCCTGTGCCCAAATCAAAGAGGAATCCGCTGTACTGGGAAAGAGGCCCAGTCATGCAGAGGGGTGGGCTTCATTTTGGACTGGTTTGAGGGCTTCAGCCCTCTTCTTTCTTGTGTTGGAGGGAGGATGCTGACCTGCTGCCCATCAGCCATGAGACATAGGCATAAATGTGCTTCAAAGAAGACGGTGGACGAACAGATCACAACGAAGGACACTGCTCCGAACAACATATACCACAGGGTTGTTGTTGGTTTTTCGGGTTATAAGGCCATGTTCTAGAAGCATTCTCTCCTGACTTTTTGCCTGCATCTATGGCAAGAATCCTCAGAGATTGTCAACATGGCTATATAGCCCAAAAAAACTACCACAGCCCAGTGATTCCAGGCATGGAAGCCTATGACAATACATTGAACATATACCTAAGTAAATAAAAAATACCACTCAGAAACAGGGAAATTTCAGACAGCAAACTATCAAGTACTGTCGAGGGTTTTCACGGCCGGAATCACTGGGTTGTTGTAGGTTTTTTGGGGCTATATGGCCATGTTCTAGAGGCATTTTCTCCTGAGAAAATGCCTCTAGAACATGGCCATATAGCCCCAAAAGACCTACAACAACCCAAACTATCAAGTGCCAGTGAACACCTCCTAAACAAAGGATGCCTCCAGGCACAACAACCAGGCTAGCTCTCGGCAAGGACCCTCATTGATTGACTTTGCAGTTGTAAGGCTACTCGATGCTAATGAAGCTTGCTAACTGCAACATTGACATTTGCTTTAAATCCCAGCAATTCCAACTCCCAAATGTCAAGGTCTATTTTCCCCAAACTCCACCAGTCATTACATTTTGGCATATTGAGAATTCGTGCCAAGTTTGGTCCAGATCCATCATTGTTTGAGTCCACAGTGCTCTCTTGATGTAGGTGAACTACAACTCCCAAACTCAAGGTCAATGCCCACCAAACCCTTCCAGTATTTTCTGTTGGCCATGGGAGTTCTGTGTGCCAAGTTTGATTCAATTCCATCGTTGAGTTCTGTGTGCCTAGTCGAGTTCAATTCCATTGTTGGTGGAGTTCAGAATGCTCTTTGATTGTAGGTGAACTATAAATCCCAGCAACTACAACTCCCACAGGACAAAATCAATACCCTCCCCCAATCCCACCAGTATTCAAATTTGGGTGTATTGGGTATTTGTGCCAAATTTGGTCCAGTGTATGAAAATACATCCTGCATATCAGATATTTATATTACTATTCATAACAGCGGCAATTTTTCTATCAGTGCTGCCTTTGGAAAATCCTGCAAATCTCTTGCGAAGACAGCCCTTGAATGTCAATGTGCTGGAAGAAGCAAAGACCACAGGCAGTGAAGGCATGCTCCGCTGCCATCAACTCTGCTGGACTGGCCACATTGTCTGGATGCCCGGTGTCAGAATATAAATAAAGTTTTTTATATTATTATTATTATTATTATTATTATTATTATTATTATTATTAGAATTCAAAGAATCAAAGAGTTGGAAGAGACCTCTTGGGCCATCCAGTCCAACCCCCTGCCAAGAAGCAGGAATATTGCATTCAAATCACCCCTGACAGATGGCCATCCAGCCTCTGCTTAAAAGCTTCCAAAGAAGGAGCCTCCACCACACTCCGGGGCAGAGAGTTCCACTGTTGAACGGCTCTCACAGTCAGGAAGTTCTTCCTAATGTTCAGTGGAATCTCCTCTCTTGTAGTTTGAAGCCATTGTTCCGCGTCCTAGTCTCCAGGAAGCAGAAAACAAGCTTGCTCCCTCCTCCCTGTGGCTTCCTCTCACATATTTATACATGGCTATCATATCTCCTCTCAGCCTTCTCTTCTTCAGGCTCAACATGCCCAGTTCCCTAAGCCGCTCCTCATAGGGCTTGTTCTCCAGACCCTTGATCATTTTAGTCGCCCTCCTCTGGACACATTCCAGCTTGGCAATATCTCTCTTGAATTGTGGTGCCCAGAATTGGACACAATATTCCAGATGTGGTCTAACCAAAGCAGAATAGAGGGGTAGCATTACTTCCTTAGATCTAGACACTATGCTCCTATTGATGCAGGCCAAAATCCCATTGGCTTTTTTTGCCGCCACATCACATTGTTGGCTCATGTTTAACTTGTTGTCCACGAGGACTCCAAGATCTTTTTCACACGTACTGCTCTCGAGCAGTTTATTTATTATTAAATTAGCCTCCCCGCATAAGCAGTACCTAAATTTCCTACTTGACAGATGCAACTGTGTTTCGGGCTGCAAAGGTCAACAACAAGCTAGACAAATGGTTGGGAGCTTACTCTGACCCGGGCTGGCTTTGATTCATGACCTTTTGGTCAGTAGTGATTTTAATGCAGCTGACTCCCAACTAGATGTGCCACAACCCGATTAGCTGACCCTGATTGTTTCTTGTCTGCAATGCCCTTGTTTTTGAGTGTTCCTCTTTATTTACCGTCCTGATTTTAGGTATCTGGTTTGGCTTCAGAGCTGCTTGATCCAGGTGGGGTCCCACATGGACCAAGAGTTCTGGCCTGTGGTCTCCATCCTCCCCATGTTGTGGAATGGGATCTTCCTGCGTCCCAGTTAGGCAACGTCCTCCTCCCAGTGCCTCTTCGGGAAGGGCCAGGAGGGGCGGCTGCGGTGGTTCCTGGAGTCCTGCAAGGAGTTAAAAGCCGCTCAGGCTCCGCTGCTTTGTTTTGCACACTGTTTTATAGAGCAGTTAAATGGCCGCGGAGGGTTTGCAAGGCCCGGCTTCAAAGGTTTTTGCGGCTGGGGTGATGGAAAGCTCCGAGGGGTGTTTTTATCCCGCCAGCCGTTGTTGTTGTGCGGGAGGGACATAAACGGGGGTCCTTTGCCCACCTGCTCCTCTTAAAATTGGCTCCCTGTGGATCACAAGAGGCCCCACGTGCCTTCCTCTCAACATCATCATCCTCATCTTGGGAAAGGACTGATAGGTTTGAAGGAATGCTGGTTGTGCTCAGCACAGGACCCATTGGCCATAACCCTGGTGCAGAAAGCCTTCAGGGCAAAAGTATAGGACTGAGATTGTGGGGTTGGCCATTAACAAGAGTCTTGTGGGTGAGTGGATGGGGTAGTCCACACCTTTGCGGAAGCACACGAGAAGCTCAGCCTGTCATTGAACATCAAGAAAACCAAAGTGCTCTTCCAGCAGTCACCAGCCAACCCTTCTCCAATGCCAGAAATACAACTTAATGGTGTAACATTAGAAAATGTTGACCGTTTCCGCTACCTTGGCAGCCACCTCTCCACCAAAGTCAACATCGACACCGAAATACAACACCGCCTGAGCTGTGCAAGTGCAGCATTTTTCCAAAAGAAGCAGAGAGTGTTTGAGTACCAGGACATCCGTAGGGAGACCAAGGTGCTTGTTTACAAAGCTATTGTCCTCCCAACCCTGCTATACGCCTGCAAAACGTGGACTGTCTACAGACGTCAACATTGAGACTGAAATACAACACCGCCTGAGCTGTGCAAGTGCAGCATTTTTCCAAATGAAGCAGAGAGTGTTTGAGGACTGGGACATCTGTAAGGAGACCAAGGTGCTTGTTTATAAAGCTATTGTCCTCCCAACCCTGCTATATGCCTATGAAACGTGGACTGTCTACAGATGTCACATGCAACTCCTGGAACGATTCCATCAGCACTGCCTCCGGAAAATGCTGCAAATCTCTTGGGAAGACAGGCGAAAATATGTCAGCGTGCTGGAAGAAGCAAAGACCACCAGCACTGAAGCTCTGCAAGTGTAGCATTCTTCTGAATGAAGCAGAGAGCGTTTGAGGACCGGGCCATCCGTAGAGAGACCAAGGGGCTTGTTTACAAAGCTATTGTCTTCCCAACCCTGCTATACGCCTGCGAGACGTGGACTGTCTACAGACATCACATGCAACTCCTGGATCGATTCCATCAGCGCTGCCTCCGGAAAATCCTCCAAATCTCTTGGGAAGACAGGCGGACAAATGTCAGCGTGCTGGAAGAAGCAAATCCACCGGCATTGAAGTGATGCTCCTCTGCCATCAACTCCGCTGGACCAGCCACGTTTTCCAAATGCCCGACCACCGTCTCCCAAAGCAGTTGCTCTACTCTGAACTTAAGAATGGAAAGCGGAATGTTGGTGGGCAGGAAAAGAGATTGAAAGATGGGCTCAAAGCCAACCTTAAAAACTCTGGCATAGACGTATTGTCGAAGGCTTTCATGGCCGGAATCACTGAGTTGTTGTAGGTTTTTTTCAGGCTATATGGCCATGGTCTAGAGGCATTGAATGCCTCTAGACCATGGCCATATAGCCTGAAAAAACCTACAAAACCCTCTGGCATCAACACTGAGAACTGGGAAGCCCTAGCCCTTGAGCGCTCCAGCTGGAGGTCAGCTGTGACCAGCAGTGCTGCAGAATTTCAAGAGGCACAAATGGAGGGTGAAAGAGAGAAACGTGCCAAGAGGAAGGCGCGTCAAGCCAACCCCGACCGAGACCATCTTCCACCTGGAAACCAATGCCCTCACTGTGGAAGGGAGAAGATGCAGGTCAAGAACAGAGCTCCACATCCACCTATGGACCCACAAGAATACTGATCCTGGAAAACTATCCTACTCGGCCAACGAGGGATCGCCTAAGAAGAAGTCCACAAGTTCAGCAGGAGTCTTTCTCACCATCTACAAATGATGCGAATGGAGCACATATTTCTTCAAGGGAGCTAGCTTTTCTTCTTGTGGGTCATGGAGGTCTCCTAGGGAATAATAGAATCATAGAATCAAAGAGTTGGAAGAGACCTCATAGGCCATCATTCAGTCCAACTCCATTCTGCCAAGAAGCAGGAATATTGCATTCAAAGCACCCCTGACAGATGGCCATCCAGCCTCTGTTTAAAAGCTTCCAAAGAAGGAGCCTCCACCACACTCCGGGGCAGAGAGTTCCACTGCTGAACGGCTCTCACAGTCAGGAAGTTCTTCCTCATGTTCAGGTGGAATCTCCTTTCTTGTAGTTTGAAGCCATTGTTCCATGTCCTAGTCTCCAGGGAAGCAGAAAGGAAGCTTGCTCCCTCCTCCCTGTGGCTTCCTCTCACATATTTATACATGGCCCTCATCATATCTCCTCTCATTCTTCTCTTCTTCAGGCTAAACATACCCAGCTCCTTAAGCCACTCCTCATAGGGCTTGTTCTCCAGACCCCATCTCCAGGGAAGCCCCATCTCCAGCACATTCAGATTAGGCTGAGGCTTCCAGAGCAAACAGATCTGTTTCAGAGTGGAATTTCCTCCCAAAAGAAATCTTGACCCAAAGCACTGCTGCCCCTCCTTGGTTTGCATCCCAGGGAAGGGGCAATGTCTCCACCGAAGAGGCTCTTGGGTGAGCCAAAAGGCAGCAAGACCCCCATCCCAACCTCCCATATTGCAGATTGCCAGCGCTTGTCATCTGAGGGTTCCTTGAGCAAAGCTGGCCCAAGTCCATGCCTTGGAAGGTATCCTCTGCTGCTTCTTTCTTCTCTCTTGGTGCCGCTTTCAGCCTCAAGAAGCAAGCGTGACCTTCTGCTTTCTCCGTTCCAATCTCATTTTTCTTGGCTTCCAATCCTTGGAAACGGTGGCCTCGCGGTCCCTTTCAAGTCACAAAAGCCGGCCTGTGCAGAGGCACACAACGGCTCTTTGGCTGTCGGGCAGCTCATTTACAAGAATGTTCACCTTGGTCAACATCAATCAAGGGCTGATATGAATGTGACTTGTGGTTCTGTGTAGTATTTAAATATATTGGTTTATTTTGAACAGAAGGTGTAATGCAGTTAAGTAGAACAAGAAGGATATGTTTGGATAGATTTTAACTGGGAATTTTTGGTGCTGTTTGTGTTTAATGTTTGCATTTTTGTATACGGTATTTTAAATTGTACGCTAATGCTTTTATGTCAAGCTGCTTTGAGTCCTCTTTGGAACATAAAAATTAGGGTATTATTATTATTATTATTATTAATAATAATAATAATAATAATAATAATAATGTATTGTCGAAGGCTTTCATGGCCAGAATCACTGGGTTGTTGTAGTTTTTTTCGGGCTATATGGCCATGTTCTAGAGGCATTTTCTCCTGACGTTTTGCCTGCATCTGTGGCAAGCATCCTCAGAGGTAGTGAGGTCTGTTGGAACTAGGAAAATGGGTTTATATATCTGTGGAATGACCAGGGTGGGACAAAGGACTCTTGTCTGCTGGAGCTAGGTGTGAATGTTTCAACTGACCACCTTGATTAGCATTTGATGGCCTGGCAGTGCCTGGGGCAATCTTTTGTTGAGAGGTGATTAGATGTCCCTGATTGTTTCCTCTCTGTTGTTTTGCTGTTGTAATTTTAAGAGTTTTTTAATATTGGTAGCCAGATTTTGTTCATTTTCATGGTTTCCTCCTTTCTGTTGAAATTGTCCACATGCCATCAAATGCCAGGCCATCAAATGCTAATCAAGGTGGTCAGTTCGTTTTTTGAGGGTTTGAGTTGATGCGTTAATACATGACCAGTGAAAGAAAAGACCATGGAAAGTTTGACTTACTTTACACTTTGGCAAATGGTAAAATGGCCCACCAAGTCTTTGAAATGTGCCGTTCCTAAATGTCCCTTTCCTTCCTTCCTTCCTTCCTTCCTTCCTTCCTTCCTTCCTTCCTTCCTTCCTTCCTTCCTTCCAGTGAGAACGAGGCGCTGTGGCGGGAGGTGGCCAGTTTGCGGCAGAAGCACACCCAGCAGCAGAAGGTGGTCAACAAGGTAGGTAGCCCTTCCCTCTCCTTGGGTGTCTTCCTTTTGTAGTGGCCCCTCTCTGCTCATAAGGAGTTACGGAGCTGATCTACTCCAGGCTAGGAAACACCTCTACACTTAACTACCACACTTCAGTCCAAGTCAAATCAGCAAAGCAGTTCATTGAAAATTATATAAAAAGCATTTCAGCCAAAATAATAAAAAAAAACTTCAAAGTCTTTTCTATATGTATAACATAGTCCACAAGGTTCAAAGTACAGCAGTAATCCAAAATCATAATGCACAGAACATCCAAGATGAGTACACAGCAAACAAGGCCACTCTGCTGGCTGTTGTATTAGATCACACGTTGGATGTCATGTGGTGGCAAAAAAAGGCAATGGGATTTTGGCCTGCATCAGTAGGAGCCTAGTGTCTAGATCCAGGGAACTCATGCTCCTCATGCTCTATTCCGCTTTGGTTAGACCACACCTGGAATATTGTGTCCAATTCTAGGCACCACAATTCAAGAGAGATATTGAGAAGCTGGAATGTGTCCAGAGGAGGGCGACTAAAATGATCAAGGGTCTGGAGAACAAGCCCTATGAGGAGCGGCTTAAGGAGCTGGGCATGTTTAGCCTGAAGAAGAGAAGGCTGAGAGGAGACATAATGAGGGCCATGTATAAATATGTGAGAGGAAGCCCCAGGGAGGAGGGAACAAGCTTGTTTTCTGCTTCCTTGGAGACTAGGACGCGAAACAATGGCTTCAAACTACAAGAGAGGAGATTCCACCTGAACATGAGGAAGAACTTCCTGACTGTGAGAGCCGTTCAGCAGTGGAACTCTCTGCCCTGGAGTGTGGTGGAGACTCCTTCTTTGGAAGCTTTTAAACAGAGGCTGGATGGCCATCTGTCAGGGGTGCTTTGAATGCAATATTCCTGCTTCTTGGCAGAATGGGGTTGGACTGGATGGCCCTTGAGGTCTCTTCCAACTCTTTGATTCTATGATTCTATGACTCTTCCCAAGTGTATAGGACTGTGTGATGTATTGGCAGATAATGTGTGCAGATCTGAGTAGGGTGGCCATTTGCAGCTGACAGGTGGTGATTTTGTTTTCAAGTGCAGGCCAAGGTCTTGAGGCACTGCACCCAGTGTGCCGATCACCACTGGGATCTCCTTTACTGGCTTGTGCCAGAGTCTTTGCTGTTCGATCTGTAAATCCTCATATCGTGTCAGTTTTTCCAGTTGCTTCTTGTCAATCCTGCTGTCACCTGGGATTGCGACATCGACAATCCATACTTTGTTTTTTTTTTTAACACGGTTGTGAGGTCAGGAGTCTTGTGCCCCAAAACTTTGTCAGTCTGAATTCGGAAGTCCCAGAGGAGTTGGACATGTTCATTTTCTGTAACTTTTTCCGGCTTGTGATCCCACCAGTTCTTTGTCGCGGGCAGATGGTGTTTATGGCACAAGTTCCAATGAATCATTTGAGCAAGGGTGTTGTGCCTCTGCTTGGAGTCTGTTTGCGCAATCTTCTTGCAGCAGCTGAGGATGGGATCTATTGTTCTATCTCTTCGATCATCTGGAGAGGCCCTACTCGCTCTCCATCTGCATCGCAAGCACGATTGGTGGGGATGAGAGAGAGGGCCTTCTCAGTGGTGGCCCCTCGTCTCTGGAACTCACTTCCTAAGGACCTCAGGCATGCCCCAACTTTGGCAGTCTTTAGGAGGAGCTTGAAAACGTGGTTGTTCCAATGTGCCTTCCCAGAATAAGGAACCCTTAGCATTATGTCCTCTAAAAGCACTTTATACTGAATTAGGATTACTTGTATGTTTCAACCAAGGCCTTACCTCCTCTATCTTGTTCATGCCCAGCATTATATTTTAACTTTAATTACATTTGCCCCAGCCATAGATTTTAAATGTGTTTTGTGCTATTGTTCAATGTTTACGCTATTTATGTATGAGTTTTATTTTCAATTGCTTTGTATTAGTATTTGTATTTTGCTTTGTGTTGGGGTTGTTATTGCATGTATTGCTGTGTTGTGGGCTCGGCCTCATGTAAGCCACACCGAGTCCCTTGGGAGATGGTAGCGGGGTATAAATAAAGTATTATTATTATTATTATTATTATTATTATTATTATTATTCTATCTGCTTCCTTGCAGAGTCTACATTTGGGATCTGTCACCAACTTTTCAACTCTGGCTTTGATGGCTTTGGTTCTAAGGGCTTGTTCTTGGGCTTAATTAATTAATAATAATAATAATAATAATAATAATATATATTATTATTATTATTATTATTATTATTATTATTATTATTATTATTAGGGGAGTGTGGAGCAGTTTGAGGTATGTGCATYGTGTAAATTGTTATTCATGTTTACTTCTCTCTCTCTCTCTCTCTCTCTCTCTCCCCCTCCCTCCCTCRCTCCCTTCCTTCCTTCCTRCCTRCCTRCCTRCCTTCCTTCCTTCCTTCCTTCCTTCCTTGTCCACAGCTCATCCAGTTCCTGATTTCCTTGGTGCAGTCCAACCGTATTCTCGGGGTGAAGCGGAAGATGTAAGTCCACCATCAACATGGGATGCAGCTTTGGGTCCAGCTCAGCAGGAGCCTGTCCTTGGAAAGGCCTTGATTCTCCATGGAAGGATGCAAGTCATGCTTCCAAAGAAGTCTGAAGCCATGGAATTGAAATACGACACTAGTGCACCCCGAGACTTGTAAACATCCCTGGAAAACCATTTTATTTTTATAGTGGCCAAAACACCAACGGCCTTGACGACTCCCCCTGAGCAGACTCTCCCTCTGTGCCCCCCTCTCTCTTCCCTGGGTTTTCTTCTTTCCTTGGACATAACATTGCTTGTGCTGATGCTGAGATTTTATGGGGCTGGTTTCTTTTTTTCAATCTGAGGCTCAGGAGAACTAGTACAAGGCATAGGGTGTGTCTTCACTGTAGAATTAAATGCGGTTTGACAACATTTTAACTGTCTTGGCTCAATGCTGTGGAAGTGTGAGAGATGATAGTTTTACAAGGTCTGTCTTTAACCTCTTTTTGCCAAACAGAGCTGGTGCTTCGCCAAAGGGCAACTCCCTGGGCTCCATTGGTCTAAGGCAGCGTTTCTCAACCTGGGGATCGCGACCACTGAGGGGGTTGCGAGGGGATGTCAGAGGGGTCACCAAAGACCATCAGAAAACACAGTATTTTCTGTTGGTCATGTGGGTTCTGTGTGGGAAGTTTGGCCCAATTCTATCGTTGGTGAGGTTCAGAATGCTCTTTGATTGTTGGTGAACTATAAATCCCAGCAACCACAACTCCCAGATGTCAAGGTCTATTTTCTCCAAACTCCACCAGTGTTCACATTTGGCCATATTGAGTATCTGTGCCAAGTTAGGTCCAGATCCATCCTTGTTTGAGATGACAGTGCTCTCTGGATGTAGGTGAATTACAACTCCAAAACTCATGTTCTTTGATTGTAGGTTAACTATAAATCCCAACAACTACAACTCCCAAATGACAAAAATCAATCTCTCCCCCCCCCCCCCCCCCAATTCCAACCCTACCTGTCAGAATCCAGACGCATTTAAAGAGCCAGACACAGAGATAACGTCCAAACAAAGTTTATTAAGGCAACAAAAAGGATTCAGGGACACTTATTCTTCAGTGTGAAACACAGTATTACCCACAGTTAACCCAAAAAACAGGACCTGGAAAATAACCCAGATTAAACAGGAATATAATCCGGTTTAAACTTAAAGCTATGCAATCAAGCAGGGAAAAAGGCACTCCAATCTGCAGCAGGACGTCAGTGAATACGAAGGGTCGAACAGCAAGGCCGAAGTCGTCTACCAAGTCAATCCAAACATGATGTAATCATCATCGCGAATCCAATCCGGGTCGAGGAAGAAGAAGGCAGCAAACACGATAATCCAGTCCAGGTTATACAGAGAGCCAAAACGAAGAACGGCAGCGCAGCAGGTCCGCAGAAGTCTTCCCAAACTTGTCTTCCCAAACAGCTCTCAAGGACACACAAATACCCATCAACACCTTGCCGACTGCAAAGTCCCATTACTCCAGTGCCTACATTTATCTTACAACTCATTATCTGTTTTTATATATATATATATATATATATATATATATATATATATATATATTTCATGATAATGAGTTGTTCATGAGTTGAAATCTGTTGATGAGCTGTCCTCCACCCTTTCTTCATCGCTATCAGCTGCTCTAGCCTCCACAGCTGATCGCCAACACCCCTCTCACCAGCTTTTCCATCTCTTATCAAGACTTAGGTCTCCCCATGTATCACCAGATTGCCAGTCCCCAGAAAACCCTACAAAAGTATTGCTGGATGTAGGTTGTGTACATACATCTCTAACTTCTTGCACACGAGTCCAATCCAACCCACCCTCCTCCTCGTCACTACTCCCAGACCCATCACTTCAAGTGAAGCCCATAAAATCATCTTCTTCAGTTGGAGCAGTAAGTATATCATGGATCCGTTTCCTCTGACGCTCTTCATCAGACTCCTGCTCCCGAGTAATCCGTTTTACACCCCTGCTTTCATTTCTTTCCTCCTCCATTTCTCCTTCTGAGAAACCCTCAAATGAGTCATCGTCTGTAGGAGACATGAATATCTCCCTAACTCTCTTTCCGAACTCTGAGCATCTCTCTTTCCTCCTCTAGTACTCCTTTCATCAGTGGTAACGTTACTAGGAGACTCAACTACAACCCCACCAGTATTCAAATTTTGACATAATGGGTATTTGTGCCAAATTTGGTCCAGTGAATGAAAATGCATCCTGTATACCAGATATTTACATGACGATTCATAACAGTAGAAAAATTACAGTTATGAAATAGCAATGAAAATAATGTATATGGTTGGGGGTCACCACAACATGAGGAACTGTATTAAGGGGTTGCGGCATTAGGAAGGTTGAGAACCACTGGTCTAAGGCCTAAAAGTCATGTCAAACTGCATTCCTTCTACAGCAGGCATGGGCCAACTTTGACCCTCCTCCAGGTGATTCGGACTTCAACAACCAGTAGGCTGCAAGGAATTGTGAGAGTTGAAGTCCAAAGTTGGCCCATGCCTGTTCTACTGTACAGATACACCAATCAACAGTGTAGACACACTATTCTGGACTTTGCTATACCCCCCTTTCCCAGTGTTTTGGGGAGACTCCTGATCCACCTGTTTCTCACTAGTCTCTTTCCTTCCCTTCCAGCCCCTTGATGTTGAACGACAGCAGCTCAGCCCATTCCATGCCCAAATATGGACGCCAGTACTCTCTGGAGCACGTCCACGGCCCGTCCCCTTACTCCGTAAGTATCTTGATAGTTTGGGGAGTGGGGAAAACACTCCATCCCACAGACTCTGCAGAAGAGGCCTCGGCTGTACTTCATAATAAGGAGAATCAGCTTGGTTAGGAAACTTTGCAAAGGTTTTTCAACAAACATTATATACCTGGTGCCTTTGCCAGGAGAAAATCTCAACAGAAGAGTCTTGGAAGGTCCTAGATCAGTGGTTCTCAACCTGGGGTCCCCAGCTGTTGTTGGCCTACAACTCCCAGAAATCCCAGCCAGTTCACCAGCTGTTAGGGTTTCTGGGAGTTGAAAGCCAAAAACACCTGGGGACCCCAGGTGGTTACACTCCCCCTGAAGACGCAGGTTCGCAGCTTGGGAGTGATCCTGGACTCATCGCTGAGCCTGGAACCCCAGGTCTCAGCGGTGGCCGGGAGAGCTTTTGCACAATTAAAACTTGTGCACCAGTTGTGCCCGTACCTTGGGAAGCCTGATCTGGCCACAGTGGTCCACGCTCTTGTTACATCCCGAATAGATTACTGCAGCACTCTATGTGGGGTTGCCCTTGAAGACTGTTCGGAAACTCCAACTAGTCCAATGGGGCAGCTAGATTACTCACTGGAGTGTCATACAGGGAGCATACTACCCCACTGCTGTGTCAGCTCCATTGGCTGCCGGTCCAGTTCCGAGCACAATTTAATGTGCTGGTCTTGACCTATCAAGCCCTTTACGGTTCCGGCCCAGCGTACCTGTCCGAACGTATCTCCTCTACGTCCCACCTCAGAGTTTAAGATCTTCTGGGGAGGCCCTGCTCTTGGCCCCGCCTCTGTTGCAAACACGCTTGGCAGGGACGAGGGGCAGGGCCTTCTCGGTAGTGCCCCCCCCCACACCTGTGGAATTCACTCCTCAGCGAAATTAGGTTATCCACATCCCTCCTTTTCTTCAGAAAGAAGTTAAAAACATGGTTGTGGGACCACGCTTTTGGGTAGCACTCTGACAGTGACAATGGTAATCGCTAGGGACTACGGACAAGCTTCTGATAGAGTCTCTGATCACAGAAATTTGGCTTAGATTAGGCCACCAGGTTGTAATGTTTTAATAGTTTTAAATTGAGCTGATTTAATGTTTTTATCTATATGTAATTATTGTATTTTATTATGTGTATACAGGGGCATCAAATCGTTGCTGGCTGTAAGCCGCCATGAGTCCGTCCCCCCCCCCCCGGGGGGGTGGGTGGGAAGGGTTTTTTTTTGGGAAGGGTTGGGTACAAATATTTGGAAATAATTAATTAATAAATAAGTCAGGCATGGGCAAAGTTCGACCTTCCAGGTGTTATGGACTTCAACTCCCACAAGTCCTAACAACTTATCGACTGTTTGGTGTTAGAGATAGCAACCTTCCAAAGCCTCCTTTATTTAATGTTATGTCTGTGTCATTTTATTTCCTGAAGTATCTGTCGTATTTGGTTTGCAGTTTCCTTAGCTCTATATACTTGCTGCAGCGGGAGGGGCTGCAGATCACGTGACTGCTTAGAATGCATTTTAAAAGAATGACAGTTGAGGCTTGAGTCAGAATACAGAAGTCAGCGTTAGAAGACAGTTAAGCCTTGAGTCAGCTTGAGTGCAGAAGTCTGTTTTTCAGTCAGATGTCAGTGTAGGAAGTTAGAAAAACTGTTGATGCTTGAATGTCTTTGAAAGTAGGCTCTTATGAAAGAGAGCTGCACAGAACAATATAGTTTAATAATAATAATAATAATAATAATAATAATAATAGGGAAGTGTCCGACGTGTGATCCATACTCATAAAAGCACTGAAAAACACAGCAGATGGACTTAAAAAGCCAAAAAACAAAAAATACATTACAACGCATGTGCAAAACCACATAATATATAAACTACACAAATATATACACACAAATATCCATATACACACACAAAACACATTACACAAAGAGAAGGAAGGAAGGAAGGGAAGGAAAGAAGGAAGGAGAAAGAGGAAAGAAAGGGAAAGGAGAGAAGGAAATAAAAAGGTGAAAGAAAGAAAAGAGAGAGGGAAGGAAGGAGAAGGAAAAGAGAAAGAGGGGGGTGGGTGGGTGGGAGGGAGGGAGGGAGGGAGGGTAAGGCTGGAACCAAAGAGCAAAGAAAGGATGAAAGAAACAGGTAGAGAAGTGAAGAAAGGAAGAAGGGAAAGAAGAAGATAAAGTGAAGAAAGAGGGAAAGGAGGGAAAAGATACGAATTGAAATAAAATAAAGGTAGAGGAATGAATGGAAAATAGTATCAAGGGAAAGGTTAAAGCAAATAACAATATACGACGAAGGACTGATATAAGGGACAAAAGAGAAAGAGGAAGGGGAGGTATGTTATTTAAGTGTTGGAGTAGGAATGAAGAATGATGAATTAATGTAAGGAAGTAATGAATGAAGGAATTAATTAGATTTATTTAAAGCCAAATAAGCAATGAAGTGATTAACATAACATTAGAGATATCAGATGATTTGATGTGAAAAGAAATGATATTATATTTAATAAAAAAGTGCTGAATAATGAAAAGATTGAAGTGTATGAGAGTAAAAGATAAAAGAATTGAGAATTAAAAGAATAGAAATTATATAAAGTATTAAAGAGATAATTAAAAAGTTTTGAAATAAAGAAATAGATATGTAAGGAATTAAGAAGTACAAAAATAAATTATTATGTATTGAGTCTTTTAGTTTATTGATGGAATTTCATAATTAACCAAAAAAACAAACGTAATTTATAAAATAAAACCTTTGATAATAATTGAATAAAGAAGAAGAAAAGAAGGAGGGAGAGAAAGAAGGAGAGAAAGAAGGAGAGAAAGAGAGAGGGAAGGTTGGCCACAGCAATGCGTGGCGGGTACAGCTAGTTACCCAATAAACTAAAGGAACACCTCCATAACTCTGCTACCCAATAGGTTATGATCCTAAGAGGTCATAATCCATAATTCCCAATAGGTTGTGATTCTAACAGGTCATCATCCTTATCCCATTGTTAGGAATTGTGGGCATTGAAGTCCAAAACTCCTGGAGGGCCCAACCTTAGGGGACAACCTCAGGGGCATCCTGCTGGGCATCCCGGGCCAATAGTACTCCCATGGGGACACGCTCACACATTCTTTCTTCTTCTCACATGGAGGCCATCCATCCAGGAGGGCCATTGTCCAGTGCCAGTCTTGCCTGGGTCGCAGAGGGCGAAGATGTGCCCCTCCCAGGGGCCTTAAGCAGGAGGCCCAGGTTGTAGGGAGATGGGTTTCATTCCTCATTCCTTCCAAGGATGTGAGGTCCTCATGGCCACCTTCTCCTTCCTCCTGGCAGGCTGCCTCCCCGACCTACAGCGCCTCCTCCAACCTCTACTCCCCGGACTCCTCCTCCGCCAACTCCGGCCCCATCATCTCCGACGTGACCGAACTGGGACCCTCCAGCCCCTCCGCCTCCCCCGGCAGCAGCATCGACAATGGAAGGTATGCCATGGCAGGGTTCCAAGCAGTTGGCTTTTGCACAATTGGACCTGGAGGGTTGCAACGGTCCTTGGTTTGTCATTACTCATGGAGGCAAGAAAGGCACTCAAATGGGTATTGTGGCCTGTGAAGGAAGAAGCAGCAGCTTAGTCTCCCTGTATTGGGAGAAAGGAAGGATAAAAATAAAATAAACAAATATTGTAAGTGTTAGGGACTCCTCATCTTCAGAAGAGGAAGGGGAGTGGGGAAGTGCTCAGGAATTGGAGGGAGAAGAAGAATCAGACGATATTTATTTATCATGTCAGGGCAACCAGTCGATTATATTACATTTCTAACAGAACAACGCAAACAAACAGACAAAATACAAGATTTGTGAGTTTGGTAGTTGATTAAATGCCCTTTGACCAGTATCCCAGTTGGAGTGCTTCTGGTGTTGCTGCAAGAAGGTCCTCCGTTGTGCATGTGCATGTGGCAGGGCTCAGGTTGCATTGCAGCAGGTGGTCAGTGGTTTGCTCCTCTCCACACTCACATGTGTGGATTCCACTTTGTGGCTCCATTTCTTGAGGTTGGCTCTGCATCTCGTGCCAGAGCGCAGTCTGTTCAGTGCCTTCCAAGTCGCCCAGTCTTCTGTGTGCCCAGGGGGGAGTCTCTCATTTGGTATCAGCCATTGATTGAGGTTCTGGTTTGAGCCTGCCACTTTTGGACTCTCGCTTGCTGAGGTGTTCCAGCGAGTCTCTGTAGATCTTAGAAAACTATTTCTTGATTTAAGTCATTGACGTGCTGGCTGATACCCAAACAAGGGATGAGCTGGAGATGTCTCTGCCTTGGTCCTTTCGCTATTGGCTGCTACTTCCCGGCGGATGCCAGGTGGTGCAATACCGGCTAAGCAATGTAATTTCTCCAGTGGTGTAGGGCGCAGACGATGAGGGTTTGAAAGTGCCCACATTTCTAGAGAGATGAAAAGAGACACAGTGTTCCACAAGGATAGCTGCTAAAAACGCTCTGCTAATTGGGAGACGCCCTAGCACCTCCAGTATGGGGAATTCAGTTATAAATCAGAGGCAGGAGAAATCAGCTTGCTTTCACTGGTAACAACAACCCTGATACTGAGGTTTTCACGCCAATGGAATCTGCTTTGTGTCTGCTGCTAAGGACATAGTTTATTGCCTGCTGTCTGATAAAAGACTGGTGTTTCTTTTGGGACTTCGTAAGAGACTTTAATTTGTGTCTGAATTAAGACTTCCTTGTTTTCTTTTGCACTTTTCAATTGCATTTGCTTATCCTTTGTGTTTGCTGAAGTAAAGCATTTTCCTTTTACTTTCAACATCATCTAAAGGCTGTTTTTGAAGGGCAACTCAGGACAGTAAGGCAGGGATGTCAAAAGTCATTTCCATCAGGAGCTGCAACAGCCTCATGGTTGCCTTCAAAGAACCATTGAATCCATTGTTATATAGATATATATATATATATACACATATAGATACACACACACACACACAATACAGTATACCATTAGCACAGTGCAATATCAGCGCTATACATCACTATACTGTACTATACTATTATATTGTAATTTTATTAGTAATTTTACGTCTATATAAATAAAAATGTAATGTTCATTTGTGGGATTAACATAACTAAAACCACTGGATGAATTGACACCAAATTTGGACACAAGACACCTATCAGGCCAACGAGTGACCATCACTCATAAAAACACTGAAAAACAGTAGAAGGGACTAAAAAGCCAAAAAAGCAAAAAGACACTACAGCGCTTGCAGAAAAATGACTCCGCCAGCAAACAAAACACACAATAGCATATCCACACTCTCTTTTATACTACAGCTCCCAGCATGCCTTAGACCAGGAGGATGATCCAAATGCACTGCTTCCAAGATGCAAGCTTTCTTCTCCTTGGATTTATTTGAGACCATCATAATATTTCCAATTTTCTATTCCTGGACTGCAGCTCCCAGAAACCCTCCAGATAGATAAGATAGATAGAATTAGAGATAGATAGATAGATAGATGATCAGGAGGACTGCTGGGAGTTGCAGTCCAAGAATAGGTAGAGAAGGAAGAACGGGGAGAAAGAGGAAGGGAAAGAAAAGGGGGGAAGGAAGGGAAGAAGAAGAGAAAGAAGGAGAAATCCCCATCAGGAATCTACAATTTCTCTCAAGTTCCAGCATTAATTTAAAACAAGAAGAGAGATATTGACAAGCTGGAATGTGTCCAGAGGAGGGCGACTAAAATGATCAAGGGTTTGGAAAGCAAGCCCTATGAGGAGCGGCTTAAGGAGCTGGGCATGTTTAGCCTGAAGAAGAGAAGGCTGAGAGGAGATATGATAGCCATGTATAAATATGTGAGAGGAAGCCACAGGGAGGAGGGAGCAAGCTTGTTTTCTGCTTCCCTGGAGACTAGGACGCGAAACAATGGCTTCAAACTACAAGAGAGGAGATTCCATCTGAACATTAGGAAGAACTTCCTGACTGTGAGAGCCGTTCAGCAGTGGAACTCTCTGCCCCGGAGTGTGGAGGCTCCTTCTTTGGAAGCTTTTAAGCAGAGGCTGGATGGCCATCTGTCAGGGGTGATTTGAATGCAATATTTCCTGCTTCTTGGCAGGGGGTTGGACTGGATGCCCAGAGGTCTCTTCCAAATCTTTGATTCTATGATTCCTAAGAAAAGAAGGAGGAAGGAAGGAAGGAAGGAGGAAGGGAGGGAGGAAGGCAGGAAGGAAGGAAGGAGGAAAAGAAAGGAGGAGAAAAAGAGGGAGGGAAGGTTGGCCACAGCAACACGTGGCAGGTACAGCTAGTAGCAAAATAATATGGTTGCACTATTTACAAGAACAATGTTTCTATGACACAAAGTTCAACCTTCACACTGGAACTTCCCACACAAGGCCTTCTCATACCGATGCTTACCTCACACAGAGGCTTCTCTCACAGGCTAAGGCCTACCCCACACTGTGAGATCTTTCTCCCACTGAGGTTTACCTCAAATTGATTTCTACTAAGCTACAGGCACACCTGATTATATAAAACTGCAGCTTTTTGCTCAGTGATTGCATTCATTTATCCCTTTCAATGCTTGACTCACATTTTTGTAATTTAAAATATCTAGTTAATTTTCAATATTTCTGACATCTGTGGACAGCGTTTTGGACTTCAGCTCCCACCTTTCCTAACGGCGTATCGACTGTTAGGAATAGTGGGAGTCGAAGTCCAAAACACCTGGAGGGCCCAAGTTTGCCCATGCCTGAGCTGACCCCAAAGTGCAGTTGTTTACACCTAGACTTTTCTCCAAAGTTGGAGCTGCAAGGCCAAAAGGCACATGGCTAAAAACACAGAAAATAGTGGAAGTTCTTTCCTGAGGACTCTACCCTCCTTCTAGGACTGAACACCTGGAGCCAGGATGGGCAGAGCCAGGTGCATGGGGCCACTTCCACATCCATCCATCCATCCATAGACACACACCGAGTCTTGCTGGCACCAGTCTCTCTTTGTTGCCGGTGTTCCTGGGCTGCCGCCGCCTCCTCCTCCTCCTCCTCCTCCTCCTCCTCCTCCTCCATCAGGAACTGTACCTTGGAAATGGGAACCAGATGCTTGCCATGGCTGCTTTGTTCTTTGATCCCCGGTGAACGCTCCAGAGGGGCTAATTGAGCCTTTTGGGGTGCCGTTTCCATCTGCCAGGAAGGCGATTCCCTCTGTTTAAAAATCCCTGTGGCTGGGACGGGGAGAACTCTGGGCTGATGGCTTTACCATCCATCCCTTGAAAGGGAGCCAAGGAGCTTCTTTGGGGAGAGAGGAAGAACAACGGGGACGTTGAGGGTGTCCTTTGCAGGCCTCTGCCCGCCTCCGAAAGAAGCCTGCTTGAGAAGGAAAGGCTGTGTTTAGCAAGGACAGGTACCGATGCAGACGGTTACAGAGCTTCCCTATCATGTCCTGATGGTGACACACTTGTATCACCATGCAGTCATTCAAAACAGAGGTTAAATCAACCACTTATAAGAGATTCAGACACATACATAAATTGCAATAACGGAATGTGCCGAGACACAACATATTTCATAAACAGCCTTTGACTGTGTGGATCAAATTGTGACGAGGTTCTGGAGAACAAGCCCTATAAGGAGGGCTATTCCGCTTTGGTTAGACCACACCTGGAATATTGTGTCCAATTCTGGGCACCACAATTCAAGAGAGATATTGACAAGCTGGAAAGTGTCCAGAGGAGGGCGACTAAAATGATCAAGGGTCTGGAGAACAAGCCCTATGAGGAGCGGCTTAAGGAGCTGGGCATGTTTAGCCTGAAGAAGAGAAGGCTGAGAGGAGATATGATAGCCATGTATAAATATGTGAGAGGAAGCCACAGGGAGGAGGGAGCAACCTTGTTTTCTGCTTCCTTGGAGACTAGGACGCGGAACAATGGCTTCAAACTACAAGAGAGGAGATTCCATCCATGAGGAAGAACTTCCTGACTGTGAGAGCCGTTCAGCAGTGGACCTCTGCCCCGGAGTGTGGTGGAGGCTCCTTCTTTGGAAGCTTTTAAACAGAGGCTGGATGGCCATCTGTCAGGGGTGATTTGAATTCAATATTCCTGCTTCTTGGCAGAGGGTTGGACTGGATGGCCCATGAGGTCTCTTCCAACTCTTTGATTCTATGATTCTATGACTTCTATGACTTCTATGGCACTGTTTTTTCAAATGCTGGCTGAGATCTTTTGGCATGGCACCCAGTGTGCCGATGACCACTGGGACCACCTGTACTGGTTTATGCCAGAGCCTTTGCAGTTCAATTTTGAGGTCCTGATAACGGCTGAGTTTTTCCTGTTGTTTTTCCTCAATGTGACTGTCACCCAGTATGGCAACATCAATAATCCAATTTTCCACAATCGTGATGTCTGTATTGTGTTCCAAAACTTTGTCAGTCTGGATTCAAAAGTCCCACAGTATTTTTGTGTTCATTTTCCACTACCTTTGCAGGTTTATGATCCCACCAATTCTTTACTGCTGGCAGGTGGTACTTGTGACATAAGTTCCAATGAATCATTTGGGCCACAGAGTTGTGCCTCTGTTTGTAGTCCGTCTGTGCGATTTTCTTGCAGCAGCTGAGGATATGATCCATGGTTTCATCAGCTTCCTTGCACAGTCTGCATTTTGGGTCATCCGCTGATTTTTCAATCCTGGCCTTAATTGCATTGGTTCTGATGGCTTGCTCCTGGGCTGCAAGAACCAGGCCTTCTTCTGTCTCCTTCTTCAGGGTTCCATTCGTGAGCCATCACCAGGTCTTCTCCTTGTCAACTTTTCCTTCAATTTTGTCAAGGAACTGCCCATGCAATGCTTTGTTGTGCCAGCTGTCAGCTCTGGTTTGGAGTGCAGTTTTCTTGTACTGGTTCTTTGTCTGCTGTGCTTTGAGAAGTTTCCGATTATTGACTTCAATTAAAGCAGGTTCTTGGCTTTCCTTGACATATTCTGCCAGGGCGTGTTTTTCTTCTTCGACTGCTTGTTTGACTTGTAAAAGTCCTCTGCCACCAGACTTTCTAGGCAGATAGAGCCGGTCACCATTTTGTTCTGTGTTAATGTTGTTGTTGTTGTTGTTGTTGTTGTTGTTGTTGTTGTTATTATTATTATACTTGGGGACCCGGTGCTACCTGGGTTATTTGATAAAGGAATTGTGTGTCAAAATTGGTCTTTATCAGTTATTTATATGGCTTGCAGTGGTCTCAGAAAGTTAGAGAAGGTACTGCGAGTCCCATCATCTGTAGTATGTCCTCCTTGAAAGAGCACCAGGATGTAGAGTGGGTCATGGGGGCTCTGTGTGGCAAGTTTGGTCTTGATCAGTCATTGGTGAGGGTCTCAGTGGTCTCAGGAAGTGAGTGAAGTTACTGCAAGTCCCATCATCCATCTCAAAATTCTTCCAAACTGCACCAGGATGTAGAGTGGGTCATGCGGGCTCTCTGTGTGAATTGTGGTCCTGATCCATCATTGTTGGCAGTTGTAATGGTCTCAGGAAGGGAGTGCACATCATAGAATCATAGAATCAAAGAGTTGGAAGAGACCTCATGGGCCATCCAGTCCAACCCCCTGCCAAGAAGCAGGAATATTGCATTCAAATCACCCCTGACAGATGGCCATCCAGCCTCTGTTAAAAGCTTCCAAAGAAGGAGCCTCCACCACACTCCTGGGGCAGAGAGTTCCACCGCTGAACGGCTCTCACAGTCAGGAAGTTCTTCCTCATGTTCAGATGGAATCTCCTTTCTTGTAGTTTGAAGCCATTTTTTCCCATCCTAGTCTCCAGGGAAGCAGAAAACAAGCTTGCTCCCTCCTCCACCCTGTGGCTTCCTCTCACATATTTATACAGGTATTGCAAGTCCCATCGTCCATGGTCCATCCTACTCCAAACTGCAGTAGGATGTAGAGTGGGTCTTGCGGGCTCTGTGTGCCAAGTTTGGTCTGTATTGGAGTGCGTCTTGGAGACTCAGTGTGCCAAGTTTTGTCTTTATCAGTCATTGGATGAGGGTCGCAGTGGTCTCAGAAAGTGAGGGATGGTACTTCAAGTCCCATCATCCATGGCCCATCCTACTCCAAACTGCAGTAGGATGTAGAGTGGGTCTTGCGGGCTCTGTGTGCCAAGTTTGGTCTTTATCAGTCATTGGATGAGGGTCGCAGTGGTCTCAGAAAGTGAGGGATGGTACTTCAAGTCCCATCATCCATGGCCCATCCTACTCCAAACTGCAGTAGGATGTAGAGTGGGTCTTGCGGGCTCTGTGTGCCAAGTTTGGTCTGTATTGGTAATTTTCTGACACAGCCTCAGGCCTTTTCCGCTCTTTGCCACCTCAGAGTCTTGGAATTTTCAGGCTGGCCAATCAGAGACCATATGCAAATTGTACCTCAGTGGCAACCAATCAGAAAGCTGCCACAAACACCTCCACCCTACGTCCGCTGCACTTCCTCCGCATACAAACAATGACTTTTATTATATACATATATAGATATTAACATTATTATTTTTATTATTATTTCAAGTGTGGCTTGACAGCATGAATAGATGAAACACAGCAGATGCCAGGCATAAGGTGTCAGGATTAATTTAGTTATGTATATGTGTTTTCAAATGTGTTTCTATGTATTTCAAGATGGAGTCTACTGTGTGTTAGAAATGCTATGCTGAATGTTTGTTACTGAGGCTGTGACTATGTAACCTTGAGAGAAATGAGATAATGTGTGTTCTGGCTGGGAACAGAAGGGAGGATCCCGTTTCAGCCAGAGTGAAGAGAGATAAGCAGGTGTGCAGAGAGACTTTCATTTTCCATTAAGTTCCTGTTTGTAGCTCGCTGTGTTAAGACGTGTGTTTGATGTACTTAGTAAAACTTAGTTTCTTTGGTAACTGAAAGACTGCAGAGTCCTGATTTTTGGAGTACAGTGTCTGCTGATCTAGCAAACCTTCTGCTGCGCACCCCCAAACTCTGACATAAGGTCCTAACAGAATGGTGGCCACTTACACTCTGCTTGTCCCTCTCTGTGCTTCAGGAGCAGCCCCTTGATCCGCATCAAAGAGGAGCCCCCCAGCCCTTCCCGCAGCCCCTCCCACGTTGCAGAACAGGAGGGCAGCCCCGCCGGGGAGACCCCTCTCTCGCCCTCCACCTTCATCGACTCCATCTTGCAGGAAGAGGCCCCCAACGCCTCCGCGGCCCCCTCCGCCGGCAGCACCACCACCGCCGTCCAGCCCCAGAACCCCAGGAAGTGCCTCAGCGTCGCCTGCCTTGACAAGTGAGTGTTGGGGGGCAATGAGCCCAGTGGTCGTGGTCTAGGGTCTCTTTGCCCCCGAGGTCAGCCCCATCCTATCACTATCAGTTCAGTTATACCAGGCATGGGCCCTTTTTTGGACTTCAACTCCCACAATTCCTAACAGCTGGTAGGTGTTGCAAATAGCAGTCTTCTTTAAGCCTCCACTAGTTATGTGTTGGTATATAATTCAAATTGTTTACCTTAAGCCGCTCCTCATAGGGCTTGTTCTCCAGACCCTTGATCATTTTAGGAGGGCGACTAATGATCAAGGGTCTGGAGAACAAGCCCTATGAGGAGCGGCTTAAGGAGCTGGGCAGGTTTAGCCTGAAGAAGAGAAGGCTGAGAGGAGATATGATAGCCATGTATAAATATGTGAGAGGAAGCCACAGGGAGGAGGGAGCAAGCTTGTTTTCTGCTTCCCTGGAGACTAGGACGCGGAACAATGGCTTCAAACTACAAGAAAGGAGATTCCACCTGAACATGAGGAAGAACTTCCTGACCGTGAGAGCCGTTCAGCAGTGGAACTCTCTGCCCCGGAGTGTGGTGGAGGCTCCTTCTTTGGAAGCTTTTAAACAGAGGCTGGATGGCCATCTGTCAGGGGTGATTTGAGTGCAATGTTCCTGCTTCTTGGCAGGATGGGGTTGGACTGGATGATGGCCCAGGAGGTCTCTTCCAACTCTAGGATTCTATGATTCTATGATTCTAGGGGTCGCCAAAGACCGTCAGAAGATTTTAAAAAGTTTGAAATAATAAATAATAATAATAATAATAATAATAATAATAATAATAATAATAATAATAATAATAATCCTTTATTTATACCTCACTACCATCTCCCACAGGACTCGGTGCAGCTTACAAGAGGCCGAGCCCAAATACATCATAAAACATAACAACAATACAACAATAAATAACTCATAAACAAAGCAATAAACAGTAACAATAACACCATGATGCATTAAAAACCTATGGCAGGGCCCAATGTAATAATTAAAATTTTTTAAAATGCTGGGCATGACAAGGTGACATATAACTAGGATAGGTTTTTTGGAGAGAGATGGAGTGAGCAGACAATCCTAGATCATTAGCAAATATAAAATAAAGTAAATATAAAAATGGTTTGACTTCCTTCCACAAGCAGAGAGAGATCTCAAAGCACACAGCACATACTCTCCATGCTACAGTGTCAGAAGGCAGAAGTCAGATTCAGAAAGGCTTGCAGTGGAAAAGTATACATTCAGGAGACGTCAGCAGAAAATGCCTCTAGAACAGGGGTAGGGAACCTTTGGCCCTTCAGCTGTGGTGGACTTCAACTCCCACAATTCCTTGAGGCTTGGCATTCGCCCCAAAGGCTTACCTTGGCCGAATGCCGAGCCTCAAGGAATTGTGGGAGTTGAAGTCCACCACAGCTGGAGGGCCAAAGGTTCCCTACCCCTGGCCTATACTAAGCCAACTAAACTTCTCCTCCTTGAGGACTGCAGACTTGAGCAGTGTGGGATTGAATTCCAACACTTTCCAGTATTTCAACATGGCTGCCTTGTTGCATGACAGCCTTTCCTCTTCCATGCTTACCACGCCCAGCTCCCTCCGCAGCCACGCAGAGGGAGGGATTCCTTGTTTCCGGAGCTGACCCCCACCTGTTCCTCCCGGCCTTTTGAGAGTCACCAGCCTTTCCTGGGGGTCTTCTGAACAGAGTCTTCCTCTTGTCTTTGTATCTTTCAGTTTGGCTCGCACTCCGCAGATGTCTGAGGTCAGCTGCCTTTTCCCCAGCCCTTCCTCTTCCTCACTGCACTGCAGACCACAGCAAGGGTTAGCATTTGCTCCTCCTCCTCCTCCTCCTCCTCCTCTTCCTCCTCCATTGCTGCTCCTCCTCCTCCTCCCCCTTGCTGCTTCTCAGGCCCTGCTGTCCACTGAGGAGGTGGTCCTTCTTCCAAGCCAACTGACCCTCTCCCCAGCCTCCCCCCCTTCTCAGGAAGGGTCAGTGACCTTGGGAAGGCATTGGGGAAGGCAGGCAGTGCCCAAGACGAAGGGGATTGCACTGCCCAGAGAACCTCCCCCTTCTGGCCCCAAGTGCCTTAGAACACAAGGCAGACTCTATATCTGTAGGGCAGTGTTTCTCAACCTGGGGGTCGCGACCACTGAGGGGGTCGTGAGGGGTTGTCAGAGGGGTCGCCAAAGACCATCAGAAAATGCAATATTTTCTGTGTTGTCGAAGGCTTTCATGGCCAGAATCAGTGGGTTGTTGTAGGTTTTTTCGGGCTATATGGCCATGTTCTAGAGGCGTTCTCTAGAATGCCTCTAGAACATGGCCATATAGGGTGTCAGAGGGGTCACCAAAGACCATCAGAAAACACAGTATTTTCTGCTGGTCATGGGGGTTCTGTGTGGGAAGTTTGGCCCAAGTCTCTTGTTGATGGGATTCAAAATGCTCCTTGATTATAGGTGAACTATAAATCCCAGCAACCACAACTCCCAAATGTCACGGTCTATTTTCTTCAAACTCCACCAATGTTCACATTTAGGCATATCAAGATCTATTTTCCCCCAAACTCCACCTTTGTTCACATTTGGACATATTGCGTACTCATACCATGTTTGGTCCAGGTCCATCATTTTTTTGAGTCCACAGTCCTCTCTGGATGTCGGTGAACTACAACTGCAAAACTCAAGGTCAGTCCACACCAAACCCTTACTGATACTGATGGTCATGGGAGTTCTGTGTGCCAAGTTTGGTTCAATACAATAGTTGGTGGAGTTCTTTGATTGTAGGTGAAACTATACATCCCAGCAACTACAACTCCAAAATGACAAAATCAACCCCCCACCTCACCACTACAACTCCCAAACTCAAGGTCAATGCCCACCAAACCCTTACAGTATATTCTGTTAATCATGGGAGTTCTGTGTGCCAAGTTTAGTTCGATTCCATCGTTGGTGGAGTTCAGAATGCTATTTGATTGTAGGGGAACTATAAATCCCAGCTACTACAACTCCCAAAAGGCAAAATTAATCCCCCCTCCAATCTCACCACTACAACTCCAAAACTCAAAGCCTTCTAGTATATTCTGTTAGTCATGGGAGTTCTGTGTGCAAAGTTTAGTTCAATTCCATCGATGGTATTCAGAATGCTCTTTGATTGTAGGTTAATTATAAATCCCAGCAACTACAACTCCCAAATGGCAAAATCAATCCCCCTCCCAAACCCACCACTATTCAAATTTGGGCGCATTGAGTATTTGTGCCAAATTTGGTCCAGTGAATGAAAATACATCCTGCATATCAGATATTTACATTACGATTCATTAAAGTAGCAAAATTACAGTTACGAGGTAGCAACGAAAATAATTTTATGGTTGGGGGCCACCACCACATGAGGAACTGTATTAAGGGGTCACAGCATTAGGAAGGTTGAGAAACACTGCTGTAGGGGGAGTTGTGGGGCCCAGGACTACCTGCATCCGCCTTGACCTTCAGGCCATTCAGTAAGCTTCGCTGTTGGTCCTCCAATGAATGGGGCACACTGGACAATTGGCTCACCCCAAAGACCCTGACTATGGAGCCACAGAACTGCTGCCTGGGGAGGGGAGACCTCAGAAAGCCACTGCTGGTGCTCAGGGTAGACTGTGCTGGATTGCTTGGCCCATCATCCTGGCTTTTAGCAGGCCTTTCCATGCATTTGTAATGTGCACCATGGACTTCCAAGTTTCAAGACCCCCAGAAAGGGCTTGACTAGGTCCCCTTGTTCATTTAGTTCATTCAGCGCTGCTAGAAAGACACTTTGTTGGCTTGGAAGGCTCTGAAGACTTTGGGGTGCCCCATGGGTTGATAGTGGGGTGGCCATGAGCTTCATGCAGGGCTTCCGAAGCTCTGTCTCCAGCTGTAGGACGCTCTTCCCTTTCCAAAACAGTCAGCAAAGGCCCAGTGGGAGGGATGGTGGGTCTGCCTCGGCATCATGGAAACTGGCACCTGCGTCTGTTTACTAGTCCAAGAAGCAGACTCACTCCACCATTGGAGGGTGGTCTGTGCATTCAAAAGATAGAGAAAGCCAAGGCTGGGAAGAAGCTGCAGACAGGGAGGCTGGGGTCCTTACCTGAAGCATCTTGCCTGGAGAGTCCTGCGTTGTTTTGGGGACAAGATAGTGCTGCTTTTGGTGGGGGGAAGCTTGCTGGCTGCAAGGGGGGGGGGGGGTTTGAAGAGCCGTTGTGGTTCCAAAGTATCCCCCTGCGATGCCCTTGCCTGTCTCTTCCCCTGCCAGGAACGAGCTGAACGACCACCTGGACACCATCGATTCCAGTCTGGACAACCTTCAGGCCATGCTCTCCACCCACGGCTTCAGTGTGGACACAAGCGCCTTGCTGGACGTAAGCCCTCTTCTCTCCCTTCCCTCGAGCGTGAAGGCTTGGCCAAGCCTGGAGAGGACCTGCTACCAGGTGGCCAGGCCTTTCCCCTGACCTTTGCCCCCTTCCTTCCTTCCCTTCCAACAGCTCTTCAGTCCTTCGGTGACGGTGACCGATATGAACCTGCCGGATCTGGACAGCAGCTTAGCCAGTGTGAGTCGGCTCTTACGAGAAGGAGAAAGAATGACTGTCACCATGTTTTGTCAAAGGCTTTCATGGCCGGAATCACTGGGTTGTTGTAGGTTTTTTCGGGGTATATGGCCATGTTCTAGAGCCCCTTTCCCTCGTTCCCACTAACTATGCTTGAGACAGCGGCAGAAGCAAGAGGAGAGCCTCTCCGGGTGATGTTAGGGTGCGTACTGGTTCGTAGGGGATGATGCGATCATGAAGATAGGTAGGTCCTGAACCGTTTAGAGCTTTATAGGTAATAACTTGCACCTTGAATTGGGACCAGAAACTTTTTGGAAGTCAGTGGAGCTGTTTAAACAGTGCGGTTTAAACTCTAGGATTCTATGAAAGTGAGGTTGACTGCTCCCTGTAGCTAGCTCATGTTAGCAATCTGGCCGCAGATCTTTGGCCAACTGAAATTTCCAGGCAGTCTTCAAAGGCAGCCCTACGAAGAGTGCGTTAGAGTAATCAAACCTGGAAGATTAGAAGAAAATGGGAAAAGAGGGAGAGAAGAAAAATGCAGGACAGTGCACTATTATTGTTATTAGGTTCTTGTGGGTTTTTTCGGGCTATAGGACCATGTTCTAGAGGCATTTCTCCTGATGTTTCGCCTGCATCTATGGCAAGCATCCTCAGAGGTAGTGAGGTCTGTTGGAATTAGGACAATGGGTTTATATATCTGTGGAATGGCTGGGGTGGGGCAAAGAGCTCTCTGCTGAAGCTAGGTGTGAATGTTTCAACTGACCACCTTCATTAGCATTTGAAGGCCTGGCTGAGCCTGGGAAAATCTTTTGTTGAGAGGTGTTAAGATGTGCCTGGTTGTTTCCTCTCTGCTGTTTTGCTGTTGTAATTTTAGAGTTTTTTAATAGTGGTAGCCAGATTTTGTTCATTTTCATGGTCTCTTCCTTTCTGTTGAAATTGTCCACATGCTTGTGGATTTCAATGGCTTCTCTGTGTAGTCTGACATGGTGGTTGTTGGTGTGGTCCAGCATTTCTGTGTTCTCAAATAATATGCTGTGTCCAGGCTGGTTCATCAGGTGCTCTGCTATGGCTGACTTCTCTGGCTGAAGTAGTCTGCAGTGCCTTTCACGTTCCTTGATGCGTGTTTGGGCATTTCTGCGTTTGGTGGCCCCTCTGTAGACTTGTCCACAGCTGCATGGTACACGGTAGACTCCTGCAGAAGTGAGAGGATCCCTCTTGTCCTTTGCTGAACGTAGCATTTGTTGGATTTTCTTGGTGGGTTTGTAGATTGTTTGTATGTTGTGTTTCCTCATCAGCTTCCCTCTGCGGTCAGTGGTTCCCTTGATGTCTGGCAGGAACACTTTTCCTCTGGGTGGATCTTCATCTTGACTCTCGTGGCTTCTTCTCGGTGGTCTTGCAGCTCTTCTGATGCCTGAGGGGGAGTCTCCCTTGGCCTGGAGAGCCCAGTTGAGGGGGTTCAGTTCATCTTGGAGGAGGTGGGCTTCGCAGATTCTTTTTGCACGGTCTGCCAAGGCTTTAATGGGGCTTCTTTTTTGACTTGGGTGATGGTTGGAGTTTTTATGTAGATATCTATCTGTGTGTGTGGGTTTTCTGTAGACGGTGTGACCCAATTGTTGATCTGGTTTGCGGATGACGAGGACATCTAGAAAAGGCAGTCTTCCTTCATTTTCTTTTTCCATAGTGAAGTGGATGTTTGGGTGGATGCTGTTGAGATGGTCCAGGAACCTGTTGAGTTCTTCTTCTCCATGGCTCCAAATGGTGAAGGTGTCATCCACATATCTGAACCATATAGTGGGCTTTTTTGTTGCTGTTTCCAGGGCTTGTTTTTCAAAGTGTTCCATGTAGAAATTAGCTATGACCGGGCTGAGAGGGCTCCCCATAGCTACTCCATCTTTCTGTTCGTAGAATTCATTGTCCCACTGAAAGTAACTGGTGGTGAGGCAATGGTGAAATAGAGCCGTGATGTCTTCTGGGAACCTCTGGTTGATGATTTAAAGATAACACCTCTCAACAAAAGATTTTCCCAGGCTCAGCCAGGCCTTCAAATGCTAATGAAGGTGGTCAGTTGAAACATTCCCACCTAGCTCCAGCAGAGAAGGGCTCTTTGCCCCACCCCAGCCATTCCACAGATATATAAACCCATTGTCCTAATTCCAACAGACCTCACTACCTCTGAGGATGCTTGCCATAGATGCAGGCGAAACTTCAGGAGAAATGCCTCTAGAACATGGCCATATAGCCTGAAAAAAACCTACAACAACCCAGTGATTCCGGCCATGAAAGCCTTCGACAATATTATTGTTATGTTTATGTTGGTTGATACCCTGCTTTTTCCCACTACAAAGGAGGCTCCAAGCAGCATTGACTAGATATCCAACATGCCACTTTTAAGGCACCTTTAAAAGTAAAAATTCAAGGGAAGAGAGGAGGTGAGGTTCTGCAGGGCATGACAACAATTGGCGGAGAACCTTCATCTTTCCAGTCTTCGATGCCTTTGTGAAAGAGTGAAAGCCCAGGGGAGCTAGTAGCCCCTTTGACCCTCAACTAAAGGAAATCATTGGAAAAGTGTGCCTGCTAAGCTTGCCACAGATGCAGGTGAAGCGTCAGGAAAAAATGACCAAGAACGTGGCCATGCAGCCTGAAAAACTCACAGCAACCCAGTGATTCTGGCCATGGAAGCCTTTGACAACACATGTCTACTAAGTCCAAACACTTTTCTGGTACCTACGTAATACTTTGCAAAGCATCCAACCAGAAAGGGTTGGGCCTGTGCATGCCTCCTCCAGTGAGTCCCTAGGAAGCATTATTCACATTACATTATCTGCATTATGTCGCCAGCACTTGTCAGCGCCTCTCTGAAAGACTCAGAATGGTGGCCCTGGAAGTTTGGTCTTGCAGATGGACAGAGAGCCCACTCCTCGGCATATTCCCCATCATACCCTTGGGTCCGTGAGTCCACCCCATAAGGGAGGGCCTCAGGGTCATGCTCAGCCTCCTCCGCCATCCTGGGAAATCTCCAGGGTTTTCCTTTGCAGAGGCAGACGCATCACTCATGCGCGCTAATGAGGTGCCGAATGCTCCTTTCACCCAGCAGCTCAGGGCTGCTCAGCCTCTTCAGAGCCATTTGTCTGAGGCAATGATGAGAGAGATGGGGATGCTGAAGATGCCCCAGGGCAGCCAGGCCCCCTCCCTCTCTTCCACACAGACATGCACATACATGTTTGCATCCCAGAAAGATGGCTTTGCGCCCTCTAGTTGAGGTATGGGTAAACCCAGGCCAGGGAGGCGGATGCGGCCCCTTAGGCTCTTTTCTCGGGCCCTCCTCTCTCTCAGCATCCTATCCTCCCTCCCTCCCTTACCTCCCTCTTTCTCCCCCCATTCCTCCTTCTTTCCCTTCCACCCTTTCATCCTGCTTTTCTTCCTCCCTCTCTTCTTCCTTCTCTCCCTCTTTCTCCTCCCTTTTTCCTTCCTTTTGTCTTCCTTCCTTCTCTCTTTCCTCCCTCCCTTCTTTCTCCCTTCCTCCTTCCCTTTCCACCTTTCCTTCCTTTCTTTTCTCTTTCTTCCTCCCTTCCCTCCCCCTCCCCCTCCCCTCCCCCTCCCCTCCCTCCCCTTCCTCCTTCCTTCCTTCCTTCCTTCCCTCTTTTATCCTTCCTTCCTTCCTCTCTCCCTTTTTCTCCTTATTCTTCCTCCCCTCCCCTTTTTCTTTCCCTTCCTTTCTCTTCCCTTCCCTTTTTCTCCCTCCCTCCACTCCCTTCCCCCTTTCCCTTTCTCTTTTTCTTCCTCCCTTCTCTTCCTTCCTTCTCCTCTCTTTCTTCCCCTCCCGCCCTCCCTTCCTTTTTCCTTCTTCCTCCTCCCTCCTTTCCTTTCCTTCCTCTTTTCTCCCTTCCTTCCTTTCCTTCCCTTTCTCCTCCTTCCTTCCTTTCTCCTTTCTCCCCCTTCTCCCTTTCCCTCTTTCCTCCCTTCTTCCTCCCTCTCCTTTCATTCTTCTTTCTTCTCCCTTTCCTTCCTCCTTTCCTTCCTTCCTTCCACCCTTTTATCCTCCCTCCTTTCTCTCTTTCCTTCCTTATTACCTCTCTCCCTCTTTCTCCTTAATCCTTCCTTCCCTTTTGTCTTTCTTTCCTTCTCTTCCTTCCCCCCTCCCTCTTTCTCCCTCCCTCTACTCTGACCCTTTCACACTTCTCTTTTTCCTTCCTCCTTCCCTCCCTTCCATCCTTCCTTTCCACCCTTCCATCCTTCCCTTTTGTCTTTCCTTCTTTTCTTTCCTTCCTCCTTACCTCCCTCCCACCCTTCCTTACTTCCCCCTTTTTCCTTCCATCCTTCCGCCCCTTCCTCCTCCTTTCCTTCTCCCTTTTCTTCCTTCCTTCCATCGAAGGAAGCATCAGGAGAGAATGCATCTGGAAGATGGCCATACAGGCTGGTAAACTCAAAGCAACCCAGTGATTCCGGCCATGAAAGCCTTCGGCAACAATCTCCTTTCCTATCATTTGAACCAATGGCCCCATTGAGTCCTAGTCTTCACTTCCAACGTGTTCTCCCTCCTCAAAACACTCCACAGGTCAGCTCTGTCTTCAGCTGCTGACCCCCTCAAAGGCTGTCCCTCAGGCTTTCTCTTTCCCTCTGGAACTGGCTTTGCCTGACCACACTGCTCTCTCTTGCTTTGCAGATCCAAGACCTCCTCTCCTCCCAGGAGCAGCAGAAGCCGTCGGAGGCAGAGGACCCTTCGGCCGACGCAGGTGGGAATATGGGGAGGTGGGCTTCCCTCCTCTCTGCCATGATGCCAGGGGTTGCTGCTTCGTTTGTGGGATTAACAGAACTCAAAAACTACTGGGCGAGTTGACACCACATTTGGATACAAGACACCTCTCAGGCCAACGAGTGACCGCCACTCATAAAAACACTGATAAAACACAGTGGAAGAGACTTAAAAAGCCAAAAAATAAAAAAACACATTGCAACACATGCACAAAACCACATATGTACACATATACATACACACAACACATATACACAGACTGGGCCACAGCAACGGATGGCAGGGGACAGCTAGTATACAATAAGATGTGTTAGAACAGTAAAGATTAGCTTAGGCCATCCCTTGTTGTCCGAGTAGGATTGTCTTCCAAGATCGGTGTCCTGGCGGTGAGTTTGTATGTGACTGTGGAGCCCTATTCTTGGCCTGCATGTTCTCCCGCAGTGAAGACATCGGTTTCCAGACAGAAGGCAGTCCTGAATGGCTTGACGCGCCTTCCTCTTGGCACGTTTCTCTCTTTTGCCCTCCATTCATGCCCTTTCAAATTCTGCAGCACTGCTGGTCACAGCTGACCTCCAGCTGGAGCGCTCAAGGACTAGTTCTCAGTGTCTAAGCCAGAGTTTTTAAGGTTGGCTTTGAGCCCGTCTTTCAGTCTCTTTTCCTGTCCACCAACATTCCATTTTCCGTCCTTGAGTTGGGAGTAGAGCAACTGCTTTGGGAGACGGCAGTCTGGCATCTGGACAGCGTGGCCGGTCCAGTGGAGTTGATGGCGGAGGAGCATCGCTTCAGTGCTGGCGGTCTTTGCTTCTTCCAGCACACTGACGTTTGTCCGCCTGTCTTCCCAAGAGATTTGCAGGATTTTTCAGAGGCAATGCTGATGGAATTGTTCTAGGAGTTTCATGTGTATATAGTCCACATCTCGCAGGTGTATACCAGGGTTGGGAGGACAATGGCTTCATAAGTGGGCAGGTACACATTTGAGACTAATAGGGCAGGACAAAGGCTTGCGCACACGCAAACTGTAGGGCCGTTGCTGGGGATCCAACCAGAAAATTGGGGCTAGGCAGACTTAAATCAGCAGCTCAACCTTTATTCAAAGGCACATTGGAACATCCAAGTCTTCCGTTCTTTCCGAAAGGTGGACATGGTGGGGACTGATCTAATCTCCCTGGGGAGAGAGTTCCAGAGCTGGGGGGCCACCACCGAGAAGGCCCTCTCTCTTGTCCCCACCAACTGTGGGAGTGAGAGAAGGGCTTCCCTGGAAGATCTTCATAAACATCCCCAGCTCCCTAAGGGCTCCTCAAAGAGATTCATGGTTTCCAAACCTTCGACCATTTTGTTCTTCTCTGGACGCCTTCCATGTGGTCCACCTCCTCCTTGAATTGCTTTGCCCTGAACTGGACACAGGGTTATTGTTCCAAGTGAGGTCTGACCAAAGCAGAAGGAGAGGAACTATGATCAGTGTGAAGATGGCTTTTGTGTCCTCTTCTCTTGACCTTCTCTCCTCCTCTCTTTGCAGGCAAGCAGTTGGTGCACTACACAGCCCAGCCCCTCTTCCTGGTGGACTCAGGCTCGGTGGACGTGGGCTGCGGCGTTGGCGGGGAGCTGCCCATCTTCTTTGAGCTGGGGGAGGCGCCGGGCTTCACGGAGGGGGACGAGTTCCTGGAGGACCCCACGGCCTCCTCCCTCCTCCCAGGCACAGAGGACCCCAAGCCCCCGGACCCTGCCGTCTCTTAGGTGGAAGAGGGACCCAACGGGGCGGCCAGAGGTCCAGCTGGACCCCTTCTCCTCCTCCTCCTCCTCCTTTGGGGTGGACCTTGGGGCAGCCTTGCCAGGGTTGCTGTTTGTGTGTGTGCGTGTGCGCTTTCACCAGGACGGGGATGAAAGGCGGTCACTTCAAGTCAGGCACGGCGCAGTGGCTTCGGGAAGCGGCATGGACGGTCAAGCCCTGACCTAGACCCGGTGGTTTTGTGGCGGTGGTCACTTCAGGAGAAGGGCCACTCTGGCTGCTGGCTTCTATCCAAATGGACAGACAGACGGACGTACGTGTGGTTTTCTGAAGGTCAATAAGGAGTCCCCTCCATCCACTCTCTCCCTCCCTTCAAGGGCTGGGTCCCTCCCTTGCATCGAAAGTCATGCTTTCCTGGATTGGGAGGGGGCTCTCTCGCGGAAGCCCCTCTTCCTCCTTCCCCCCACCTGTTGTCCCCTTTGCTCCACTCCTCCTCCTCCTCTTCCCCCACGGAGGGAGGGAAGAAGGGAGGCAGGGGGTCCGCTTTCCTCGCTTAGCGGTCAGGAATTTGTACATTTACACTTTTGATTGTTATTAGAAGATATTGTATTTTGGATTTTTACATGAGAGAAGAAGACCTGCCCTTCTCCCTTCCGCCCCGAACCTTCCTCTCTCCGTCTCTCTCTCTCTCTCTCTCTCTCTCCTGCTATATAAATATCTCTATATACATACTCCAAATATATTATCTATATCTACTTCGAGTGGTAGACCGTGCTCTGTTGGAATCTTTATTCTTCCGGGGGGGGGGGGGAGTTCTTTTGAAACTGGGAATGTTGACCATCCTGGGGGGCTGCTCCCGGTCCATGGACATCCCTTTGTAGTGGAAAACAATAGGAGCCGGTGAGGACCCCTGCCCCAGAGACCCTCTTCCCTGGCACCGGCTTTAGTGGGGCTAAGCCACTGCGCACTGAATCATAGAATCCAAGAGTTGGAAGAGACCTCATGGGCCATCCATTAGGAGATAAAAGTTGCAAGTAGAGGATTTGTAGTCAGTTGAAGCATCGTTTGGAATCAATTCAAGACAGCAGTGGAACTCTCTGCCCCGGAGTGTGGCGGAGGCTCCTTCTTTCATAGAATCGTAGAATCCTAGAGTTGGAAGAGACCTCATGGGCCATCCAGTCCAACTTCACTCTGCCAAGAAGCAGGAAAATCACATTCAAAGCAAACTAGTGTCTTAGGCGTTCTGCCAGGCTCAAAGAAAGAATGATAAGGGATTCAAGTCTAAAACGAAACCAATTTCTGGCCGCTTGGAACATAGCATAATTAGGAGATAAAAGTTGCAAGTAGAGGATTTGTAGTCAGATGAAGCATCGTTTGGAATCAAGTCAAGACAGCAGTGGAACTCTCTGCTCTGGAGTGTGGCGGAGGCCCCTTCTTTCATAGAATCGTAGAATCCTAGAGTTGTAAGAGACCTCATGGGCCATCCAGTCCAACCCCATTCTGCCAAGAAGCAGGAAATTCACATTCAACGCAAACTAGTCTCTTAGGCGTTCTGCCAGGCTCAAAGAAAGAATGATAAGGGATTCAAGGCTAAACCAAACCCATTTCTTGCTGCTTGGGACATAGCATAATTAGGAGATAAAGGTTCCAAGTACAGTTTTGTACTCAGATGAAGCATCGCTTGGAATCAAGTCAAGACAACAGTGGAACTCTCTGCCCCAGGTTGTGGTGGAAACTCATAGAATCATAGAGTTGGAAGAGACCTAGTGGGCCATCCAGTCCAACCCCATTCTGCCAAGAAGCAGGAATATTGCATTCAAATCACCCCTGACAGATGGCCATGCAGCCTCTGTTTAAAAGCTTCCAAAGAAGAATCCTCCACCACACTCCGGGGCAGAGAGTTCCACTGCTGAACGGCTCTCACAGTCAGGAAGTTCTTCCTCATGTTCAGATGGAATCTCCTTTCTTGTAGTTTGAAGCCATTGTACCGCGTCCTAGTCTCCAGGGCAGCAGAAAACAAGCTTGCTCCCTCCTCCCTGTGACTTCCTCTCGTGTATTTACATTTGGCTATCATGTCTCCTCTCGGCCTTCTCTTCTTTACATGCCCAGCTCTTTAAGCCGCTCCTCATAGGGCTTGTTCTCCAGACCCTTGATCATTTTAGTCGCCCTCCTCTGGACACATTCCAGCTATCAATATCTCCCTTCAATTGTGGTGCCCAGAATTGGACACAATATTCCAGGTGTGGTCTAACCAAGGCAGAATAGAGCATGGGGAGCATGACTTCCCTAGATCTAGACACTATGCTCCTTTGATGCAGGCCAAAATCCCATTGGCTTTTTTTTTGCCGCCACATCACATTCCTGGCTCATGTTTAACTTGCTGTCCACGAGGACTTCAAGATCTTTTTCACATGTGCTGTTCTCGAGCCAGGCATCATTGTTCTGCATTCTGAGAACTTACCTATGCTGTCCTTGGCTCTGAAAGGGCCGGAACCACTGACCAAACACACACTTGCAGCCTTCAGAGTGTTGGTGTGAAGTAGAATCAATGGATGGGTCACCAGAGAGAGGAACAAGACATGTAAACAGACCTGCTCTGGGTCGGGGTCTCAGGTCCTTCTGCCTGCTCCCCTTTCCAAAATAGAAGTGGACAATTTGGCTCTGTGGCCATGTTATGACCTCCAGTGATGAATTGTAATGTAAATATCTGATATGCAGGATGTATTTTCATTCACTGGACCACATTTGGCACAAAAATACCCCATACGCCCAAGTTTGATTGATTTTGTCATTTGGGAGTAGTAGTTGCTGGGATTTATAGTTCAGCTACAATCAAAGAGCATTCTGAACCCCACCAACGACCCCCCCCCCTTTTCTGGGATTTATAGTTCACCTACAATCAAGAGCATTCTGAACCCCACCAAGGATAGAATTGGGCCAAACTTCCCACACAGAACCCCCATGACCAACAGAAAAAACTGTTGTGTTTTCTGATGGTCTTTGGTGACCCCTCTTACACCCCCCTTGCAACCCTTGAACCCCACCAACGATGGAATTGAACCAAACTTGGCACACAGAACTGCCATGACCAACAGAAAATACTGGAAGGATTTGTTGGGCATTGACCTTGAGTTTTGGAGTTGTAGTTCGCCTACATCCAGAGCACTGTGGACTCAAACAATGATGGATCTGGACCAAACTTGGCACAAATACTCAATATGCCCAAATGTGAACACTGGTGGAGTTTGGGGAAAAAGACCTTGACATTTGGGAGTTGTAGTTGCTGGGATTTATAGTTCACCTACAATCAAAGAGCATTCTGGACCCCACCAATGTTAGAATTGGGTCAAACTTCCCATACCAACAGAAAACACAGGAAGGGTTTGGTGGGCATTGACCTTGAGTTTGGAGTTGTAGTTCACCTACATCCAGAGAGCACTGTGGACTCAAACAATGATGGATCTGGACCAAACTTGGCACAATACTCAATATGCCCAAATGTGAACACTGGTGGAGTTTGGGGGAAAAGACCTTGACATTTGGGAGTTGTAGTTGCTGGGATTTATAGTTCACCTACAATCAAAAAGCATTATAGTTCACCTACAATCAAAGAGCATGCGCCTTGTCCGGGCACAACGACACCCGCGAGTAAGAGCGAACTCCACCAATGATGGAATTGAACCAGACTAGGCACACAGAACTCCCATGACCAACAGAAAATACTGGAAGGGTTTGGTGGGCATTGACCTTAAGTTTTGGAGTTGTAGTTCACCTACATCCAGAGAGCACTGTGGACTCAAACAATGATGGATCTGGACCAAACTTGGCACGAATACTCAATATGCCCAAATGTTAACACTGGTGGAGTTTGGGGGAAAATAGACCTTGACCTTTGGGAGTGGTAATTGCTGGGATTTATAGTTCACCTAATCAGAGAACATTCTGAACTCCACCAATGACAGATTTGGGCCAAACTTCCTATACAGAAACCCCATGACCAACAGAAAATACTGTGTTTTCTGATGGTCTTTAGTGACCCCTCTGACACCCCCCCTCGCAACCCCCCCCCCCCCCAGGGGTCCTCCGTGACATCCTGACCAAATTTCCTCCGTGACATCCTGACCAAATCATCTTGACTGAATCAATATATCCATTTCAAAGCAAGCCGGCTTGTGAGTGGCTATTTACTATTGCTATTTAGATCCTACAGTCTGATGTAGGATCTAATGTCCTTTCCAGGACAACATTGAGAAATGCTGGTCCTGGACTTCAGCCTTTCATGTGTGCCCCCCTCCCTCCAGATCAGAAAAGACCCGCTTGCCCGTTCCATCTCTGGAAGTTAAGACACTGAGGCGGTGGTGCTGTTTGCTTGTCTTTATTGAAGGGGAAGGCGTGCATGGCATGCACACATGCGCCTTGTCCGGTCACAACGAGGCCCGCGAGTAAGAGCGAAAGGAAAAGCCAACCAAACCCAAACACTACAGAAATCTAGGGAATGCCCCAAAGAAGTGCAAGGCAGTGGGGCAGGTGTGCATGCTTTTGGAGCCACGGTCCCCCAACCATATCCCCCCAAAATATTCAAAATGTACACATTGAACCCTGCCCTGTCCTGCCTTTGAGTGAATTAATGGCCCTCAAAACCCCAAATGTGGGGATTATTGGGGTCAATGTTGAAGACTTGCGAACTGTTGTATTGTGAAACCCTCGCTCATTGACTCCTCGTTAACTAGGAATAACAAGGATTATAACTTCTTCCTATATCTAGGATGCCGACATATTCCTGGACCAATTTCTGGTTGGGTCAGACATCTAGGAGAACTTTTTCCCAACTGTTTACAAGAGATGAGGAATGAGGTTTCCTTCCCAGCCTTGCTGGCTCTTTCCAGCCTTTGAGTCATGGCAGTTCAAGTGGTATCGAACCGCATTAATTCCACAGTGTAGAGGTGCTTCTGGATGTGGGGCAAAGGAGTCTTCCCAGAATTATTTGTGATTATTTGAAAGGTGGCATTGTCACTATTGTCGAAGGCTTTCATGGCCGGAATCACTGGGTTGTGACGTTTTGCCTGCATCTATGGCAAGCATCCTCAGGGGTGGATGAGGATGCTTGCCATAGATGCAGGCGAAACGTCAGGAGAGAATGCCTCTAGAGCATGGCCATATAGCCCGAAAAAACCTACAACAACCCATTGTCGCTATTACTTTTTTTGTTGAAGGTCACTGAGAGCCTTAAGCACGCTGTGGGGGTGTTGCTGGACTGCAGGTCCCATCGGATCAACCAAGTGGGGGATAATGGAAGTTGTATGTCAGGGGTCAATTTCTGACGGCATGAATTGAGTCAATTTTTGACGGCATGAAGACATCACAAATTCCCTCCGTGACATCCTGACCAAGTCATCTTGACTGAATCAATACATCCATTTCAAAGTAAGCCGGCTTGTGAGTGGTTATTTAATATTGCTATTTAGATCCTACAGTCTGATGTAGGATCTAATGGCCTTTCCAGGACCACATTTTCTTGGCTGTATTGGAGATGAACTGGCTGCCTGCAGCCATCTTCCTTCAAAGGGGGCAATCTAAGGGAACTGGAGTTGCTAAGGTTGTGCCTTGAAGGGTATTTTTCTCTTACGGCGACTTTCTTCCTTGCTGTGTGCAGCTTGGCTCACTTGCCAGAGCCAGCTGGAGCATTGGGGCCTGAGGACAGATATTCAGCACAGAGCTGACTTGCACTACAAAGGTAATTTGGCTTTGGTTTGGGTTAGTTGGTTAGTTTGGACACAGTTGTGGCAGGGAGAAGCTAAAGTGGGGAAAGACGCCTGTGGGTTTTGCCTGAGGGTCAGACTACATGACTTTTAGCTAAGTGGGCAAAAAGACCATTGGATCTTGTCCGAGGGTCAGACTAGATGACCTTTAGCTAAGTGAGTAAAGAGGTCTTTGGGTTTTGTCTGAGGATCAGACTAGATGACCTTTAGCTAAGTGGACAAAGAGGCCTTTGGGTCTTCTCCAAGGGTCAGACTAGATGACATTTAGCTAATTGGGCAAAGAGGCCTTTGGGTTTTGTCTGAAGGTCGGACTAGATGACCTTTAGCTAAGTGGGCAAAAAGGCCTTTGGGTCTTGTCCGAGGGTCAGACTAGATGACCTTTAGCTAAGTGGGTAAAGCGGACTTTGGGTTGTGTCCGAGGGTCAGACTAGATGAACTTTAGCTGTGGGCAAAGCGACCTTTGGGTTTTCTCCAAGGGTCAGATTAAATTACCTTTAGCTAAGTGGGCAAAGTGACCTTTGGGTTTTGTCTGAGGGTCAGACTAGATGACCTTTAGCTAAGTGAGTAAAGAGGTCTTTGGGTTTTCTCTGAGGGTCAGACTAGATGACCTTTAGCTAAGTGGGCAAAGAGGCCTGTGGGGTTTGTCCAAGGGTCAGATTAGATGACCTTTAGCTAAGTGGGTAAAGAGGCCTTTGGGTTTTGTCCAAGGGTCAGACTAGATGACCTTTAGCTAAGTGAACAAAGAGACCTGTGGGGGTTAGTCCAAGGGTCAGACTAGATGACCTTTAGTTAAGTGGACAAAGAGGCCTTTGGGTCTTCTCCAAGGGTCAGACTAGATGACCTTTAGCTAAGTGGACAAAGAGGCCTTTGGGTTTTGTCTGAAGGTCAGACCAGATGACCTTTAACTAAATGGGCAAAGGGACCTTTGGGTTTTGTCCGAGGGTCAGACTAGTTGACTTTTAGCTAAGTGGGCAAAGAGGCCTATGGGGTTTGTCCGAGGGTCAGACTAGATGACCTTTAGTTAAGTGGGCATAGGGACCTTGGGTTTTTGCACTAGATGACCTTTAGCTAAGTGGGCTAAGAGACCTTTGGGTTTTGATGTAGGGTCAGACTAGATGACCTTTCCCTAAGTGGACAAAGAGGCCTTTGGGTTTTGTCTGAAGGTCGGACTAGATGACATTTAGCTAAGTGGACAAAGAGGCCTTTGGGTCTTCTCCAAGGGTCAGACTAGATGACCTTTAGCTAAGTGGGTAAAGAGGTCTTTGGGTTGTGTCTGAGGGTCAGACTAGATGACCTTTAGCTAAGTGGACAAAGAGGCCTTTGCCCTTCTCCAAGGGTCAGACTAGATGATCTTTAGCTAAGTGGGCAAAGAGGCCTTTGGGTCTTCTCCAAGGGTCAGACTAGATGACATTTAGCAAAGTGGGCAAAAAGACCTTTTGGTCTTGTCCGAAGGTCAGACTAGATGACCTTTAGCTAAGTGGGCAAAGAGGCCTTTGAGTTTTGTCCAAGGGTCAGACCAGATGACATTTAGCTAAGTGGGCTAAAAGGCCTTTTGCTCTTGTCCGAGGACTAGATGACCTTTAGCTAAGTGGGCATAGGGACCTTGGGTTTTTGGACTAGATGACCTTTAGCTAAGTGGACGAAGAGGCCTTTGGGTCTTGTCCAAGGGTCAGACCAGATGACCTTTAGCTGAGTGGGTAAAGAGGTCTTTGGGTTGTGTCCGAGGGTCAGACTAGATGACCTCTAGCTAAGGGGCTTTTGAGCATGCCTTGAGAGGCTATAATGTAGGGGCTTGAAAGGAGCGCAAGGAAGGAATGGGCCAGTGTGAGGGTCCCCATGTGGCGTCCACTGCACCCCTACATTTGCATTGCATGCATACGCTGAGACCACTAATCTCTGGACGGAGGAGAAAGGCGTGAAGGGAGGCGTCTCGATTGGGGATCCAGGCGGGCAATGCTGTGCAGGCAGGAAAGTGCAGGAGGAAGCATGGCGCAAGGGCGGGCATGGGTTCGCTCCCCATTTGGGGCACCACAAGGTCATCAGTGAGGCAGGTGGCGATGGAGGGAGGGATGGTGGGTGGGCAGCAGTCCTCTTCACATGCCTAGAGAGCTGTGGGAGGATCCAAAGCAGGTCATCAGCCCCTTCACCCTAGGGTTGCATGGAAACACAGCGTTGAAAGGGGCACCCAGAGGACATCCAGTCCAACCCCCATTCAGTCCAACCCATCCAGTCTCTACTCAGAAACCTCCAGAGCTTCCGTAGGATTCCCAGGCAGCTTGGTTGCCCTTCTCCAATCCGCAAAGAAGGGAGGAAGAACCGCAGGGCGAGAGCGCTGCCTTGAAAGCGGCTCTGAGTCTAGTTCTGGGATTCTTACCTTGGGATGAGAGCGCCTCCTCTGACTCTACTTCGTGGTCCTCACCTGAGGATGATAGAATCGTAATAGAGTTGGAAGAGACCACATGGGGACATCTAATCCAATCTTCTGTCATATAGAAAAAGCACCATCAAAGCACCCCCGACAGATGGCCAGGAGAGGAAAACTTTCTGGGAAGTTATGGGTCTTTTATGAAGTCTCTCCCCCTGGCCTTGGGCCCAATCTCCACTGACCATTGTCGCCAAGGAAGGCTCCGTGAGCAAAGGTCCACTCAAGGCCCCTGTCCTTCAAACCCAAAACACTGAGAAGAACTTACTTTCTTGAGACTCGTGAGAATGGATCGTTGCATCCGCAGCCGGACCTGCAAAAGACACAAGCGTGTGTGTGGTTCCATGATGGAATGGGGTTCAAATGGATGGTCTTTAGCCAACTAAATGGCTGGTGAAAGGACCCTCTAAAGACCCTCTAAAGACCATCCAGACCAACCCTATTCCACCAAAAGATAGTCATCCATCCTCTATGACGAAGCCTCCAGAGAAGGAGCCTTCAGCAGCTTCCCAGAGTTGTAAGGGATTCCCAGTTTCCATGTAGACTGGATCCCTTCTGCAAGGTGGGAGGACACCATCCAAGCCCTCCCAGGAGATAGCCACCCAGTCTCTATGACGAAGCCTCCAGAGAAGGAGCCTCTACCAGCTTCTCAGAGTTGGAAGAGATTCCCAGTTTCCATGTAGACTGGATCCCTTCTGCAAGGCAGGAGGACACCATCCAAGCCCTCCCATAGAGCCACCCAGTCTCTATGACGAAGCCTCCAGAGAAGGAGTCTCCACCAGCTTCCCAGAGTTGGAATATTGGATCCCTTCTGCAAGGCAGGAGGACACCATCCAAGCCCTCCCAAGAGATAGCCACCCAGTCTCTATGACGAAGCCTCCAGAGAAGGAGTCTCCACCAGCTTCCCAGAGTTGGAAGATTGGATCCCTTCTGCAAGGCAGGAGGACACCATCCAAGCCCTCCCAAGAGATAGCCACCCAGTCTCTATGACGAAGCCTCCAGAGAAGGAGTCTCCACCAGCTTCCCAAAGTTGGAAGACTGGATCCCTTCTGCAAGGCAGGAGGACACCATCCAAGCCCTCCCAAGAGATAGCCACCCAGCCTCTATGACGAAGCCTCCAGAGAAGGAGCCTCCACCGGCTTCCCAGAGCTGGAAGAGATTCCCAGTTTCCATGTAGACTGGAGGCAGGAGGACACCATCCAAGCCCTCCCAAGAGATAGCCATCCAGCAGTTGCTTCCAGAGAAGAAGACTCCGCCAGACTCTCAACAAATTCCACTAGAGCTTGAAGAGCTCTCCAAAACCCATTTGGTCCAACTCCCTTTTCGCCAGGTAGGAAGCCACAACAAAAGTCCTCCCAGCAGATGACCACTCAGCCTCTTTGAATGGAAAAGGGAGATGGGCTCCATACAAAGACCTGCCTCCCATGAAGGGTTGGGTTGGCTTTGGACAGGGTTTGGTAGAGGAATCCTATCACCCCCAACCCTATAATAATTCCCATCTTTGGGGCCTACCACTCTGTGCATCTCCTGGCAGAGGGTCCAGGTTGAAGGAGCCCAGGTTGGAGGCTTCGTTGTCGAGGAGCAGCTCCCCTTCACCCAGTTGGGACCGGTCAGCGGCCGCAAAGCTGATGAGGTCCGCTCCTGTCCAGAGACAGAAAGGGTTTCAGCAAAGGGGGATCTACTTTGCACCTCATCCTTGTCCCGGAACCTTGGGCCCTCCCTCCAGGGCAAACTTAAGCCCTCCAGGTGTTTTGGACTTCAACAGCCGGTAGGCTGTTAGGAATTGTGGGAGTTGAAGTCCAAAACACCTGGAGGGAGGGCCCAAGTTGGCCCATGCCAGCAACAGAAAATGCAGAGAGAGGATGGAGGGAGGCTTGTACACTTACCTGCCGTCACCTGTTCCATGGGGCTCCCGATCTCACCTGGGGGCAGGAAGGGAAGTGTCAAAGGAATCCACACCATTCCATATTTTCACCTGTTCGCCCCAACTGTTCTGTCTCCTCTGCCTTTGCCCTCTCTCTATCTCAGAGCCTCTGGCCAGAGAGAATTGGGGGCTCTCCTTTGGGGGGGGGGCACTTTCTTACCTTGCAGTTGGATGCCAAACATGCAAAAGCTCCCTCCCTCTCCCATCTCTAGGATTTCACTCACTTTCTCCCGAAGCCTCGGATTTGCCGGAGATGACAGGCTCTGAGTTTACCATTGGCTCTGGAAGAGAGGTAGAGAAGGCATCACAGGCCAATGAGATGGATGGATTAGATAAATTAGATAAGATAAATAAATGAATGGGTAGATAGAAAATAGATGGATAGATGGATGCATGGATGGATGGATGGATGGATGGATGGATGGATAGATAGTAGATGGTTGGATGGATGAATGGATAGATACATAGATACATAAATAGACAATAGATATAAAGATGGATGGATGAATGGATGGATGCATGGATGGATGGATAGATAGCAGATGGTTGGATGGATGGATGGATAGATACATAGATAGACAATAGATAGACAATAGATATAAAGATGGATGGATGAATGGATGGATGCATGGATGGATGGATAGATAGCAGATGGTTGGATGGATGGATGGATAGATACATAGATAGACAATAGATATAAAGATGGATGGATGGATGGATAGCAGATGGTTGGATGGATGAATGGATAGATAGATAGATAGATAGATAGATAGAATATAAAGATGGATGGATGGATGGATAGCAGATGGATAGCAGATGGATGCATGGATAGATGGAAGGATGGATAGACAGAAAGACAGACACAGACAAATGGGTGGATGGATAGAGCTAGATAGACAGACAGATGAATGGGTGGATGGATGGAGATAGATAGATGATAGATAGATAGATAGAATAGATAGATAGATAGATAGATAGATAGATAAGATAGATACAGATGGGCCAAATACGAAGGGAGAAAATTGTAAAACCCATGGGTGAGATAGATAGATAGATAGATAGATAGATAGATAGATAGATAGATAGATAGATAGATAGATGGATAGGCAGACATGGGTATGGACAGACAAACAAACAAATGGGTGGATGGATGGATAGACAAATGAGTGGACAGATAAATAGAGAGGTTGGTTGGTGGATGGATGGATGGATGGATGGATAGAGAGAGAGCTAAAGATCATCTAGTCTGACCCTTGGACAAGACCCAAAGGCCTCTTTGTCCACTTAGCTAAAGGTCATGTATAGACAGAAAAATGGATAGATAGATAGATAGATAGATAGATAGATAGATAGATAGATAGATAGATAGATAGATAGATAGATAGACAGACAAATGAGTGGGTGAATAGATAGACAGGTGACTGGATGGATGGATGGATGGATGGATGGATGGATGGATGGATGGATGGATGGATGGATAGACAATTGGGTGGGTGGGTGGATAGATGGATGGACCGACAGATGACTGGATGGACGGACGGACAGACAGACAGATGAATGGGTGGATAGATCCATGGCTAGGTGGATAGACAAGACAGGATAGAATGATAGAGGGATTGGGTTTTGGGGATCTTCTCCCTCTCCTTGAGCACTCATGTCCCATTGCCCTCCAACTGTCCCAGAGGGCATCTACACTGCAGAATTAATGCATTTTGGTCGGCGCTTCAACTACTATGGCTCAATGCTATGGAATCCTGAGTCAGAGGTTCACAGGAGGGCTGGTGATTCATTAAAACCACAACTCCCAGGAGTTTAAAGATGCACAACAACTATCCGACCCCACTTAAGTTGAGAAAGAAAGCTTTGAGCAATCCTTTGCTCTACCTGTTGTCTGGCTCCCTGCCGGAGTGGTGGGGTCCGAAGAAGTCAGGGGTTCTGTGGGGAAAAGAGAGACGGTTAGTGTTATCATTACCATTATCATTATTATGGGAGCCTCACAAGCCATGGGTTAGTGACACCTCCCCTGCCAAGCCATCGGGGACTACCTGCACCTTATGAAAACAGGTATGGATGAGTGAGTGGATGGATGGATGGACAGATAGATAGATAGATAGATAGATAGATAGATAGATAGATAGATAGATAGATAGATAGATAGAGGGTGGATGGATGGATGGATGGATGGATGGATGGATGGATGGATGGACAAATGGGTGGATGAATAAATAGACAGGTCGCTGGGTGGATGGATAGACAAGAGACAGACAGACAGACAGACAGACAAATGGGTGAATGGATGGATAGACAAATGGGTGACTGGGTGGATGGATGGATGGATGGATGGATAGATAGATAGATAGATAGATAGATAGATAGATAGATAGATAGATAGATAGATAGATAGATTAGATAGGTCAGAAATTGCAATATTCAGAAACCTATCTCAGCTTCTCTGGAGAGACTTAGCATGGCTATTCTAAGACCAGAAGCAACTGGTCTTAGACCCAGTTCAATGTTCTCTCTCCTCCAGATCCATGCTGATGGTTCTCAATTGGACATGAGGGAGGCCTCAAGTTTGCCCAGGCCTGGTGTAATGTCTTTGAGTTCTACCAGCTCAGCTTGAGGTTGGTTCTGTCTGTCTTTCTGCCAAAGAGGAGTTCTCAGTGTTGGGACTCTAAATCCTCCCTGAGTCCAATCCGCTCTGAGTCCCTTTGGGGAGATAGGGCGGAATATAAATAAATAAATAAATAAATTATTATTATTATTATTTGAGCCTGGCTTGCTTTTAACGCCATTGTCAGTCTGTAGGATCTAAGTAGCAATATTAAATAACCACTCACAAGCCGGCTTGCTTTGAAATGGATATATTGCTTGTATCTCTGCAGCAAAGAAAGACACTACTGACTTTTTCCCTACCACCACTTCCTTTTATACACCTTTCCTGCCCATCTCCCCCTCTTCTCAGTTTCCTTATTAGAACTTGTTGCTTCACAAGTTCCATAACACGGTTTCAGAATGTCACAGAGAGAATTGATTCAGTCAGGATGACATGGAGGGAATTTGCGATGTCTTCATGTCGTCAGGAATTGACTCCTGACAGCCATTGCCTCCAAGTCATGACGCAACCCATGGTTTCTATTGCAGCCAGTGATGCTCAGCTCCCTTCTTTCACTAGCTCAGGGCCTCCCAGTTTTGACACTGCCTTCCTTCTATTATAGGTGAGTTATGGGGTGCAACTTACGATCGGCCGCTACAATGGCCAGGAGCAGGACCACCGCAGCTGCGAGTGCCAGGACCCTGCGAGATAAAAGAGGTGAATGCGAATGTTATTGGTTCTGATCCTGGTTGACTTGAGGGCACCATAGAATCCTACAGTTAAGACCTCAAGGGCCCTCCAATGCAAGTCCCTTCTTCCAAGCAGGAAGGCACAGTCAAAGCCCTCCTTACAGATGACTACCCAGCGTCTGCTTGGAGAGAAGGAAGGAGATGCCACTACACTCCCGCTGCAAAACAGGTTGTTCTGTTGAATCCATTGCTCCAACTTCTCCAACTACCCAGCTCCCTAATCCACTCCTTAGGGTGATCCATGGCTTCCAGGCTTTTCACCATTTTGGTGGACACCTTCCATCTTCTTAATATCCCTCTCTTGAATGGTTTTGCCCAAAACGGGACATGGGGTTATTATTCCATGTGGGAGGTCTTCCCAAAGCAGAAAAGAGTGGGACTAGCCATCTTATCACATTGGGAAATTTCTCAGTTGTGGGACAATTCAGCCTCTTTTCGAGCATGGAGAAGCACGGAGCTCATCACATGAGTTAAGCTATCGGGTTGTGGCAGAGCTAGTTGGGAGTCAGCTGCATTAAAATCACTATTCACTGAAAGGTCATGAGTTTGAAGCCAGCACAGGTCAGAGTAAGCTACCGACCATTTGTCACGGTAGTCCACGCTCTGGTTACATCCCGTATAGACTACTGCAACGCTCTCTACGTGGGGTTGCCTTTGAAGACTGCTCGGAAGCTCCAAATGGTCCAACATTCGGCAGCCAGGATATTAACAGGAGCGGCACTCAGGGAGCACACCACTCCACTGCTGTGTCAGCTCCACTGGCTGCCAATTTGCTACCGGGCACAATTCAAAGTGCTGGCTTTAGCCTTTAAAGCCCTAAACGGTTCTGGCCCGACCTACCTGTCCGAACGCATCTCCTCCTATGAACCAGTTAGGACATTAAGATCAACTGGGGAGGCCCTGCTTTCGGTCCCGTCTGCATCACAGGTACATCTGGCGGGGACGAAAGACAGGGCCTTCTCAGTGGTGGCCCCTCAGCTGTGGAACGCCCTTCCCACAGAAATTAGATCGGCCCCCTCCCTATTTGCATTTTGGAGGAAAGTGAAGACCTGGTTGTTTGAGCAGGCATTTGAATAGGCAGTGTAATGAACATAGAAATACGGAGCAACAGATGATGAGATTAGATCTTGATTTTGCTCGAGATGCTAATGAGATTTATATTGATGTTTAACTGTTTATCATTTACTATTTTAATCGTTTTAACTGTTTTTTATGATGTCAAGCATTGAATTTTTGCTATTGTTAACCGCTTTGAGTCACCCGAGGGCTGAGAAAAGCGGTATATAAATGAAGTAAATAAATAAATGAATAAATTTGTCTAGCTTGCTGTCGACCTTTGCAGCCCGAAAGACTGTTGCATCTGTCAAGTAGGAAAATTAGGTACCGCTTATGTGGGGGAGGCTAATTTAGCTAATTTACGAGGCCATAAAATTCTCCAGCAGCTGCAAAAGAATGAGGAAGGACTCCATCGGTACCACAAGTGGACAGCGGAGCAACAGCTCACCCGGTGGCCAGAATTCGAGCATGCCCCCATGAAGTTAGAAAGTTAAATTGCCTCTGAGTGTCTGTCTATATATGTTGTGTGTCTATGGCAGTGTTTCTCAACCTGGGGGTCGGGACCCCTGAGGGGGTCGTAAGGGGGTGTCAGAGGGATCGCCAAAGACCATCAGAAAACACAGTATTTTCTGATGGTCATGGGGATTCCATGTGGGAAGTTTGAGCCAATTCTGTCGTTGGTGGAGTTCAGAATATTCTTTGATTGTAGGTGAACTATAAATCCCAGCAACTACAACTCCCAAAAGTCAAGGTCTATTTTCCCCGGGCTCCACCAGTGTTCCCATTTGCACATATTGAGTATTTGTGCCAAGTTTGGATGAGTCCACCATGCTCTCTGCATATAGGTGAACTACAACTCCCAAACTCAAGGTCAATGCCCACCAAACCCTTCCAGTATTTTCTGTTGGTCATGGAAGTTCTGTGTGTCAAGTTTGGTTCAGTTCCATCATTGGTGGAGTTCAGAATGCTCTTTGATTGTAGGTGAACTATAAATCCCAGCAACTACAACTCCCAAATGTCAAGGTCTATTTTCCCCAAACTCTACCAGTGTTTGTACATTTGGGCATATTGAGAATTTGTGCCAAGTTCGGTCCAGAACCATCGTTGTTTGAGTCCACAATGCTCTCTGGATGTAGGTGAACTACAACTCCCAAACTCAAGGTCAATGCCCATCAAACTCTTCCAGTATTTTCGGTTGGTCATGGGAGTTCTGTGTGCCAAGTTTGGTTTAACTCCATCACTGGTGGAGTTCAGAATGCTCTTTGATTGTAGGTGAACTATAAATCCCAGCAACTACAACTCCCAAATGTCAAGGTCTATTTTCCCCAAACTCCACCAGTGTTCACATTTGGGCATATTGAGTATTTGTGCCAAGTTTGGTCCTGATCCATCATTGCGTGAGTCCACAGTGCTCTCTGGATATAGGTGAACTACAACTCCCAAACTCAAGGTCAATACCCACCAAACCCTTCCAGTGTTTTCTGTTGGTCATGGGAGTTCTGTGTGGCAAATTAGGTTCAAATCCATCACTGGTGGAGTTCAGAATGCTCTTTGATTATAGGTGAACTATAAATCCCAGCAACTACAACTCCCAAATTACAAAATCAATCCTTCCCCCAACGCCACTAGCATTTACATGTGGTGCATTGGGTATTTGTGCCCAGTTTGGTCCAGTGAATGAAAATACATCTTGCATATCTGATATTTACATTATGATTTATAACAGTAGTAAAATGACTATTATGAAGTAGCAACAAAAACAATGTTATGGTTGGGGGTCATCACAACATGAGAGACTGTATTAAGGGGTCACAGCATTAGGAAGGTTGAGAACCACTGGTCTATGGCATTGAATGTTTGCCATGTATATGTGCATTGTGATCGGCTCTGAGTTCCTGCGGCGTGAGAAGGGCGGAATATAAATATTGTAAATCAATCAATAAATAAAGACTTCTGGCCGTCATGCATAGCCCTCCGTGGTTGAAAAGAGGCTGAAGTGTCCTGAAAGGATGAAACTCCAGCAATCCTGCCTCTTCTCACACTTCACTCCCATGTTTACATGCGAAAAACAGGTAAGATGGGAACCATCAAACGTTTCCCCCCGTCCTGTTTCGTTGCCCAACCCTTCACAGTGGTTTTAACCTATGGGGTTTGGTGCAGAACCATAGGATCCTATGGAAAGAACTGGTTTTCACCTGGTGCCAGTCTCCATTAGTGTCAGGGGCTTTGGGCCTCTTGGATTTCGGATATTGTTGTGTCTCCTGATCAACAACAAACAACTAATACTGACGTTGTGATGAATGTAAAAGAGGAATGTTGCCCGGATGCTTGTGGGAAGCTTTTCTCATGCCGCTGCATGGGGAGCTGGAGCTGACAGAGGGAGCTCAACTCGCTCTCCCCCGGATTCGAACTTGCAACCTGTCAGTCTTCAGTCGTATATGTTGGTTGAACCCTTGTGCCACCGGGGTTTCCAGTGGTGGGGTGAGCTCCCGTCTGTCAGCCCCAGCTTCTCATGCAGGGACATGAGAGAAACCTTGTGATGAATGTAAAAGAGGAATGTTGCCCGGATGTTTGACCATCCTCGTGGGACAGCTTCTCATGCAGGGACATGAGAGAAACCTTGTGATGAATGTAAAAGAGGAATGTTGCCCGGATGTTTGACCATCCTCGTGGGAAGCTTTTCTCATGTCTCTACATGGGGAGCTGGAGCTGACAGAGGGAGCTCAACTCGCTCTCCCCCGGATTCAAACTTGCAACCTGTCAGTCTTCAGTCGTATATGTTGGTTGAACCCTTGTGCCACCGGGGTTTCCAGTGGTGGGGTGAGCTCCCGTCTGTCAGCCCCAGCTTCTCATGCAGGGACATGAGAGAAACCTTGTGATGAATGTAAAAGAGGAATGTTGCCCGGATGTTTGACCATCCTCGTGGGAAGCTTTTCTCATGTCCCTGCATGGGGAGCTGAAGCTGACAGAGGGAGCTCAATCTGCTCTCGTCGGATTCAAACCTCCGATTTGTTCGTCTTCAGTCCTGCCAGCACAAGGGTTTAACCCATTGTGCCACCGGGGTTTCCAGTGGTGGGGTGAGCTCCCATCTGTTAGCCCCAGCTTCTCATGCCGGGACATGAGAGAAGCCTCCCATGGGATGGTAACTTATCCGGGCAATGCCCTTGCAGACGGCTAATTCTCTCACACCAGAAGCGACTTGGAGTTTCTCAAGTCACTCCTAACACCAAAAAAAGGAGTGACCAAGGTAGAACAGAGTGGGATTATGACTTCCCTCGATCAGGACACTCTGCTTCTCTCTGGCCTGGACGTTGTGTCTCTGTCCTTTCCAACTAGCTGGACATTCCGGCCATTGGGCGAACCGTGATGATGTGACCAGCGAGGGACAGCTTGACCCCTAGTGCTGACCTCTCTAGTTGGCACTGTGGCCTCAGTGGCCAAAGAGGAACAAGCTTGACCCCCCAGCCTCTTTCCATGCAGTCCCCACTGGCCTCGGATGACCGGTCACTCACCTGTGTTGCACCTGCATGATCGCAAATAACGATTTGGACCAAAACAGAAGGCGAATTCAGGAAGCAGCAACTGGACGCCTTCTGTGTGCAGAGAAGTGGATGGGAGAAAGGGCCCCCTTATATGGGTCACTCCGTCCAGGGAGGGGTCCGGCCCCACACCTTCGGGAGGGGCAGCAGCCAATCTCTGGGCTCGTGGGGCGGGATCAGGGAGAAGCGCACCTGAGAAGCCTCTTTGCTCCCAGGTAATGGGTCACCTGGCGTTCTGGCCCCTCCTGGTCTCCAGGTGGCACAATTGGGGAGAAGGGGGGTTGAAGTGGGGCCAATGGGGCAGAACCCAGCCTCTGATGCAACTCTCAGAACCCTTTCCATACATTTCCCCGAAAGAGGAAGACCACCTGCTTCATTCACATCGAGACAACTCTGGGTCTTATCTACACTATGCAATTAACGCGATTTAACATCACTTTTGGAGTGCACCTGCACTAGAGAATAAATGCAGTTTAAACCCTCAGGAAGATGATAATAAGGTGTGGTCCTCTTGGAAGTTAAAGCCCAAAACACCTGGAGGGCCCAAGTTTGCCCATGCCTGCTCTACTGGGAGGGGGTTGGACTAGATGGCCTCTGAGGTTCCCAGACTAGGAACCCTGCCGAATTATTATTATTATTATTATTATTATTATTATTATTATTATTACTAGCCGTCCCCTACCACGCGTTGCTGTGGCCCTCATGGGGGTTCTGTGTGGGAGGTTTGGCCCAATTCTATCGTTGGTGGGGTTCAGAATGCTCTTTGATTGTAGGTGAACTATAAATCCCAGCAACTCCAACTCCCAAATGTCAAGGTCTATTTTCCCCAAACTCCACCAGTGTCCACATTTGGGCGTATTGAGTATTCATACCAAGTTTGGTCCAGATCCATCCATGTTGGAGTCCACAGTGATCTCTGGATGTAGGTGAACTACAACTCCAAAACCAGAGGACACTGCCCACCAAACCCTTCCAGTATTTTCTGTTGGTCATGGGAGAACTGTGTGCCAAGTTTGGTTCAATTCCATCGTTGGTGGGGTTCAGAATGCTCTTTGATTGTAGGTGAACTATAAATCCCAGCAACTACAACACCCAAAGGTCAAGATTCTATTTTCCCCAAACTCCACCAGTGTTTACATTTGGGCATATTGAGTATTTGTGCAGAGTTTGGTTCAGATCCATCATTGATTGAGTCCAGAGTGATCTCTGGATGTAGGTGAACTACAACTCCAAAATCAAAGGACACTGCCCACCAAACCCTTCCAGTCTTCTCTGTTGGTCATGGGAGAACTGTGTGCCAAGTTTGGTTCAATTCCATCGTTGGTGGGGTTCAGAATGCTCTTTCATTGTAGATGAACTATAAATCCCAGCAACTACAACTCCCAAATGACAAAATCAATGTTTTTTGAGTGAAGGACACCCATTGGGTTGTTAGGTGTCTTGTGTCCAAATTTGGTGTCAATTCATCCAGTGGTTTTTGACTTACGTTAATCCCACAAACGAACATCCCACAATCCTCACTACCTCTGAGGATGCTTGCCATAGATGCAGGCGAAACGTCAGGAGAAAATGCCTCTAGAACATGGCCATATAGCCCGAAAAACCTACAACAAACCATTATTATTATTATTATTATTATTATTATTATTATTTATAACCTGCTTTATCTCCTCCAAAAGGGACTCAAAAGAATGCAACTTGACCTTACTTTAATGCTACGGCATCCTGGAAGTTGTAGTTTGGTGACGCACCAGCGTTCTTTGGCAGAGAAGGGTAAAGACCTTGTAAAACTACAACTCCCACGATTCCGTAACATTGAGTCATGGGGACTCAAAAGAATGCAACTTGACCTTACTTTAATGCTACGGCATCCTGGAAGTTGTAGTTTGGTGGCGCTTCCAGCACTCTTTGGCAGAGAAGGGTAAAGAGACCTTGTAAAACTACAACTCCCACGATTCCGTAACATTGAGTCATGGGGACTCAAAAGAATGCAACTTGACCTTACTTTAATGCTACGGCATCCTGGAAGTTGTAGTTTGGTGACGCACCAGCACTCTTTGGCAGAGAAGGGTAAAGACCTTGTAAAACTACAACTCCCACGATTCCGTAACATTGAGTCATGGGGACTCAAAAGAATGCAACTTGACCTTACTTTAATGCTACGGCATCCTGGAAGTTGTAGTTTGGTGGCGCTTCCGGCACTCTTTGGCAGAGAAGGGCAAAGACCTTGTAAAACTACAACTCCCACGATTCCGTAACATTGAGTCATGGGGACTCAAAAGAATGCAACTTGACCTTACTTTAATGCTACGGCATGCTGGAAGTTGTAGTTTGGTGGCGCACCAGCGTTCTTTGGCAGAGAAGGGTAAAGACCTTGTAAAACTACAACTCCCACAATTCCGTAACATTGAGTCACGGTGACTCAAAAGAATGCAACTTGACCTTACTTTAATGCTACGGCATGCTGGAAGTTGTAGTTTGGTGGCGCTTCCAGCACTCTTTGGCAGAGAAGGGTAAAGACCTTGTAAAACTACAACTCCCACGATTCCGTAACATTGAGTCATGGGGACTCAAAAGAATGCAACTTGACCTTACTTTAATGCTACGGCATGCTGGAAGTTGTAGTTTGGTGGCGCTTCCAGCACTCTTTGGCAGAGAAGGGTAAAGACCTTGTAAAACTACAACTCCCACGACTCCATAGCATTGAGTCATGGCAGTCAAAGCGGGGTCAAACGGCATCGTATACACACCCATTGACTTGAGTTTCCTCTCTTTCTCTGGAGGTTTTTAAGCAGAAGCTGGTTGGGCGTCTGTCGCGAGGGCTTTGGTTGTGTCTTCTTGTCTGACAACTGATGGCTTTTGGGGTCTTCTCCCAACTCTAGGATTCTGCAATTCTGGCCTTGGGGTCACCTCCCAGCCAATGCCCATTGCCAGCCCCCTCCTCTTGCGCCTTGGCCCACCTGAGACAAAGGCTGCTTTGTGGGCTTGGAGCATCTCAATGGGCTTTTTGTTCGGGCCTCCCTCCCTCCTGCCCCTCCTTCTTTTGGCTCACCTGGATTACCTGGATTAAAGGCTCCGCCAGTCATGGGAATGGAGGGCGGGGACGAGGGCCAGATCCACCTGCAAAGGCGCATTGTCTCAGGGGAGAACGGAGGCACGTGGATGCCCACTATGTGCTGGCAAAGGCTTTCATGGCCAGACTGACTGGGTTGCTGTGAGTGTTTCGGGCTGTGTGGCCATGTTCCAGTAGCATTCTCTTCTGATGTTTCACCTGCACCTGTGGCTGGCATCCTCAGTGGTCCGTTGACAGTGGGACAAGTGGAGTGTGTGTATATAAATATCTATATATATAAAAATGTTCTGTGCATAATGAGGTCCTTAAAAACAAAAGAACCAATGAACGAAATCACACCAAATTTGGCAACAAAATGTCTCACAACACAAGGAGTGACCATCACTCAAAAATTATGATTTTGTCATTTGGGAGTTGTAGTTCCTGGGATTTATAGTTCAAATGGTGGGATTTAACAGACCTCTGACAACTCGAAACAGCTCTGCTGGATGGTTCTTTGCGTATGCAATATTGGCTGCAAAGAAAGATTTCTTTGCGGCCTTTATTGCTGCGGCGTATGCCCTTAAAAAGTGCATACGCATATCAACAGCATATTGGAGTTCCATAACAGAGATTGTTGTAACCTTGGTTTTGGCTTTCAGTCTGCAGAGGTTAAATAGCTTGCCATCTGTCTGATAGATGATTTCCACTCTGGTGGGAAGCTTCCCATCAACAAGGTGCAGTATCATAACGATAAAGATGGAGAATAAAGTTGGGGCAAGAACACATCCCTGTTTGACACCGGATTCCTTAAATGGGTCACTTTGGGAGCCATTGTTGTCCAAGACTGTTGCCATCATGTCATCATGGAGGAGCCGCAGGATGTTCACAAATTTTCTTGGGCACCCGATTTTTTGGAGGATGGTCCAGAGAGCGCTGCGATTCACTATGTCGAATGCCTTTGCAAGGTCGATGAATGCCATGTACAGAGGTTGGTTTTGTTCCCTGATCACTTTGCAGAAGGAGGTTGGTCTGGATGGGCCTTGGGATCTCTTCCATCTCTAGGGTTCTATGGCTTTGTGTGAGTTCAAGTGAGGAGGGGTCTCTCCCATGTTATTCTCACCTACCTGCCCCCATCCCTGCTTCTTCCAAGGGACACTGTGCAGGCCACATTGGCGGAGCCTGGGAGTCACTCTGGACCGTGCTCTGACCTACAAGAAGCACTGCCTGAACATTAAGCAAAAAGTGGGTGCTGGAAACAATATCATACGAAAGCTGACTGGCACAACCTGGGGATCACAACCAGACACAGTGAAGACATCTGCCCTTGCGCTATGCTACTCTGCTGCTGAGTATGCATGCCCAGTGTGGAACACATCTCACCACACTAAAACAGTGGGTGTGGCTCTTAATGAGACATGCCGCATTATCACGGGGTGTCTGCGCCCTACACCACTGTTTAGCCTGTATTGCACCACCTGACATCCGCCGGGAAGTAGCAGCCAATAGTGAAAGGACCAAGGCAGACATCTCCAGCTCATCCCCTGTTTGGGTATCAGCCAGCACGTCAACGACTTAAATCTAGAAATAGTTTTCTAAGATCTACAGAGACACTCGCTGGAACACCTCAGCAAGCGAGAGTTCAAAAGTGGCAGGCTCAAACCCAGAACCTCAACCAATGGCTGATACCAAATGAGAGACTCCCCCCTGGGCACACAGACTGGGCGACTTGGAAGGCGCTGAACAGACTGCGCTCTGGCACCACGAGATGCAGAGCCAACCTTCCGAAATGGGGCTACAAAGTGGAATCCTCGGCATGCGAGTGTGGAGAAGAGCAAACCACTGACCACCTGCTGCAATGCAACCTGAGCCCTGCCACATGCACAATGGAGGACCTTCTTGCAGCAACACCAGAAGCACTCCAAGTGGCCAGATACTGGTCAAAGGACATTTAACCAACTACCAAACTCACAAGTTTTGTATTTGTCTGTTTGTTTGCTTTCTTCTGTTAGAAATGTAATATAATGGACTGGTTGCTCTGACACGACAAATAAATTGGCGGAGCATCTGGCCTCTTGCAACCAGGCTGCTCCTGCTGTGTTGGCGGCTGCATGAAAGGCGGCTGCAGCTGCAACAAAGCTCTCCTTTGGCTCGTAAAGCCTTCCCCGGGATCAGCTCTCGCCTGCAGCCGGCTCTGGCCCTAGGGAGCCATTGGGGGACCGGCAGCGCATTGCAGCACCTGCCCGGCACATGCCATTGTGCGGGGAGGGAGAGAAAGGGGGCACAAGGGTTTGGGGCTTCTTATTGTCATGAGGAATGGAATCATAGACTCCTAAGGCCGGAAGGGACCCCCAAAGGCCATCCAGCCCAACCCCCTTCAACCTGGAAGGAAGACGCAATCTGAGCCCTCCCGACAGATGGCCATCTAGAGAAGGAGTTGCACCAGACTCCCAAGCAGCAGCATTTATAACCCAAGAACAATAACAAAAACAAAAAAAAACATGTTGCATAGTGTTTTGTTGTTGTTGTTCATTCGTTGAGTCGTCTCCGACTCTTCGTGACCTCATGGACCAGCCCACGCCAGAGCTCCCTGTTGGCCGTCACCACCCCCAGCTCCTTCAAGGTCAGTCCAGTCACTTCAAGGATGCCATCCATCCATCTTGCCCTTGGTCGGCCCCTCTTCCTTTTGCCTTCCACTTTCCCCAGCATAATTGTCTTCTAGGCTTTGCTGTCTCCTCATGATGTGGCCAAAGTACTTCAACTTTGTCTCTAGTATCCGCCATTCGTTCAGTCGTCTCCGACTCTTCGTGACCTCATGGACCAGCCCATGTCAGAGCTCCCTGTCGGCCATCACCACCCCCAGCTCCTTCAAGGTCAGTCCAGTCACTTCAAGGATGCCATCCATCCATCTTGCCCTTGGTCCCCTCTTAGGTTTTTCCTTCCATTTTCTCCGGCATCATTGTCTTCTCTAAGCTTTCCTGTCTTCTCATTATGTGGCCAAAATATCTTGGCCTCTACTATTCTTCCCTCCAATGAGCATCCGGGCTTTATTTCCTGAAGTATGGACTGGTTGGATCTTCTCGCAGTCCAAGGCACTCTCAGAACTTTCCTCGAGCACCACAGTTCAAAAGCATCTATCTTCCTTCGCTCAGCCTTCCCTATGGTCCAGCTCTCACATCCGTAGGTGACTATGGGGAATACCAACTGAGTTATCTGAGTCCACACTGCCATATATTCCAGCTCAAAGCAAATACTGTGGGATTTTCTGCTTTGATTGTTGTTGTTGTTATTCATTCAGTCGCTTCTGACTCTTTGTGACCTCATGGATCAGCCCACGCCAGAGCTCCCTGTCAACCGTCACCACCCCCAGCTCCTTCAGAGTCAGTCCAGTCACTTCAAGGATGCCATCCATCCATCTTGACCTTGGTCGGCCCCTCTTCCTTTTACCTTCCACTTTCCCCAGCATAGTGTTAGCATTATTATTTTTATTATACACCATTTTTCCTCCCCTAACACCCGCTTTCTGCCTCCTCTTCTCCAAACTAAAACTTCCCAATTGCCTATGGAAGGGTATTTGAGTGAAATCTGCAAATGCTAAGCAAAGGGCTTTGAATGAAATTAACAGCAAAAGAGAAATATACCCTTTCTCTGTAGAAAAGGAGCAACACAGAAGGAAATGTTTTTAAGAAACAAGATGTGGCATGTAGAGGTCAGAAGTTGTGTTGTGGTTAAGTTCAAAGGTTGTGGTTAAACGCAGAGTCTGCAGGTACAAGAAGGTACTTTCCATCAAAAGGTCAAGGGAGAGGGACTGGAAAGGGAGTACTTTCCATGACCTATTACTTGAGTATAAAAGTTAGCAGAAACAGAGGAGGGGCGCGTCAGTCACTTGAAAGGTAGCATCTGCGTATGCTGCCAGGTTGTCCGCCTTCTTCATGAAGAAACTCAAATAAACCTTGTTTTTTGATCTTTTTTTGGGACTGTCCCCTTCCTTACGTGCTCCCATGATGTGGACCTAAGAAGACCCAATTTAGGGTCTCTAACACCTATAGTATTCTTCCAAAAGATCAATAACTTCCAGGCCTTTGACCATTTCGTTTCCAGGTGGTCAACCGGCTTCTGCTTGCAGCAAATGTCATCTCCCATTTGGGAGAGAAGCACGAGATAAACAAATACATCGATGCCATAATATATCTTGGCTAACGTCATTGTTTTGGTTTCCAACTTACACCAATATAAGCAACCATAGTGAGGTTTGTGGCTTTGGTCGTCCTCTGAGGCTGAGAGAGTGGTCAACCAGTGGCTTTCCATCTGAATGGAGATCTGAACTTGGTCTCACTGACTATGACTGTCTTTGCTCTCTTAGTGCCTTTCGTCCAATGCTTTTCGCAATTGGGGAAGGGGTCTCTTGAGGATTGGGGAGTGGGCTGTTAAGACGGGCTGAGAGAGTGGCCAACCAATGGCTTTCCAACTGAGAGGAGATTTGAACTTGGTCTCACTGACCATGACTGTCTTTGCTCTCTTAGTGCCTTTCGTCCAATGCTTTTCGCAATTGAGGAAGGGGTCTCTTGAGGATTGGGGAGTGGGCTGTTAAGACGGGCTGAGAGAGTGGCCAACCAATGGCTTTCCAACTAAGAGGAGATTTGAACTTGGTCTCACTGACCATGACTGTCTTTGCTCTCTTAGTGCCTTTCGTCCAATGCTTTTCGCAATTGAGGAAGGGGTCTCTTGAGGATTGGGGAGTGGGCTGTTAAGACGGGCTGAGAGAGTGGCCAACCAATGGCTTTCCAACTAAGAGGAGATTTGAACTTGGTCTCACTGACCATGACTGTCTTTGCTCTCTTAGTGCCTTTCGTCCAATGCTTTTCGCAATTGAGGAAGGGGTCTCTTGAGGATTGGGGAGTGGGCTGTTAAGACGGGCTGAGAGAGTGGCCAACCAATGGCTTTCCAACTGAGAGGAGATTTGAACTTGGTCTCACTGACCATGACTGTCTTTGCTCTCTTAGTGCCTTTCGTCCAATGCTTTCCGCAATTGAGGAGGGGGTCTCTTGAGGAGTGGGGAGTGGGCTGTTAAGACGGGCTGAGAGAGTGGCCAACCAATGGCTTTCCAACTGAGAGGAGATTTGAACTTGGTCTCACTGACCATGACTGTCTTTGCTCTCTTAGTGCCTTTCGTCCAATGCTTTCCGCAATTGAGGAGGGGGTCTCTTGAGGAGTGGGGAGTGGGCTGTTAAGACGGGCTGAGAGAGTGGCCAACCAATGGCTTTCCAACTGAGAGGAGATTTGAACTTGGTCTCACTGACCATGACTGTCTTTGCTCTCTTAGTGCCTTTCGTCCAATGCTTTTCGCAATTGAGGAAGGGGTCTCTTGAGGATTGGGGAGTGGGCTGTTAAGACGGGCTGAGAGAGTGGCCAACCAATGGCTTTCCAACTGAGAGGAGATTTGAACTTGGTCTCACTGACCATGACTGTCTTTGCTCTCTTAGTGCCTTTCGTCCAATGCTTTCCGCAATTGAGGAGGGGGTCTCTTGAGGAGTGGGGAGTGGGCTGTTAACACGGTCCATTGCACTGACCCGTTGCGCCTTCCCCATTCTCCCCTGTCATTATGCAACCAAGGTGTGCCAACCAATGCTCAGGTAGGCTCCTGTGCTTTGTTTTTTGGGGGTGTAGTTAATAGAGGGGGGGGGGCTTTGATTGACAGCGGAGCCCCTCCCTCCCTACAGGAGAACAAGGGCTTCTTTGCTGCCAGACCGACGGGAGGACTCAATGCTCTTTTGTTTGCAGATGAAAGCTCCCTTTGGCGCATGAAATAAGTGCGTGGGTTTGGTTCGGGAATCGGGAGGCGGGTGGTGGTGGTGGTGGGGATCTACCTGGATCATCATGAAGCGGCCGCCTCGGCTTTGGTCCTAATGACAGGCCAGTCGTTTGGCCACCGGCCAGGATGTGATTGGAATCGAGACCTAAACATTATGAATTATGGGACACAGCTCCCTTGAGACATGGTCACCTTGGCCCTTTTTCCATTTTGCCCTCTTGAATTTCCTTTGGGGTGATGCCTCTGTCTGTCAGATAATACTGGGTTATGGGTTGTTGTAGGTTTTTCCGGGCTATATGGCCATGTTCTGGAGGCAATTTTTCTCCTGACGTTTCGCCTGCATCTATGGCAAGCATCCTCAGAGGTAATGAGGTCTGTTGGAACTAGGAAAAATGGGTTTATATATCTGTGGAATGACCAGGGTGAGACAAAGGACTTTTGTTTGCTGGGGCTAGCTGTGAATGTTTCAGCTGATCACCTTGATTTGCATTCAATGGCTTGGTAGCGCCTGGGGGGAATCTTTTGTTGAGAGTGATTTCATGTGCCTGTTTGTTTCCCCTCTGTTGTTTTTCTGCTGTAATTTTTGAGTTTTTTAATACTGGTAGCCAGATTTTGTTCATTTTCATGGTTTCTTCCTTTCTGTTGAAATTGTCCACATGCTTGTGGATTTCAATGGCTTCTCTGTGTAGTCTGACATGGTGGTTGTGAGAGTGGTCCAGCATTTCAAAAGATCCCCCCCAGGCGCTTCCAAGCCATTGAATGCAAATCAAGGTGATCAGCTGAAACATTCACACCTAGCCCCAGCAACAAAAGTCCTTTGTCTCACCCTGGTCATTCCACAGATATATAAACCCATTTTTCCTACTTCCAACAGACCTCACTACCTCTGAGGATGCTTGCCATAGATGCAGGCGAAACATCAGGAGAAAAATTGCCTCCAGAACATGGCCATATAGCCTGGAAAAACCTACAACAACCCATGGATTCCGGCCATGAAAGCCTTCGACAATACACAACAAACCTACAACAACCCATGGATTCCGGCCATGAAAGCCTTCGACAATACTGGGTTAGTTAGAAATGCATTGTATGCAACTCCGTGTGTTTTACAGCGTGTGTGGAAAAATCCTTCTTCTGAACATGTCACTCAAGTCCACCAAAGGGGCTCAAGTAAGAGACGATGTGCAACAAATGGGACTGGCTCAAGAAGTTAAGTTATGGCCATGGGGCAGGAATGAGAAGTTTTGCATCATTTCCTTTTGTCCCTGGGCATGACAGGTAACCAGTGTGACCAGGGCCGTAGCCAGAAAAAAATTTCGGGAGGGATTGAAATTTCAGGGGGGTGGGGGGGGGGGTTGGAAACCTGCCTCCTAGCTCACGCTGAAGCAAAGAGTACAGCAGAGGGCAGAGCAGCCTTCAATAGCCTGCAGCTAGATTATACAAATACATACTAAGCTATAACATGGAGGACAACAGAGTCAAGACAGTAATGATATCCTGGGCCAAGGACCTAGGCAGACCAATAGAATTGGACAAATGGGAATACCTATGTCTCTCTCCTGAGGAATCTGTACAAGGACCAAGTTGCAACAGTCAGAACTGACCACGGAACAACAGACTGGTTCAAGACTGGGAAAGGCGTCCGGCAAGGCTGCATCCTCTCACCCAACCTTGTTAACTTGTATGCAGAACACATCATGTGAGGATGTGCGGGGCTTGAGGAATGCAAAGCTGGGGTGAAAATGGCTGGAAGAAACATTAACAACCTCAGATATGCAGATGACACCACTCTGATGGCCGAAAGCGAGGAGGAGCTGAGGAGCCTCCTAATCAAGGTGAAAGAAGAAAGCGCAAAAGCCGGGTTGCAGCTAAACGTCAAAAAAACCAAGATTATGGCAACAAGAATGATTGACAACTGGAAAATAGAGGGAGAAACCGTGGAGGCCGTGACAGACTTTGTATTTCTAGGTGCAAAGATTACTGCAGATGCAGACTGTGGCCAGGAAATCAGAAGACGCTTCCTTCTTGGGAGGAGAGCAATGTCCAGTCTCGATAAAATAGTAAAGAGTAGAGACATCAGACTGGCAACAAAGATCCGCCTAGTCAAAGCCATGGTATTCCCTGTAGTCACCTACGGATGTGAGAGCTGGACCTTAGGGAAGGCTGAGCGAAGGGAGAGAGATGCTTTTGAGCTGTGGTGTTGGAGGAAAGTGCTGAGAGTGCCTTGGACTGCGAGAAGATCCAACCAGTCCATCCTCCAGGAAATAAAGCCCGACTGCTCACTGGAGGGAAGGAGACTAGAGACAAAGCGGAAGTCCTTTGGCCACATCATGAGGAGACAGCAAAGCCTAGAGAAGACAATGATGCTGGGGAAAGTGGAAGGCAAAAGGAAGAGGGGCCGACCAAGGGCAAGATGGATGGATGGCATCCTTGAAGTGACTGGACTGACCTTGAAGGAGCTGGGGTGGTGACGGCCGACAGGGAGCTCTGGCGTGGGCTGGTCCATGAGGTCACGAAGAGTTGGAGACGACTGAACGAATGAACAACAACATGGAACAAAGAATTCAAATTTACTTTATCGGGTTCAATCAGGGAGAACCAATACAAAATGTTTTATAGGTGTTATATCACTCCAGCAACATTGGCTAAAATAGACAAATCACAACAAGGTATTTGCTGGAGGTGCAGGAAACAGAAAGGGACATTCCTCCACATGTGGTGGACCTGTGTGATCATACAGGAATTTTGGGATAAGGTAATTAAGGAGACAAATAAAATGTTACATAACAAGATTTTAAAAAGCCCAGGACTGTGTCTGCTAGGTCTACAGAGAGAAAACAATAATCAAAAGAGATATTGAGAAGCTGGAATGTGTCCAGAGGAGAGCGACTAAAATGATAAAAGGTCTGGAGAACAAGCCCTATGAGGAGCGGCTTAGGAGCTGGGCATGTTTAGCCTGAAGAAGAGAAGGCTGAGAGGAGATATGATAGCCATGTATAAATATGTGAGAGGAAGCCACAGGGAGGAGGAGGGAGCAAGCTTGTTTTCTGCTTCCTTGGAGACTAGGACGCAATGGAGCAATGGCTTCAAACTACAAGAGAGGAGATTCCATCTGAACATTAGGAAGAACTTCCTGACTGTGAGAGCCGTTCAGCAGTGGAACTCTCTGCCCTGGAGTGTGGTGGAGGCTCCTTCTTTGGAAGCTTTTAAGCAGAGGCTGGATGGCCATCTGTCAGGGGTGATTTGAATGCAATATTCCTGCTTCTTGGCAGAATGGGGTTGGACTGGATGGCCCAAGAGGTCTCTTCCAACTCTTTGATTCTATGATTCTATGATTCTAGAGAGGCATGTACACGTCAAAAATATTGGTACCTGATTATATCTGCCATGATTTGCTTTTCTGTTATGTACCATAATCAAAATAAACAGAAGCAACCTTCAATAGCCTGCAGCTCTGCCCCTGTCAACCACCTCCACCAAGTCTGGCCTCCTTAATGAGAGCATTCAACACACACACACGCAACTTGGTTGCTTTACTACATGGGCTATTGCTGCAAGTAATGACAGTGTGCATAAATTGTCAATATTTGCCTGAGATAGTGCTTGCAGTTCTGGAGGGACTCTTAATTTTTTGCATCTCATAGACTTAGCATGGGGATTTGGTTAACCAGTTAAAATTCATGAGTAAACCAGGTATTTTTTTAAAAAAATCTGAAACATTTCAAGGGGGGGGGGTTTGAACCCCTAACCACCCCCCCCCCCTCGCTACAGGCCTGAGTGTGACTATATACAGAGGGGAAGACATGTGCTCGATCCCTTCTCTCCTCCTCCTGCTTCTCTCTCAACATGATGCCTCCATGAAAGAGGACCTATTGCCATGTTGACCTCTAAGGAGGACGTGCTCACGCCATCACAAGCTATGTGTTTGTGAGCATCCTGAAGCCTGCAAATAGACTGTGTAAAATAGAACGAGCTGAAATAAAGCCTGAAAGTTCCAGTGACTGAAAAGAGTTTGGGAGCACAAGACTCTTGACCTCACAATCATGTTAAAAAGCCAGAATTGAAAAGTCGACAACAGATCCCAAGTGCAGACTCTGCAAGGAGGCTGTCCAGGTCCTGAACCGGTGCTTGGCCGCTGTGACGGTCTGGATGAGGGCGAATAAATTGAAATTGAATCCAGACAAGACAGAGGTACTCCTGGTCAGTCGCAAGGCCGAACAGGGCATAGGGTCACAGCCTGTGTTGGATGGGGCCGCACTCCCCCTGAAGACGCAGGTTCGCAGCTTGGGTGTGACCCTGGACTCATCGCTGAGCCTGGAACCCCAGGTTTCGGCGGTGACCAGGGGAGCATTTGCACAGCTAAAGCTTGTGCGCCAGCTGCGCCCGTACCTTGGGAAGTCTGACTTGGCCACGGTAGTCCACGCTCTGGTTACATCCCGTTTAGACTACTGCAACGCTCTCTACGTGGGGTTGCCTTTGAAGACAGCTCGGAAGCTCCAACTAGTCCAACGCTCGGCAGCCATGATTTTAACAGGAGCGGAGCGCAGGGAGCATACAACCCCCCTGTTGCGCCAACTCCACTGGCTACCGATCTGCTACCGGGCTGAATTCAAAGTGCTGGCGTTGGCCTTTAAAGCCCTAAACGGTTCCGGCCCAAGCTACCTATCCGACCGCATCTCTGCCTATGAACCCACCAGGACTTTGAGATCTTCCGGGGAGACCCTGCTCTCGATCCCGCCTGCTTCTCAAGCTCGGCTGGCGGGGACGAGAGATAGGGCCTTCTCGGTGGTGGCTCCTCGGCTGTGGAACGCCCTTCCTATGGACATTAGACTAGCACCATCTCTAATGGTATTCCGCAAAAAGGTGAAGACCTGGATGTTTGTGCAGGCGTTTGAGTAATTTAGTACAATCTGGTAATGGAACATAGGAATGGAACAAGGGACGACGAACCTGGACTACGCTTGGATGATGAGAAGATTGGGTACGGTTGTTTTTTGTAATAATTGTGCATTGTAACTGCTTATTGGTAATTTATGGATAATGTGTTAAGTCAATTGTTATATGTTGTATGGAACCACTGCTGTTTCTACTGTTTTTACTGTTTGTGAACCGCTGTGAGTCGCCTTCGGGCTTGAGATACAGCGGTATATAAGCAAAGTAAATAAATAAATAAATAAATAAATAAGGATACAGATGAAACAATAGATCCCATCCTCAGCTGCTGCAAGAAGATCGGCAGATGGACTCCAAGCAGAGGCACAACACCCTTGCTCAGGTGATCCATTGGAACTTGTGCCACAAACACCATCTGCCTGCGACAAAGAACTGGTGGGATCACAAGCTGGAAAAAGTTACAGAGAATGAACATGTCAAGCTACTCTGGGACTTCCAGATTCAGACAGACAGAGTTTTGGAGCACAAGACTCCTGACCTCACGATCATGTTAAAAGTATGGATTGTCGATGTCGCAATCCCAGGTGACAGCAGGATTGAAGAGAATCAACTGGAAAAGCTGACATGATACGAGGATTTAAAGATCGAACTGCAAAGACTCTGGCACAAGCTGGTCAAGGTGGTTCCCATGGTGATGGGTACACTGGGTGCAGTGCCTCAAGACCTTGGCCTGCACTTAAAAATAATTGGCGCTGACAAGATTACCATCTGCCAGCTGTAAAAGGCCACCTTACTGAGATCTGCACGCATTAGTCGCCAATAAGTCACACAGTCCTAGACACTTGAGAAGTGTCCAACATGTGATCCAATACAACAGCCAGCAGAGTGACCTTGATTGCTGTAGACTCATTTTGCTATGTTTCTAACAACAACAACAACAACAACAACAAACATTAACATGTGAAAAGTGTGATCAGCAAAGAATACATTCAAAGGGCCAGAAAAATTCTCAAAAGCAAGCTCAATGGAGGCAACACCATCAAGGCCATCAACACCTGGGCCATACCTGTCATCAGATACACTGCTGGCATCATAAACTGGACACAGGCAGAACTGGACCATTTGGACAGAAAAACAAGAAAACTCATGACCATTCATAATTCATGACATCCTCGCAGTGATGTTGACCGGCTCTATCTGCCCAGAAGGTCTGGTGGCAGAGGACTCTTACAAGGAAAACAAGTAGTCGAAGAAGAAAAACACAATGCCCTGGCAGAATATGTCAAGGAAAGCCAAGAACCTGCTGTAATTGAAGTCAATAATCGGAAACTTCTCAAAGCACAGCAGACAAAGAGTCAGTACAAGAAAACCGCACTCCAAGCCAGAGCTGACAGCTGGCACAAGAAAGCATTCCATGGTCAGTTCCTGGACAAAATGGAAGGAAAAGTTAACCAGGAGAAGACCTGGTGATGGCCCACGAATGGAACCCTGAAGAAGGAGACGGAAGAAGGCCTGATTCTTGCAGCCCAGGAGCAAGCCATCAGAACTAATGCAAGTAAGGCCATCAAGCCCATAGCCAGGATTTCGTTTGGGGGGGTGTGGGTAATTTTTTTTCAGGGGGGGGATTTCGGGGGGAGGCTGAGTTTCAGGGGGGGGCTGAGTCTGAGTGAAAGAGGGTCTACCCTAGCAAACCTTTTGTATCGTTACCCCAATACCCCCATGCATATGGGATATATTGATTATGGTGATCAGATCATGATTAGGCTTTTTCGCGAACCACCATGAGAATTTGGGGGGGGGGGCTGAAGCCCCTAAAGCCCCCCCCCCCCCGGCTACATGCCTGAAGGCCAGGATTGAAAAATCAGTGGATGACCCAAAATTCAGACTATGCAAGGAAGTTGATGGAACCATGGACCATCTCCTCAGCTGTAGCAAGAAAAATCTCACAGACGGACTACAAACAGAGGCACAACTCTGTGGCCCAAATGATTCACTGGAACTTATGCCACAAGGACCACCTGCCAGCAGCAAAGAACTGGTAAAGGGATCCTCAACCTGCAAAGGGAGTGGAAAATGTACATGCAAAAATACTGTGGGACTTTCGAATCCAGACTGACAAAGTTTTGGAACACAATACACCAGACATCACGATTATTGATGTCGCCATTCCAGGTGAGAGTCGCATTGAGGAAAAACAACAGCAGAAACTCAGTTGCTATCAAGACCTCAAAATTGAATGGCAAAGGCTCTGGCATCAACCACCACAGGTGGTCCCAGTGGTCATGGGCGCGCTGGGTGCTGTGCCAAAAAATCTCAGCCGGCATTTGGGAACAATAAACATTGACAAAATCACAAAATCACGATCTGCCAACTGCAAAAGGCCACCTGACTTGGACCTGCGCGCATCATTCGAAAATACATCACACAGTCCTAGACGCTTGGGAAGTAGGCTTGGGCGGTTTCGTTCGTTAATTTCGTAATTCGTTATTAATTCGTATTTAAATTAGCTTACGATCCGATATTGAGCCATGCAGGAATAGTGTGAGGAGTAATTAAGAATCGAAACAATTTTTCCAATTTTCGTAATTATTTCGTAATTATTTTCGTAATATAATATAATAATATATAATATATAATACAATATATTATAATAATATAATATACAATAATATAATATAATAATATAATAATAATATAATATAATAATATATAATATAATATATATAATATAATATTGTTGTTCATTCGTTCAGCCGTCTCCGACTCTTCGTGACGTCATGGACCAGCCCACGAAGTGTTTATTATAAAGGGTTTATTGTACTGTGTTTAAACTGTATTTATGTTTTACATGCGTGGCCATGG